>JABRWK010000111.1:155842-239302 GCA_013372445.1 Hypothenemus hampei | reverse complement strand
AAATTATATAATCGAACAGGAAACTTTCTATTTCTAACACGGATAGAAGAAAGAAGCCCGGACAAATATAACTTCGACCCGATTTTTCTAAATAGTTAGAAAGTAATCACTCACCTATTTTTCCATTTGGACTATAGGGATCGTAACTTCCGCTGGACAATGGCGATGAATAACCGTTACTAATCACCGTGAAAGCATGCGATGGAGGTCCGGGCGATGGGGTAAGCGAGGGGGCGCCTCCACTGGGACTTGGAGAACTCAGCCAGTCGTTGTCCGGACCTGGAGGTCTACGCGGCTTCGATGAAGCCGGTGAATTATTGTTGCTCAGACCACTAAAAGGACCATTTGCCAATCCTCCGTTGGCCTGTTGCGGCTGGGCCAACACGGTACCAGCAGATGTTGCCACCGACACCAAACCATTCTATAAATAAAAAACAGTCATTTTAATTTGGACACAAAATGTTTACTATTGTAAACATCTTACCGGTTGAATGACAACAGTATTGACAGGACCAGAGACCAATGGTTCGGTTTTGATAAGAAGTACGTCGTCCTCGCTGACGACCTGCGTCGTACCGTCGGGACGATACACCAGCTCGTGTTTGACGTCCATTGAGCCGGGGGCGGCGACGGCGGTTGGGACGCGGTGCACGGCGGTCATGGGAGGTAGACAACGAAACACTTACCGGCTGGACCGGTCGACCGGCGACTGAAAGTCATTAAGAATAATGGCACTGGTAAAATGTTCCAAGCTAGGAAAGCTGGTGATGAGTTCTGAAACAATAAAACAAAAAAAAATTAGAAAAATATATGAAAATATATCAAATTTTTCAGAAATTTTTTCAATTAAAAGTGTAATTAATAGTTAATAATGCGCCCTATACATTTATATGTGCTAAAGGTATTTATTTTCATTGAACAAGTAAGTATACAACTTCACTTAGATACAAGGCACACTAACAACATTAATTCGCCTAGGGTATTCAGAAACAAGATTGACCCATTTTTTCCGAAATTACTTTTCCCTGTGGAATTAGAATAATTTTCCAGTCATCCCCCTTCATATAGAATAAACTCAATTTATCGCCCACTCGCAAATACTCTACATCATCGATTGTCACCATTTTTACTGAACCATCTTTTTTTTAGATCATAAATTTGACGCCCTCATTGTGTCTGGATAATATTCAGTTCAATTCCAAATAAACACTAAATATACCCTCGTATATACATAGATATCAGAGTGCAATACTCTCCCCCGGTCCGTCTAGCGGCACCTTTGTGCGCGGGGCTGTCTAGACGGTTCGTGGCGAGGGCGGGCGAAAATGCCACCCCCAAGTCGATAATGCCTCCACCACTGCCGCTGCGGACCGAGCCAAGGACGAAGGTCGATGGATCCTCTGATTGCTGCAAAAGTGAAATCCGACGACGCATAAAAAATTTAACGACAAGATTATTCCTTGTTTTTTTTTATTGTCTTTTTACATATAGTTGTTTAATGTAATATGAAGAAAGTATATGATTATAATATTACCTTAAGTTAAAAAAAAGTCGTAATGCCGAACAATAAACGTAAAGGTAATTTAATTAACAAAAATTGATATTTTCGTACTTTCTTTTTCTCTTTTTAGTTCAACTCATCACTTTACTCTCTTTGATGAACTGATTCTCCATAGAAGAAATACATAAAACTTTGTTGATCAATTGAAGCAGGAAACAAAACAAAATAATTTTCTAAAACATTAGCTTTATGGATTCGAATGGTGTTGATAAATAAAATACAGGTTTTATTCTAGGTCATTTCTTGAAATAGAGACGATTTCCTGAATATATAACAAAGAAAAAGATGAATTTTGTACACTTAAACAAACCCTTCACAAATATTAAAGCATAGAAACAAATTTAACTACTCATCCACATAATCCAAGACTGCAACGCCGAGACTCTTCTCTTAAGTCTCTTACACATGTACATAGCCTTAGTCTTGCTGTATGACTCTTACCATTTATCTATGCTTGATTACGATCGTTAACTTATTTAAAAAGGCCTTTTGTGTAAAAAACATAAGCGAAATTTCAAATAAATTTAATTTTTTGTTATTTTGATGTATATTTTCTTGTTCTTTATTGCACATAACTTACACATACTAGATGCGCCTTTATCTCAATTAATAATATTAAGAAATTATAAAAAAATTAATTAGTTTTGGATTTGATATTGTTGCATTCTAATATCTCAGTATTCTTTATGTTTAAGGAGGGGTTTCCTATCGACATCCAGCATTCGCATTGGTACGCCTAAGTATATCTCATTGACATCAATAAACGACAATGTGCACGGTTACTGCGACGTCACAGCCCGTTGTTAGATGTTAAAAATGAATTAGAATAAATATGAAAGTGTGAAACTAAAATTTGAAAAAGTCTTTTAAACACAAAATACTATTAGAAAACTATTTAAAAGCGGTAAGAAAAAAATAGAGAAACACGAAAATATGGATCTAAATACTATAAACATGTTTGTTGGACTCAATATCCGTCAAAAATATGACATTGCGATTAATCCTACGAATTATATAAAATTAAAATAACAAGATTACAAAAAGTCATTACAAAAAAAAAAACGTCATTATTACATCTGTTATAATACAAATTAATAATTTATTCAAAGAAACCTATAATATCCAGTCTGTCCTATTTTAACTCAATGAAGTTCAAAAAGGAATGAAAGTATTTTTTAATCGTAGAAAAGCAGCAGATGTTGACTGAAAAATTGATTTGGAAAATGAAGAACTACAAGTCAATCATAAAAGAGAAGAATCGTATTAATTTTTGGGTTACAGCTTCGCATTCAGCAAAGACATATGTACATATGTACACACCACCATGTATGTATTTGAACAAGTGTTTTAATGAAAACAAATCTGCACAACTTTCTTCCTTCTGACTTCTTGCACAAACATACGATATAGCGAAGTGAGAAAAACGAGACAGAACGCTCCCAAGGTGACACGTCAAGCTAATTGATCCAAAAGTAATACCTACAACCTTTACCAAAAAGGAAACCAATACTTAATATGCGCCAGTACCATATAAAAATAATGCAATAAATCTTGGCATTAATTTAGACATTATATTTATAGGTATATAAGAAGCACGTTATGATAAATCACACATTATTTATCCTCAATTTGAGATATGACAAAATCAAAATCTCCCATAATACCTTCATGAAATAAAGGATAGCGAACATCATATCCAAGGAGAAGTCCAGGAGAAAACCAAAACATATAAGTTTGAATTCCATATTGGTTAAAAATCAATTCATTATAGGCGATTCATATAAAGACGTATAACGTTCAACAAAAAGAAATTAGAACTAAGCACTTCAGATTTAGTGGTCATTAGAAAAAATCTTTCTGAATTATCTATTATATCTCCCTCTCTTTTATTGTCCCTCTAGTATATCTCTTTAACTATATTCCAGTCAGTCATAAGAAAAAAAACAGGATTCATACAGAAATTCTGAAATAATAATAAATATCAATCGATTTGGAGCGTGGGTATTTTCTAGGGTGAATTTCTGGGTCCCAATTTGCCACCCTCCCAAAAGTTCGAGTTTAATAATACCGGCTAGACGGGACAACGACGAGAACCGCGACAGCGACAAAGCCAGTGGCGGCGGCACTGGCTGGGTGTTCCTTTTTTTTCGGAAGACCTCGCAATCGATACCCGCAGACAAAACATCCGAAATATAGCCACTTTGCTCTATTCTCCGTTTTCTTCTTCTACGTCGTTAACTTTCTCCGTGATTAGGATTTCAACTTACGACGTCTCTCTACTCTAAATAATGGAACAAAGAAAGGACCCTTTAAGTCCTAAAAACATTTTCTCGAGGTGGTATAAATAAGGCGGGAAGGAAAAAAGGGTAGTAGTTCGCTTCGTATTTTAAGCTATTGTCTTAATATTTTAGCAAAATGAGGAAAATCATACATTTCTAACTGGGTTGTTTAACTCTGTCTGCGGTTTAGTGGTGATTTCAAAATGACAGATATTGAAAATCTTCCTGTATTTCAAATATCAAACCTAGGCCTAGAACAGTCTCGCGAAAATAACATACAACTATCTCTATAAATAAGCGAGACATTTCGTAAAAGCAAGAAAATTAGGCCGTTCTATACGTTAAATGATATTTCATTTTCGAGTTTTTCCCTAATTTTGAACCTTCCACAATCAAATTAAATATCTCAGAAGATGAAAAAAGCCTTCTATAATCAGAATAATGAGAAAAGAAAATCTCCTTGACATGATCACCACAATATTGTACAATTACAATGTTAACCCGTTTTTGAACTCGCCGAGAATAGCCCAAGGGGGGGTGGCGATTGTTAGGTAAGCATGTTCCTTGTCGACCAAACGCAAAAGACTATTTTTCACGCCCCGCACAATTTGAGGTCTTTCTTTGTCGTTCGACGAGTCCTCTCTCTTTCACGAAGGATATCTAGGTCGTAGCCTTCGAGGTTTCAGAGGTCGAATCGGGCTGAATCGGCGGCAACTGCATTTTACCCTAAGCGAATGTGGAGGGGGGGCGGCTGAGTGCGGGGGCGTCGCTCGAACCCTTGTCCGATCGATGAAGCTCGAGTTGTCGGCGGTCCGCGGACCGGGCGAAGGTCGTTTTCGCCAAAGGTAGGTTGAGGTCGAGTACCGCTTTTTCCCTTTTTAATTTATTTGTTTAATGTTGTTACATTTATACTAGTTTAAGGAAATGGAAGAAAAGAGATATTCCATTCTGGTTTTTATTTAAATTTAAGACTTTACGACACCAGAAATAACTTGAGGTAATTTTTTTCATTTAAAAAGCAAATGAATTAAAACCGCCTACATCGGAACATAAACTTTTAATTAATATATTATATTGTGGGTTTTAATAACGGGATTCATGGAAAGCGCTAACTACAGAGAATATCCATTTTATTTCAAAACTTTCTCAATAAACTTTGAGGACATCTTAAAAAAAATGTATAGAAACAAACAATAAACTTCCCGGACGAATGAAGATGAAATGGGTCACTTTTGCTTGAATTACTTTAAATAAGATTTTTACGGACCGTCTTGCTTTGCTTTTTTGAAAAATCCTTGTTGCAAAGTAATAAAATGGGGAAAACGACCGTAAACAGAGATGAATAATTGAGAAAATCGAAACGTCCCGACGGTGTTATGTTACGTCGCGACGTTGCATTTTTTAAAGAAATTACCTTTGTTTTGGGTTGTACGTACTTTTAAAAAAATTCGATAAATTTACACAGAATAAAAAACTAACAGAATGCGGGGATTTTAGTGTGAAATTAATATTTGTCTAACGAAAAAATGAAATATTTACAAACGTTACGTCAAATTCAATAAAAACAATGAAATTACTTTAATGGAAATAAAGCTCTCGTAGTTTAGTAACACGTCCAGTGTTTCTGAACAAACTGCCACGAACAGGTCAAACATTAGAAATCGGATGTTATTTAAAAAAGCATTTAAAGGTTTGAAACACACTCGGAGGTTTTTCAACATTTACTACCGCCGAGTGTAGTGTGAACGACCAAGTGTGTTTTAATCCTGATACTATTTGATTCAACAGAGATTTAAAAAAGGTTGGACAAATTAAGCATTTTTCGGAAAAATTAATATACGGGAATACTTATAAATGTATGCAATTCACAGTTAATTCCTTATAAATTTTAAATTTCTTCTACAGTGATAAAATAATATTAAGTATTTGTCAAATGGAAATTTCAACAATATTGAGAATTGGAAATAAATGAATTTGATCTATTCCCTGTGGTAATGTATTCTAATATAATGATAATGCTGCAGTTAATATTAAGTGTGAATTTGAAGATTGGAAAAGAATAATAAAAGATTTGTTTTGTTCTATAACAGCTCAAGAATTCTGCTTCTTTAATGTCAGATAAATGTATAGAAACATTACATGTTCTGAAAAAAATGAAATATATTTAAATAAAAATAATCAGGACTAACCATAGAATTAGTTCAATTCGTTTATACATTCGTATCTTTACTATACTAAGATCTTAAAATATGGCACAAAAACCATAAAGAATAAAGATAATATTTCCTAGCTCACCTTGCCAGGCAACGTACATGAATCGCTCATCGGTCCAGGAAAGAAACTATCTCAAAAACGTCGTCCGAACGCGGAAAACAAACTATCGAGGAGACGTCGACGTCGCACGAGTCAACATTTTTGGGGGAAAGCGTGGCGCCCGATGGACGGCCGACAACGACGCTGCACCGTCGCAAACCATATCCAGGTCACAGACTGCACGCTACGCTGGTGATAACTGATATACCAGAGAACGATTCTATTAAATAACACTGTTGCCTTTGTTAACATTTTCAACAAATATCAGGAAAAATCAAAAGAGAGAAGAGATATTAATTTCCTATAGCTCATATAAATTCCTATATTCTTATTCAAGTATATAGTATACTTGAATATATATAATTTGTTTTTGGACACTGAAAATGCACCATTTCTGGTTAAGCCAACTGTTGACACAGTCTTCAGCAATACTCTGATACCCAAATTTGCAAAACCACCAAATATGAATACCTAATATATTCAAATATAATCTTGCAATTCTCTGCATTAGGCATTTCATGACAATTTTGAAGTAATTGTGAAATTGTTTAGAAATTTTCTAGAAAATGGCAACGTCGTTCCTAGTAAATTGCTTCGAATACCTATTTTCCTGACGCGTGGGCATTCGCAAAACGGAAAGCAAGAGGGTTGAAAATACATAAAAGGGGGAGAAGAAAGAAAACGACGAACCAGTTTTTGAGCTTTTGTTCGGTCACGTTCAATTTTTAGAACTTCTGCTTTATTATGGAGAATAAAACCGATACCAAATAAGAAAAATGAGAGATGAAAATGCTAGTAGCAGCTCTGTGCCACTGATAAATGCATGTCAATTATTCATTTTGAACTTTTACCGGTACGCCTCATAAACTTAAACTTCCAACAAAGAACAATAAAACTGTGGAACCATTACAGGTAGTGGAGGTACAGGCCAGTAAATTAACGCCATCTAACCTAGATAATTGTAGCTTTACTTTTTTAATTACGATATGTATTTTGCATAAATCCATTCATTTGAATTTAGATCAGAATGCAGAAATGAGAAGTTACACCACTTGGGTCACGGTCAACTTAAATCAACCAACTATTAGTAAGAAAAAAATTCAAAATAAATGGTAAATATGAAATCCCAATTTAGAAATTTGAAATATCATATTTTGATTTAACTGCAATTGTTTCCTCATTTCAAGGAATGCGTAAGATAAACATACATATCCTTACTTTTTACATTTTGTATCTTAATAAGTTCTACATGAAAAAAAGCATTTTCCATTCACAAATGGTCCAGGACAATATTAATTTTTTTTAATATGGAAAATGAATCGATATGAAAATGGAACTACGATAAAAGACGGTAAGAATTTTTATGGTAAATGGTAAATGGTTTAATGGTAAAAGTGATTGACCCACTTTAAAAGATATCAAAATGTGTGTTTTTTTTAGAAAACATTTAAGGTTAAACGGATTTTGCACCACCGATCTGATTTCAAAAATAGCATTTTGTTTACGAACACAAGCACGTAATATTATTATAAGGTTATCGTGAAAAATTCCAGTTTTCCCTCTAAACGATTTTTGAGTCAAACGTGTTTAAAATGAAGACGATTTTCCTTTTCCCGAATCCAATCGAAAAACCATTAAGCAAATTTTATCGGATAACGGAGTTAAAAATAAACTATCATGCGACGTTCGAATAAACGTTCAGAAACCTCGTAAACTCTCTAATCTTATTTCGTACATCTAACAAGACAAATTCCTTACAAGGATCAGATAATAAATGCACCAGCCAAGATCATAAAATTCCATTCGTTGTTTATTGGCGACAGTCGACCTGTTGCGGAAAGGCCCTTATATCTGACACAATCGTAGATTCGTAACTTAATTGGCGAAATCCTCCTCATTCTTATTGAAAATTGGCTCACAAGATCATTAATCGTTCTAAATTTATCCTTCTTCTAAAAGAAGAACGACCCTACTAGTAGTAGTTCCGTCACAGTAGCAGACAGGTGTTTTTTTAGATAATTTATCGATATCGAGGTTCTCTAATCGCAGGTTATTTCGTTTAGAACGGTTGTCTTTCCGAATCGTGCAGCTGAACCGCTAAATTCGTTCGTAATTAACACGTTTCGCAAAAAAAAATTCGATTTCGTTGGGCAATCCGACATCCGACCTAGATTTTTAACCGTGTAGGCGGCTTTATATTAGTGTTTCGCTTTAATAGTGATCCCCAGTGGTATTATGAAATTCGTTTTTTGATTTAGAAAATCTAGTAGTTTTTCGATTTCATTTGGCACAATTTCAGTTTATTTGTGAAAGAGTTCGTGCACCACCCAATATGAATTTATAGTGAGTCAAATCAAATACGAAGCCCAAGTTTTCGTTTAACTTAATAGACGCTGAGAGATAAAAAACTGTCAATATGAATATACATTGAATGTTCTTGTAGTCTTCATACGTCATTCACTTATCTATAATTATATTTAGTGAATAGAATGTTGCAACTTCAGATGAAAATGTAGTACAATATGAAAGCCGAAAACTGCTTCATATGCGAATATGCTCATCACATTGATAGAAACTTTTCTAAAATGATGAGCATCAGCATGACAACTGCTTATTTCATCACATATAGATTTTGCTCATTGCTGAGCATAGAAATATTCATTCAATCTTATCGCAACAGATGTGTTATCCACGACAAAGTATTAAATTCCCATTCCAAATAGTTGCCAATGATGAATCTTTGCATTATTACTTTAAATCAGGCTCCATTCATTTTAATAGATACGAATTCGAATCCTGCAGAATTCTTATTGGAGAATCTACTAACAGGATGTTCCCGAACATTGGCGAAATAATGATGCAAACAGTTATGTGTAATCTCAAGAATATTTAATTCTTCTTCCTCATCACTTCTAGAGCGTTTTCTTCTTGACTGATTTCCAACACAGTCGGTTTCTCGAAATTTCCTTGCTAGTTTGTTGATTCAATTATCGCGCCTTTTCAACTATTTAGTATTGAATAAAGTACACATTTCATCTTCTGATTTCAAAATATTTCTTCACATCTAAATGTCATCAAGATGATTTCAATCGTTCGAAATTTTTATTTTTAAATCTAAGAGAAACTTGAATGTAATATTACCGGAGATTACCGAAAGTGTCCAGTTACATATTTCTAACAAGAACTGTAAACTATATGACACGAAAAGGATTTCTTTGAGGATTTAAAAAAAAAAAATTGTATCTACATTCAGTAGTTCTTGAAGTTTGTATATATTTTTATAGAGTTTTAGAAATAGTTTAGCAGAAGTCAAAATATCTTTTCATAAACAAATCTAATTCGATGATTTCTAACTTAGAGTTTTTTACTTTAGTCCAGAACCAATTAAATCTATATTTTCTAAAGCTTTATCAATTTTTATGTGCATAAATTTTCAGTAAATCGATTTATAATGTGTTAAAATTATAGTTTTTTATCGGCATGATGACCACCAAAAACCAGATTTTCAAACAATCAGATAAATTTCTATTCATATTTATGCTTTTGGAAACAAACTAATAAAAAAGCAATTAATAAACAATAGTTTATTAAGTTTCATAATAAATAATATGGAAAAAAAACAAGCGTTATGTATCAATAAATAAAAAAAATTCCAAGCTTGTCTTTGTATTAAAGAAAAAAATAAAAGAACCCGGCGTGGCAAATCCCTGTCCCAGTTTCCGGAACGACCCAATTCCGGTCTGCTCGTTGCATCTGGGTGCACCAAACGGGATGCAGAATGAATGTTGTGAGCCTGCGTGGCCTTGGATAAATCCTTATGACCTCGACACATTCTGAACGCCGTAATTGCGTTTTGGACGTGGTACGCGTTTAAAAGTTCCATCCTTGAAATATGAATGATGGCCAATCAAATTTCACCAATGGATTTCGCAAATGAGTTCAGAAAAAAACTATAATTAACGAGGTAAATTCCGAGCTGAAGCAAGTGTTAGTTATATTTGATTGATTTTAACACAACATTCTTGAGAAATTTCAGTTGTTAGTTTTCTAAGCACTCAGTGACATGCTTTTAAGAAAACCTACGTACAAAGGAGGTTTTCGGATCATTTCAAAAATTCTAGAATTTCACCGGAAACGATACACCTGTATTTTCAAACGTGCACAACAGACAAACAAAAAAAGTTGTACAAGCCTTAACAACTAATTAATTGGACACCTTTACATTTTACATTTATTTGCCTTTAATAGAAATAGGGTAACTTTTATTTCAATAAATAATATTATGATTTTTGACTAATTGCCAATATTATAAAATTAGATTACAAACAAAAAACCAAATTTCCTGTTTTTTTATCATCAAAATTTATAAAAGTTGCAAAATTTGATGCCGTCTAATTACTTGGACGTTATAGATATTTCGATATCAGTTATATAAATGTGTTCTGAAGACAAGTGGCAATATACTTGTTTGCAATTTAGCCAAAGCAAAAGTTGTTGAAGTTGTTATTGACCATAAAAAGCGTTAAATTTGTCTACATTTCATTCTAAATATAGGTCGTAGGAAAATGTTGAGTTCCGATTTACGCGAGAGAGTTATTGCTCTAAGTCTGAAAGAAAATGCCGTGCGTTAAAATGCTTCTGTGTTCCGGAATATTCCGAAATCTAAGTACTGTTCATTATATTTATTTTACCAACATTCAAAAACTTCGGAAGTGGAAATATTGTACGAAAATCTACTGGAAAATCCTATAATATCGTAAGCTAAAAAGACTAAAAATGCATTATAAAAATTTGTAAAAAGAACAGAAGATTTATTACACTGAAATACTTAATGGTTTTATAAAATAGTGAAATTGGTTTGAATAATTTTAAAGGATGTTGTAGAAAAATAGATCCACAATTTGGGTTAAAATTTTTCAAAGTAACGAAGGTATTACGGTTTAGAGTTCTTATTAAATTTACTTAATCTTAATCATCTCAAGCGAAAAGAAAAACTGTAGCTAATGAACACTCAGAAGAAAAGTCGTTTATTTCGGACTGAAACTTTGAAAAAATGAACATACGAAAACTGGAGCAATGTCAGTTTTAATCATGAAACAAGATTTGATGTTTGTGGTGAAGATTTAAAAAAACCTGTAATACGAGGATAGATGTAAAATCTTTTATAAGGACTGCTTATACGAAGTGTAAAATTTCAAAAAGACATTATAATTTGAAGCTAGGTCTAAGCTAATGGAAAACATTGCGTGGATATTATAAATGGAACTGCTAATGTTGAAAAATACAAGATAATATTAGAAAATAATTCTAAACCTAAAGTTACTGTAAGCAGATAGATTTTCTAACAGAACGATGGTGTAGTTTATACGGTTAAAAGTCTAAAGTAGTGGTTTACTGAACAGAATATGCATGTATTGTCTTAAACCTCGAACGGCTTAGATTTAAACATTATTAAACACATGTGGTACCACATGAACAAATATTTAAGAGATAGGTCTCAAAGTTCTTTGCAAAAATTAAAAATTCCAGCAATATGAAACGAAATTCTTTCACATTATCTTGAAAGCCTTGTTAGTTCAATGCCTACACGAATTCGAGCAGTTATAAAGGCTAAAGGACATTACAATGTATTAGTGTAAGCCTTCGAATAATTATCGTGTAATTAGTTGCCCCTGTTGATGTCGAAAACTCAGTTTTTAATGAAATTCTAATATTGTATAATATTAAGGGTTACTTAACAAGTTTTTGTTTTTATTTGCTACTGGTAAACATATGCTAATCAAATATAATAGTTTTCTAAAATTCTATTGTTATAGTCTCATCATGTTTAGTGTCTTGTGAAAAATACATGTGTCCAAATAATTAGTTGTTAGGACTCGTACATGTATTGACACGGTACAACGCGTTGTTGACATTCACTGGATGGGAAAAATTAACGTCAACCAACAGTGAAATGGCATTTGCATTTTCCTTGGCGATGATGAACATCACTTTTCCTCGTGTACTCTTTATTTAAACGCGACGCAATTTCGAAAACTTGTTTACGCCCGATCGTGTCCAAGGACATGCCCCCGCCTCCTATAAAAAGGAGAGAGAGGACATTGGAAAGAACGAGAGACCACAAATGCATTTTTTCCGTAGTTTACGCTCGTCGTCAATGTGAGCGTGGAAAGTTAATGAAAATTCAGATAATTGAAAGCAGCTGTTAGACGATCGGTAGGAAAATATTAACGTAAAAAACTTAATTTTTAAAACTGTAAACCTTGCACGTCGTCGTTAGACCAGATCTCGGATTCTAGACATCAAGATTAAAATTTAGACATATCCAAAAGGACAGGGAAATTAAAGAAATAATTTTAGCACGCTTGAGCATTCATTTTGTAAGTAATCATTTCATTATCTAGGAAACAACTTTGCTCAGTTCAACTCACACGTCTTAGAGTGTTGAAAAATCACTAGGTTTAAAAAACTCGGAATTTAGATATTAATTTTTCAATCCAACCAAGATAATTTCACAAGAATTTACAAAATCTCTAAAATTACAGGACGCTAAAAGGCAGCCAACTGAAAACCGGTAATTGTCAAAACATTTTTTTTTTCACTGAAATTCCACTTCTTTCGCACCGTTCAACATTTCATCGAGTGGACGGACGCTCTTAACGTTTTCGCAATTTGTTCCCATCATTATCCTTTCGTCGAATTTCCGAACAAGAGGAAAATGGATGAAACGCAAACATCCGTTTTGAATTCAGTTCTAAATAACGGCCGTACAGATAAAAATAATAAAAAAAAAAAAAATAGCGGGTCCAGACGAAAACCAGACATGGGGAGCGGCAATAGGTTTGTGTTTGACGCGAACAACAAAACACAGCCAGACAACAAAAGAGCGAAAAACCGGAGTTTTCGGATAAGAGACGTTACTAGTAGAGACGGCACAATGATCTAAAGAATATGGAAGATGTCTCACAATATTTTTTTCGTAAAAAAACACAACGTAAGTATTATGTTCGAGTAACACAAGGACGTCAATGTTACAGCAGGACAATAAAAGTTTTACTATCTACTTAGGAGCAATTGCAAAATGTTTATATACAATGAAAAACAAACAAACAGGTCTCGTGCAAGCAAACCTTGACTGCGATCATAAAAAAATGTATTTTCAACGTAAAACTATCACAATATTGTAATCATCATCATTATAGTATATAATAGTGCAGTAATCTACAAGGTTAGTACATAATTACATACATATATTCCAAATATTAACCTATTAAGGTTAAAAGAATCGATTGTTTTCACAATTTTATGTCCTATATGGTGCACAAAATTCAGAATAGATGTCGCTCCTGATTTCAGGACACTTTAGGCCAGAAAGTGGGGTGTGGTTTCTCCCTAACCCCACAGACTTGACCTACCATAAGGGATCAGTTTGGCTCCACCTCCAAATCCTTTCTTCATTCACCATTTTCCGTTTCTCTTGCTACATTGCCAGATAGCCATATAAGAAAATACCTTTTTTTTTTGGATTAACATTAATCTGTTTTATCGCTTGATTGCCCTTGAAGGAATACATTGAACCGTTTGTTGCACAACAACGTTATTGATAGATAAAGGTGTAAAGGTTATTTAACACATTCTTTTATGTTTTTAGATAACCGACATACGTCAAAGTCCAAATAAATGAATTTGCAGAAGTCCCCGCTGATTTGCTCTGGGCAATAAGTCATATTCAAGAGTGGGAAGAGGAAATTTTTTAACTGGCAATTCTCATTGTTTCAAATGGGAAAATATGCTGGTGAGCGTGACGGGAATTGGACTTAGTTTCACGAAAATAAATCCGAATGGAATACGGATTTCGTAACGTCTAAACGTCAACAGAATTGAGTGGTTTAATGTGCGTACATATCACACCACACAAATTACAATGAAAATACGTATATAAGCACAATTCCAGAAGTTTGCCAATTTCGAATTCACTTTCGTTTTTCCTGTACAAATCAACCGAAAATACAATAATGTAAAGGCGTATGTACATAGAGTAAACACATTATGAATAAACCGACACCAATGTGTTTTTAACCTTTTTTTATGTCACTTAACGTTGGTAGAAATCCAAAGGACAACTAAGAGAGAAAATAGGTAGGTACTATGTTGTGTTTTATGATGGTTATTATCACCACGACCTACATAAATATCATTAGGAAACTAAAAATAGCAAATCATTTACTGTCAATAAATGGATTATTGTTAAGATAGACAGTCCGTTGAGGAAAAAACGCCTGAAAATAACTCATGGAACGTTGATGTCATCCTCTAATATTAAAGATCTGATTTAGCCTATGTATATGTATGTGTGTCGTGTGTAATGGATGTCAACAGCTAATTGGCTCAGCTTTTTGCTCTATTTCTAGACCAAGTGACGCCGGACTCGTAACGAGTTAATACCTAAAGATCAAAGTTGTTTTGTAAAAAATTTGAAACTTGTTTACATGATTTATCATCTCGATACACACACCCATTTGTTGATTAACAATGCCTGCATTAACAATGTCGTCTATCTGGATAATTAATGAATGCATCTATTTCGAATAACCCCCTAGATTCTTACCTAGAATTTGGTACTGCTAATCCACACTTGGTAACTGAAAGAAAAAGAAAATCGTATTAATATACATAGAAATACTAGAAACGGTTCACGCAATAATCGACTAAGAATTGACCTATAAAGAGATAGGTAATCGTTAAAAATGTTGCTCCGCTCGACCGGAGCGATTCGAAACCGATTTGAACAGTGGTACCACCTTTCCGACGTTAAATTAATTTAAAACAATTTGGTCTGTATAAAAAAATTACTTGTTTTAGCCATTTTAATTAGGCTTTAAAATTACTATTGTTTTCCTAGGTATGAGAAAACTTAGCTTCCGGTACTGTTTTTTTTTAGTTAAGCTTTTGATTTTGATTGAATTTTGTAATTGCAATGTGTTTAATTAACATTGTTTTTCAAATTTAAAATTACACAAAAGGACAAATTTGTACAATAACAATTAAAATATGATATTAACAATTAATTAATTAGAATGGCAATTGTAATTTATAAAAAAAATTAATATAGAAGAACCATTCAATATACATAGGATAAACATTCTTCTATATAGATGTGTTGATTATCTCAATATTCAATTACTAATGACAAGTCAACAGGGAATCTCTATAGCAACACGAGTACGAACAACACCTCTTTTACATTTGTTTGAAAAGAAGGTGACGTTTACATCTTTTAAATTAATTTGTATTGAACAATCCTCGTATATTGAATACAGGACTTTTCAAAAGATTATGGTTTTAAATGAAAAATATTGCCATTGCTTAAAAAAAATTAAATGTTTATCTATTAGTTCTCAATCAAGGATTTATACTGAGCATAAAGATAATGTCAAAAACGTCAGTGAAGTACTGCTAAAATATAAGACTTTTCAAGATAACCTCAATTTAAAAAAAAAAATCATTTGTTTTTAGATAACGATAAAATCCTAACAATAAGTTAAACACTTTTTTTTCTGAATAATTATTGTATGGCAAATGTATTTTATGAAGCTACATTCGACATTAACGCAATTCGAGAAGACTATCTACAACAAAAGGGAAAATGAAATTGTATACACTGTAGATATTTTATCTAAATTGTTTATAAAGTTGAACAATGTTTAGAATAGCATCGTCATAAAAATAGTAAAGAAACATCTGCGCGAACCGCCGTAGATATGTTTATTTATCCAGTGCACCCGAGTCGAAGTACGTACCACAGTGAATTGGACCTAATTTATCGAACCATTATATTAATTGACTTGAAGGTGTAAAACTTTTATGATAATGGTCTTTTGTAATGCGTATCGGAAAAGTCAATAACGTATACGGCCGTCTATGCCTATAGTTTAGATGAAACTTAAACAATGTCTGATTTTCCAATAAACGTTTGGGAAAATTGATGCGTGTCCGACCAAAAATATCTTCAACGACCGGATCCCGGGTATCTGCATCTCGTGGCTGGTATGACGCCAAGGCCATCTTGATTTAAGTCTGGAGAGACTTGAATGTGAAAAGCCGTCTTTGCTGTCTTTATGTATGTATTAAATGACTGTGTGTGTGCATTCGATATTTATATGTCTGGGACGTACTTTTAACGTTTTTAGTGGGCTTAAGTACACTTCAGACCGCGACCGCTATCCTCCTCTGGATTGGGACGAGAATGAATTATTTGTGATAATAAATTTCTTAGGCAGAAAAGGCCAATAACAATACGTTTACATTATACCCGCAAACTAATTTTAAAAATTATTTTCTTGTTATGGAACACTTAAAACGTTGCGGTTTCAATTGGATTTATATCAGTACTTTCGGTCGGCTCTCTCAAAGCCTTGACTTGGTTTTCGGTATTTTTTTCATGTGATATTTCTAAATTTCCATTCTAAATGGCAGTAAATCATATGTAAATGATTACATCCTATTTTTCAGGATGTCTAAATACATAAATTTTGTATTCAATAAAATTAACAGGATATCCTATACCTTTACCACAAAGTCAAAATTGAAACTCTTCAACATGTCTTAGTTTATCATATAATTTAAACTGTGAGTAATTCTAGTGACTTTGATATGAAATACTACTAATTGTTAGTCTGTTCTTAAAGTTGACGCGTTGTATTTCTGAATCTACGAGCAGATTTTAGAGAAAAATTATCTTACTTATCTAATTAGATTTTATAATCTTTTTCAATGATATCGTTTTTACTATTAGTTTTAGTTACGATATGTATAAATGAAAAATTTTTATTTTTAAACATTTCCTAAGTTCTTCTAAATTCAAATAGTGAACCGAGATCTAAATATCATTTTATGAATAGGTGAATTGACAAACGCAAGAAAAAAAATGTCAACCAATCTCGAACGGTTACAGGATAAATCCTTGCTGTAAACGTCCCCTGCATTGCACCAAAACACGATTTAACAGTTATTTATGTGTCTTCGTATTTATAGTTTAATTTTCAGCCCTCGACACGTATTTTTCTCTTTTACATTTAAAAACAATTTTGTCTTAATCTTGCGTTCAATCACACGACTAAATATAATTGACTTTCCTAAAGGGGTAGCGTAACGAAACTAATTATTGCCGTTTAATTAAATTATTATTGACGGCAGGAAAAGGGCGATGGATCGAAAAAATTGAATCGTTCCAGGGATTTCACTTCCATTAATACTGCTTAAAAAATTGATTTGTTCACAGTTAAAATGAAATTGATCAATCACGAACAACACAGAGTCCTGGGTTTATTGTTGCTTGTCATAACCAAACTTTTTGTAATGTGAAAATTCCAATTAAAAGGGAAATTAAATAGTGAGGTGAAGTGATGAAAATTCATGAAAAAAAATTAGTTATTTCAAACATATTTTCGTTTACTCAAAAGTCATTTCCGTTTGTAAACAACTTTTTGGAAACCTTGCGTAAACACATTAACGCGAATAAACATTTTAAATTCAAGTGCAATCTATAGATTTGGCATCGAATAATATTTGGATTCGACCTGGAGTTCAATGCAGCTTCCCGAAAAAAAAACACTGTAAACAGTAGAGGTACTTGGCTGCTCCCGAGAAATTCACATGTTGCAATCGATGACCTACGCCCTCCTATCCAAGTGCAAAGATTTCCAAATTAATTGAATTTTGGGTAAAATCTAGCAAACATTTTTTCGTTGTTTCTAGAAGTGCAACAATCACGCAAAATCCATTAAGAGGCGATACAGGTTATTGGTTTGGTAACCCATAAAAATGATTGGTTTTGCACCGCGCTCAGTCGACCATTTACAAAATAAAATGCAAACACTTCAGGCATACGAAAAAAAAATGAAGAGTTACATTCCATTCTTCGTTAGTGTTTCTTTTCTGAAGAAACGACTTCGCAATGCATTATGAACTTAAATACCTCAAACGAGTTGAAAGTTGACTATTAGCTCAAAAGATTCTTTACATCGTAAAGAATAAATACGGAAAACGTTTTCGAAATTGAATTGCTAAGTTCCTAAAATATAAAATTGTGATATATTAAGATCTGTAGGAATTGACTGGATAAAATTTTATCATTGGCATCGTCATTCATAGACATATAAACTTACTACAAGGTATGTATGTTTTTGTCCAATATTTAACTTCAAAATTTAGGTGCTGAAAGACAATTGCCTACTCATGCAAGAACTTTTCATTGAATTTAAATATACCGTTATTATAGAAATTTTTCTGAATTTATTTAACAGAAACATTTTTATACGTTTATGGTTGGTAGTGATTCTATTATCAATGTTGTCAACTTGGAATTTTCGTTAAATACTAGTCGTACTAATCGTAATTGGTTGGAACTTATATGATCATACACCAATTATTCGACGGATTTTATTTTTTTACGCTCATTGTTTTTTAACTAAGTATATAACATGTATATTATTCAAAAGCTTGGAAAGAAGATGGTTGTCAACTCTTTCGTCAACGATGTTTTTAACGCCTTATAAATAATATTTAATTATAAAACATACTATCTTTACAGTTTAAAGATGAAGAATGGCTTTGTTGCCAAATTTTAATTTCATCAAGATTCTGAATAAATTTTCGATAAAGGCAATTTATTAATAATGGCTAGAGATTNATTTTAGCCTTAAATTTATCACGTTGAATACGAAAAAAATAGTAAAAAAAATGCTGGAGGTATCCTTGACCTTGAAAATCGTAATTGATCTAAACCCACTACTTCCGTTAAGTCCTATTTTCGCTCTTAGCGTTACCCAGAATCAACGACGTGGACGTGGCGAAATAATGATCCCATTGGGGTGCTTTATTTTCGTGAGTCCCCTTGCCTCTCACGTTGGAGAAATTGATGTTATGGTAATGTTGGTAGTGTGTGGTACTTTTCGAAGCATGGATCTACACATAAAGGAACGTTACAAGAGGAACACAAATAACTCGTACGACTCTGATGCTTATTCATGGCGCACAAGTGACACCTCCGACTTGAAGAATGTTTGGGAAAATGTCGGCCCAATAATCGGCTAGGAGAATCATTGCTATAATCACACATTTCAGTAGGATCAAGTTTCAATAATGCTCTTACAACTTCTAATCGAAATGAAGGAAATGATAGAGGTTCTTCATTTCTCATTTTGTATAACGCATGAGCATTAGATAGACACAGATCAATGAGATGAAAAAAGAGCTTGCGATACCATTTCATTGTTTTTCTTACTGATTCTGTTATAGATAATTGTCTATCGATATTATCTACACCGCCCATGTTTTGGTTGTAATCAATGACACATTTTGGTTTTATAATATCTTCATTTGTGTGAAAATTTTTTTTCCCAGTTGCCTGAAACTCAAGTTCGTGCACACTTGTAAGCATACGAACACTACGTTTATCTTCCCATTTTATCGTCATCCATTTATCAGTATGAGCAACTTGTACTTCTCCTCGTGCTAATTTCTTATCTAGTTTAGGGATTCCTCTTCTATTAGCTTTCACTGTACCACATATTCCTGTATCACGATCATGCAAAAAATCTGCCAAAGCAGGAGATGTGTACCAATTATCTATATATATGACATGACCCTTACGAAAATAAGGTTGTAGGAAGTGAGCGACAATATCGCCAGTAACACCTAAACCAAACTTGTCATAATCTGTGTCCGCACCAGTGTAAATAACAAAACCTAATATAAATCCAGTTTCGCAGTCTACTAGCACAAAAATCTTGATACCAAAACGGTTTCTCTTCAAAGGAATGTACTGCTTGAATCGAAGCCTGCCTTTCCATAATAATAAACTTTCGTCTATGCACAGATTTTTTCCTGGAATAAGAGCTTCAAAAAATTTTCTTTGGAGGTGGTCAATTACTGGCTTTATTTTCGATAAAGGGTGATTTATATTTTCTGTATTATCATGAAAATGTAAATAACGTAAAAGTTGAGTATATCTGTCACGGGACATAATTTGCGAAAAAATTGGTGTGTGAATCATAGGATCTGTGGACCAATAACTTTTCAAATTGCCTTTGCGAACATGGCCCATCAGAATAGAAAGACCAAAAAAATATTCAAGCTCATTTTTTGTAAGAGGACTCCAAGATAACATATGATCAGATGGTATGTCTTGACTTTGCATTTTATAACGATTCGTCTCCTGTATAATTCTGTCAATTAGAGCGGTATCACAAAAATAATTGAAATAATCGATTGGCCTATTCCCTGTTATAGAGATATCTGGATTTATTTCGGAATTTCCTTCGAAATTCTTGATTGAAGGATGAAAATTTGAGTCCTCAAAAATTTCTCTTCCCTCATAAACATTTTCTATATCAAAGTCAATATTTTCTTCACTTTCTAAGTCCTCTACTTCTTCTGGTTCAGACTCACCACTACTAATACCATTATTTTCAGCCATAGTATCAATGAAAAAATAAAATGTTTGGATAATCGTGCCAAAAAGTCACTTTCGTATCGTATAAAAAACGAAGTTTGTGCAGAAATAGCTCTAGTAAATAAAGTAAAAATTCTAAGCAAAGCTTCCACAATAATAAGGGACCTCGAAGATGCGCTTAGGTATAAGGTAGATACGTAGCAACCTGGGTAGTGCTAAACCAGTCCACGACTATTATTTCACTCTAATTGTGTTTTGAAATCCATTATTCGTTTTTTTATGATCAAAAAACTAAGTAATAGTGATTTTGTATATTTATCTATTTCAGATTCCCAGTATATTTTTCAAACAGAAATATTTATTTATAGTCAATTATAAAAAACATTTTAACACGTCAAATTTTGCTTACAAAAACAAAATATTGATGTGCGCAAAATGGTAGATATTTCTACCATCCCCGCCCTCTAAAGGTTAATGGACTACAGTGTAATTAAAAAACTTTCATCGCTTCGCTTTGAAGGAGGCAGGAAATTAGTTTTATTATTGAATTTCTTAGAAAACGGAACGAGGATTGATTCCTGCAAGGAAACTTTTGCGTAACGTAAAAAAATGGTTCCAATAAAAGACTTATCGCCATTTACTGGGTCTCTGTGTCTGTCGTTAAAAATTTATCGCTGCCGCCTCCACTTTATCTCTTTCCAAAAAATTTCCTGTGGGCCATTTACACATTATTTATATTAACGAGTAACAGGGTCCGCGTCTCGTTGATAACCCCACACATTAGTTGCATTCGTTCCATTTGAACAATTTTTTTTATCAACAGTCCTACCTCAATGATAAGAATTCGTCGTTCTGACTTAAAGCACAAAATCTCATTCAAAATATACTTACATAGTAGGTATATTTTGAATGTATACGACTTTTGCCAATGGTGTTGTTGAAAATTGGTGTCGAGCGGCGAAGGAGCAAAGTTCAAAAACAACATGGTTCAAAATAAATTCTGATGGAAAACCGACCGATATTTATTTGTAGACATTATCCATGTGCAAATGTATTTCGCAGCCAGACCGAAGTAAACACGGTCATGCAGGGCAATGCATCAATCCAAGGTTGCAGCAGGAATAAAACTCAAAGCCTGGCATCGGACGAACGAACGCGGACCACCTGCACCAACATTTGTCACTTGACTCTTTGGTAAAATGTAAGACGTTATTGTGTTTTTTTTTAACATTGATTAAATTAACATAAATGGTGGTTTAATTAATTATTACTAATTTAATAATAAAATTTTGTGTTTAATTGATTTTATAATACAATAGAGTCCAGTTATAGCGAACTCTTGCTTATAATGAATGAAAAATTTGAACCGAAACGAAAATTTTACCATAAGACTAACATAAGTTTTCACCGATTATAAAGAACTTCAGTTATAACGAACCCATTTTATTGCATTTTTCGGATTCTTTATAACCGGACTCTACTGTAATAATAATATAATATTCGAAAAGTACAAAATAATAACTAGTTTTTGAGAAAATCGAAAACTGAAATTTTCTACAGGATATAAAGTCAATTTTCTCGAAAACTATTTGGAGGTGCAGCTTAAAATTTTTGCGAGTTTATAGACTTCGATATACTGAATATGCTGGTTTTGGATTCAAGTCAATCATGAAAGTTCGCCTTGCAGTTTAAAACTTAAAATTGCGTCCGTTTTGAAGAGTATGACAATCTGATTTGAAATAGACCACATTTATGGGACCTATCTTAATTTATTTATGAACTGTAGCCAAAATACGGAATTTTGAGAAATTGAAAAATTGCAATTTTCTGCTTGAAATAAACTCGATTTTCTGGAAAACTATTTGGAGCTGAACTTTAGATCAATGTAGATTTATGAATTTCGATTCGTGCTGAAGAAGCTCGTTTTGGATTCAAATCTCCATTGATTATATCTTTGGAAGAAGTGGCAAATGAAACTTCAAAAAATCAACTTTTAATTACTTCTCTAGTTTTTTGGTCAGAAAAAATCACCGTTTTGTGACGAATTCATATTATTGTTGACAACCTTTTTAAGCTTTAATTTTCAATATTATATTTTAATAATGTATGAATCCATATGTTATTATTACACCATATCTGGAATTTGAAAATTCTGGATATTGTTGTATTGCAAAAAAATATATACGTATTCCATTTGGTTTTCAAAAAAAAGGAAATGTCGAATTTTAGGTGGAGCTCTTGAAACCACAATTGATAAGTTTCAATTTCAATGAAAATGAATGGGATTATTTCAATATTATACATTGCGTTATAACGAAACCAACCCAGTTTTATTCCAGTGCGCATCCGGTCCTAAAAAGATTAACCTTCTTATGCTTCTTTTTGAATTCGATGAGATAAAAAGCTTTCAAAACAGAAGATGAAAATTAAAGTCTACATTTATGACTTTATAATGTGACCGTAAAAGTTTTGTTACATATAATATACGGGCCAATAAAAACCAATAGTAGATACACAGATAAAAACAACATATTTTTATTTATGCTAGGAAGCCCTCAGATAAAAACTTTCCAGAATTCGCCAGCCTACGCCACAAAATTTCCATATTTGAATACGCAATCAAGTAGAAGTCATAAAACTCAAATTTATTGCTAAATCTATTGAAATTTTTAGGCCGGTAAGCAAGATTTTTTACAAAAAAGAATATCATAATTAGTATAAAATATAAAATGTGCAAAAATCCAAAAACAATATAGAATTTTTAACTAGAGACTCACCAAAATAACTGATTTTGAGATAATCGGTTCCTAACTGATTAATTGCGATTTAGCCTAATAACCTGATTTTTCATTAGTAAATTGAATATAGGTTATTTACGTTGTAAAAACTAAAAATGGGAATTTACTTTCCAACTCACTAATTTTTTTACGAGGAAATATCGATTGATTGAGAATAATGGAAAACTTTAATCTTCAAAACTATAAATCATTTTTCTAATAACTGTTCATCACTATTTCAGATTTCATAAAGGTTAATCAGGTTTCGTCCTCTTTTTTTTAACCATAACGCTAAAACCAGCGACATCTCGAATCTGACCTAATTAAAGCCAGTTGCTTTAAGCCAGTAATTGTAATCAAAAACCACCTGGAGCAAAAAGACTAGAAAGAGGAAATTAACTTTTCCCTATAAGCTCTATAAAAGATGTGGCTTGAAAAGTATATGCAAAGATAGTGCGTGCGTGGTCTAACCCCTCTACAATAAAAACATGTTGGTTTGTTTACATATGATTGAAGGTTCATTCTATCCTCATTACGTGATTGTAATCTTATTAAAATACGCTATCATAAAATGCAACTATTTTTGCGGACACAACTACATGTAAAATGCACGTAGGTTTTTTGCAAAATACTTTCTAGAACATAATTGATATGTCATTCAAATCGAAACAGTTCATTAGATAAAAATTAAAACGGTTATGTGTTAATTAGTCATTCGTTACCTTGGCAATTTGGATCTGCTTGTATTTTGGTTTTAAGGTGTATTGATTATCTGTTTATATAATTCATACGGCGAAACTTTACAATTACGTCATCAAAATTTGATTAGTAATGTCAATCATAGGTAACCTTACAAAACAAAAAAAGTAATTTCATCTCTTTTTAACATATGAGTTAATTTGACAGTTTTTTTTATATACAGTTTCGCCGTATGAACTATATATACGAAATTATACCTATATATTTAACTACCACTCCAAAGTCACTGTCAACATAATATGATGACAACTTACTTGGCATATTACGTCAAAAAAGTTGCATTTCGAACATTTGGCAACAATGGAAAACTGTGGGAAGAATTACAGCCTCGTCACCTGAAACTCTAAACGACAATGTCTTTTGACAGTTCTGTGAATTAAACGTCAACGCACTTTCATTAATATATTTTTTTTGTAACAACTATGAAGCAGTGGTTTTCTCAAAAAGGTAAGATAAGTGTAAGTTTTATGATTTAAACTATATTGGTTGTTCTCTTAGGCAAAAACTCTAATGATCTTTTGTCCCATTGGCAAAGAGAATTTAAAGAGAAAATGGGTAAAATACCGGATTTCCCAAGTAACCTGCCCAATAAACTCTCTGGGTCAAAAAGTTTCAATCCGAAGTTCTTTAACGATTTCTTCATAAAATTGGTGAAAGATATTGGATCTTCATTTAATTCGAATGGAAATCAGCAACAACCTTATAGGCCAATGAAATATCCCTATACTTTAACGGCGAAAATTGTGCAGTTTCCCTACAAGTTCTATTTCCAAAATAACTGGGTTTATCGCTATTATGTTTACGCTGTCGTGGCTTGTTTTCCAGTATTTTGGTACATAACTGTGCTCTGTAAGAATTCTTGTTTTTGAAAATCCGCAATGTATAATTTACATTTTCATTTTTGCAGCAAATTCCAAAAATAACAATGCCAAATGGAAGGACATTCGTTACAAGGAAATTGAACATGCCCAACAAAAATTCGAGTTTGCGTAAATTTATGTCTGTAGTTAATACCTTTAGAATAAAATCGTTCAAAAGTTACTTTCGCTTTTTGGATTTACATCATTCAAAATGAAAATCTTCGCTTTTCTTAATTATAAAAGAGAAAAAAAATGGCTTCAATTTATCCTGGCAAAATACTGGGAAACGTTACTTTTTTTGACCTAAGGTAACCACAAATTTTATTAGCGACTACTCCTCTTGCTCTTTCATTCTGTTCCACCAATTATGTCGTGGGCGAAGAGGAATATTATAGGACGATTTTTTTTCCTTCAAGTACCTTTATGTCAACAATAATTAACCTTGAATGTTCAAAATTCATTCATAAAAACACCGCAGTTCATGGCCCCCGAATAAAGATTCTAAGTACTTTTTAGGCGGCATAAAATATCCGTTTTTGTCAATCTTCTACTTATTTAATGCTTACGTAAATAAAAATACAAAAATTCATAATTATTAATAAAAATTTGGGTGGGGCTTTGTTTGGTTAAGGTTTATGGGTTAGGCAACCCATATTTTCAAAACGTCAAAACGTCTAATGCAATAGTAAATCATTTTAGGTTGTGCCTGTTATTTCATGGAATCCGGCTTTATTTAGCAAAACGATGTCGATGTTGGTGTGTCACAGTTATCAATTCATGTCATTTAAACAACATTGATTTTGTCGCCATGAATCTCACTAAAACTGAAGGTGAAATCGATGCTGAAACGATTGCCGCTTTAGAACTAATTGATAATTTAAGTGTCAAATCTTCGGACAGTGGGTTAAGTGAGGATACTTGTTGGGCTCTTTTTGGAGGTCCTTGTCCAACAATAACTAAGCCTCTAAAAAAAGAGCCTCAAGTTGTCACTGATCTTAACCTATTAGAAGACAGCTCTAAAAAACTAAATATGTTAGTCGACGCGAAGATAGAAAAAAATAATGAAACGAATAAAATTGATGACAAAACTGCGGATCTGTATGAAATTAAGCAGCCTTTTAACAAGGAAATACCTATTATTACGGAGAAAATGGAAATCATTAAAATAGACAATAAAGTTGAAAGAGATGTCGAAAAAGATAAAACAAAAGGTAATGCATTCGAGAAGACTAAAACCATATCAGATGTCATTTTACCAAAACAATACGGATCCGAACCCCAAGAATATAGAAAATTGAGCAAAGAATCTCAAAAAGAGGATTGGGAACCTATAAAAGTACATCAAATAAGAACTGATGAGCAACAAACTCAAGTACTAAATGAAAATACAACAATGAATCTAAATGGCTCAAAATTAAATAAGAGCGAATCTTCAGAAAAACATAATAGTGAAACTGTACGGAAAGATGTATCACAGGAAAAACAATTCAAAGAAAAAAGTTACACCGACAATTTGTTTTGTTCTAAAGAAGAAGAAAAAGTAAAAACAGTCTTATAACAATAAAAGACAATGATTTACGTAGATCGACAGACACATTTTCCTCAAAAAATATCTTGAAATCGGCCACAGAACACCCAAATCTTCCAATATTGCGAAGGAATTTATCATCATCATTATCATCCTTTACAGACCTAAAAAAAACCAACAGAAGGAAAAATCCAGGCCTTTGTAGTTGTCTTTTCAAAGTACAAACCCCAGAGGCCCAACGGTGTAAGAGAAATTACAAAATTAAAATCTATAAAAATGAAGAAGATGAACAAAGAAATAAACTTGATAAAAATTTTACGAAAATAATTTGTTTTAACGATGAATTATACGAACAACGCAATAAAAAGACTCAGACATCAAGAGTGCTTTTGGATTCTGACTATTCCATTCCATATTCTTTGAATAAATATATTATAAACAATGACAAACTGATTTTAAGAAAAATAAAAAGTCCAAGAAAAAACGGTACATTTTCTAAATTTGTCAGAGACCATAGGAAAATACCATCATTATCATCATCCTCATCAAAGTTTGAATGCGAAATTCCTAAAGCCAATGATGTCACAGGAAAATCCCATCTTGCAAAATCGCTAACGAAAGCCTTAAATAAGCAAATGAACGTTCATGAGGTAATAAGTAAATTTGAGAAACGACCAATAATGCCCTGCAGGTGGCCTAACCAAAAATTTTACACAAACCGACCGGAAAATATGGATGGAGAACCCTTTTGCTACTGCTGTAGCAGACTGAATAAAGATAGAGAAGAAGTAATGAAAGTGAGGCGATGGAATTAAATCATTGTTGTTTTGGTATATGTATGTGTTTATTTGCGCGTCTCACTCCCAGTTAGATCAATAAGTCGTTTCGCCATTTAAACTTAATGAATTCAGTTCATTGACATTGGATTTCGATGGCTCCTTTTCCTTTTAATTAAAAAACTGTCAGGAGCCGAAACCATGGCCAAAATTCGATTCGTAAATACGAAAAACCAATTTCATATAGGCAACACAACAACAACAACAACAGCAACAGCAGCAACAACGATGAATGGCAGAAGGACGTCTCAATAACGAGCGGTATGACATTATAATTTACGATACGAAAATTTAATCAAGTATATAATTATTTTTGCTGCGCTCCACCGAGCAATTATCATCTCTTTCTCTTTGCCTTTTTAAAGGATTAAAAAAACTCCTTTACTCGCTGGGCCATAAACCCACTTTTATTACGGAATATCTGCATGCACACGTCCATAACATGTCGGTACCCCGACCTACCACAAAGGCTCATGACCGACACAGTCAACTTGCAGGAACGTAAAAATAGCAGGAAAGCCATGCGATTATTATACTCAAACTGGGTTCAGGGTCAGTGAGTACACTATCTACATACATACGTCTTCAGCTCATCATTTTCTCCTTTTGTTTTCAATTAAACGATTGAGAAGAAAAAAATACATTTGTTGTTGTTCAAGGCTAAAACAATTTTATGAACAAATAATGCGAGGGATATTTTGAAATCTCAAGTGTCAAAAAACTCAATTAGTTAAAAATATAGTTTTCACACGTTTATGTAGCTTTTTCACATACTTAACATTGTTTGGTTTCTTTAGAAGGACGACTTACAGTAAAAGCACGTAAAGTTCCTTCAATTGCAGAGAAAATATACAGCCATTGCTATAAAAAAATTAAACAGACACTTATCGAAAAAAAAATAAAACAAATAATTGCTTGAGGAATCGCATATGGGTCCGTTGCTACAACTGAATGCGATACTGCAAGATATAGAACAAAAATGAAAACATCTCAAGTGAATTGCGTTGGGTATTAATTCCGCATCTATTTTAATTGCCAGATCTAGACCGTGACGATTAAAATTATTAAATTTGGTTAAATTCTCCAAGAGTTTTACTTAGAAAATGGGATGATCACCTAAAAAAGTTATTCCTAAATTTCTAGAACTTTCAAGACATCTCTCGTACATTATCGACAAGAAAATTGCTATCACGGATCTTCCTGGGACCTCTCAGGCGGCACCATTCCCTCTGTCTGTCGAACCATAAATAAACAATTTTTTTTAGAAATTTGTTTCTCTTTTTTGTTTATAAAAAATGTACGAGTTGTGCAAAACTAAAACTGTTGCACGTCACCAATCATTCAATTTCATTGCCATTCTTCATGTCCTAAAAACGACAATAGTCGTATAACAATTTAATTCCAAGGTCAATAAAAATATTGGCAACCATGCGCACAGGTGTATTGTATTGTTTACATTTGCATCAGCCAGTTTTCGCCGTTAAAAGTCATACGAACTGGCAACAAGGTTGGTTTTCAAGGTGATGACGTGTAAAGTTTTGGTTTTGCACATTCCGTATACTGGATTTTACTAATTTTTGCATTTAGGGACACAATATTCCAAATAAATTGGGATATATTTTATTAATTTTATGAACCGTTATGAACAAATATGGCAACAGGCGAGCGAGACTGATTATAAAAGCAAAGTCAAGAGCGACTGGGGTCCCTGTAACCTCGTTATGGCATTCATCTGGAATGTTTATCAACACAAAGTCTGGAGCAACGATTTATTTATAAACAGTGCTACCAGCAAATCGTAACGTAATGTTAGTTTAACAGAAAAGGGAATTTACCCAGGGCAAGGCACCAACGAGGTCAAAACCGATTTGATACATTTGGACCGTTGACGTTGTTTACCAAACGATTTTACTGAACTTTCTGGTTATTATTTTAAAATTGTGTATCTGGATACGTGCACCGTATACTATCCAGGATTTATTAGTTACAGTTAAATATGTTTCTGGACTGACTGTACGCCTACACGATTTGCATTTGAGAAGGTTGGCGAAGGTCAGGAACTGTTATTAAAAACTTTAATATCTAGCTCGTTAGTGTTCGTTTCTTGTCGGCTTGTCTTTTTTTTGGGACCGTTTATTTTTGCTCTTAGCAGGATTTCCTTCGCCTTTGTTCTAAATGTAGATCCCTTGCTTGCACGGGATGTTCTGTGGGGTCCGAAACTACAAATTTCAAGTTAAAGCAAAGCCGTTGACGACTCACGATTTTCATGCCAACTAAATGTTTAACAGAGTTATAAAATTTATTTCTAGCATAGTAACTTGTCCTCTCTTCCATTTGAAAGGTTACGTTTTTACTTGCAAAAAAAAGTGTTAATACTTGAAGCCAAAGTTAAATTTATTCACATTAAGGTTTGGGCATTGGTTATTATTTCTTTCATGTGGAAAACAACTTATGTCAAAAATAAATCTTTAAATTTTCAAATTAATAATAAAAAAAATGATTATGAATTCTAGAACTTAGGCAAACATCAATAAGAAAAAAATACTTATAGTGTTGAGATACATTTAAAGGTAATAAGAATTTTGAAGGACAAGTAAATATACACGTAACGCAGGAAACGACTTTAGGTCAAGTCTAATGTTTCACATTTGCCTACTTTTCATCTTTTGGATTTGAACTTTTTTTAATCCTCTCCAAATGACGAATCTTTGAAAAATAAGTTTCGAAAAGAAAGTGAAATAGAGATTTAAGTGATACGCAATATGATTTCTGTCTTCCACTTGGTCTAAACACAGCCAACAGTTTGGTAATATGGCGGCAAGTCTAACGTAAACCTGAATAAATTCGCTCTAATGGCATCAGTTGTTCGTCGTTTTTTATCGGTTATTATCTTTCCTGTCTTGATCATATTTAACTGTTGGGCAAAAGAAACCCCATCCGTCTGTTTAACTGTTTCTACGAGGGTACCTTCATTAACGAGAGTGTGGCCTACTTAATTGCCGTCGATCATCTGTGTTCAGAAATATTTTATTACTATTAAAAATAAGAAAAGCATGCAAAATGGTCTGAAGAGTTGAAAGAATGACAAAAAGCGTGGGTGAAATCGAAAACCGTGTACCATCAAACACCCTCGTCGTGCCAAGTCGACGTATATTCAACCTTTCGACATTAACTGGCGAGATTAAGCGTCGTTGCAAAACGGGTTTTAATTATGTCTTGGCATTTATGTGACGGACAAAGTTAGTGGGTAAGACTCGGGCGACAAGGCCCACCGTGTGCACTGCAACACACTCTTTTTGCACTTTCTCACTTGCGAGAAACGTAAAGAAATAATTATCCATTGTAAAACAGTAGTAGAGAATATCCCGTTAGCTCAATGACTATATAAATAATTGCCTCCAAGCACCACCATAATAGAAAACCTCTTCTATTTGATATGCATTATATCATTTCGTTAACATCCTGTAGCAGCTCCGGCAACTGGCCATGAATATATTATTAATTGTACCTTTCGTTCTTCTTTTTCTTCTTTTGCTTCGTCTTTTGCAATTCCACATTTATCACACCAATTTAATCTTTGAGTGAATTTTTGCAAATACGTAATCATTTTAAAATTGTTGGTTTTACAACCGTTTCCGGTTTAAATAAAACGAATGATGATGGATTTTAAACACAAGAAAGCAGAAGCTTAGATTTAATCAATAAGTTAGCAAACAACCGAAAGAGCCAACGATCTTCGACATCTTCAAATCCAATTTAGAGACCCTCGGCGGAGCTTAAGTATTGATTAACATTTAAATTTAATTAATCGCAAATTGATATTGAGCTGATATAGGCCATAAGATGTATGTTCAGCTAACACTGACCTTGTATAAAATCAGTATCTCTTAAAATCCATATTAATTTCGACAGTCTGATCAGTATATCGTTGGTCAATGGTGCAGTAATGCATATGTTATTTCAAGTAACTTACGCTTAAAATATAGGGATATTTTATTACAAGGCATCTTCAGTAGACAGTGTAGTTAATTTAGGAACTTGAACGCTAATAACGTCCACTACAAAGATAACGGAAAACTTTTAGTCAAAAAATCTACTTAACTCGATAATTATAAAAATTACTATATGATGTGGCAATATCGCTAACGATACAGTATATAGTATGTAGTATGTATTACATAGTGTTTCGACATTATGCAGAGCTAAGAGCGTATAAACTAAGATATCAAGGAGAATTGAAATGGCATGAGTGAAAAATAGCGGCTGACTTGGACTTCATCAACAAAATTACTTTCGTGTGCGTCATTGAATACCAGAGAATTCAGAGAAACGAGGTGACTGAAAATCTGGCTAAAAAGGGTCCCTCATAAGATTAATTAGACATAGACATAGGAGGGATTCTCTTTGTTTCATCTCTTGTTACAAAATCAACTATTAAAAGAGGTAGTAGTTTTCTGTTTGACCAGAAAAAACTAAATAACTACTGGCAATGAAATCAATAAAGACAGGCCAAGTATGATTATTGATCGGTTCTAAAGGTATTCCGCTTTTAAGACGCATTAATTCAGGTTCGGACTTCCAGAGCAACTCAACCTTCAGTTATGTTAAAATGAAATAGAGGATTACAGAAAATTAGAAATTAAAAATCTCGAAAAACAGTCTCAAATAAAGAAGATTTAAAAAACAGAAATGTGGGACGACTTCTGAAGTTCGTTAGAAACTCCGATTTGGAACTGTTGTACCATAGATAAAAGAAAAAGATTTATTTGAAAGAATATTGACACTGCTTGTACATAAATCTTCTATTTAATCTTGAGCAATTGCCACTTTAATAATAGTACTTAAAAAAATGTCTTATAAAGGCAAACTCTATTAAAAACTTCTTGTGAACAGTAAAATCATGTTTTCGTCAAACCTTAAACAAGAAAAACCAAATCTGGCAAGTAATTACGAACCCTAAACTTTTTCAACCTCATAAATAAGAGAACCCTTCAAGAACTTTGTTTAATTAATCCGTTTACAATTTCTCTAATTTGTAGCGCAATAAGAAGCCTTACTCTGGTCGTGATTTCATCTTCTAATTTAACTTTAATAAGACACCATCGATGAGATTCCGAAAATTTCTTTTACGGATCACGATTCGTACATTTGACATTACAAAATCCTAATTAATGTTTTGCTCTTTATAGTTAATTACGTCAGAAGTTTTCTGCAAGTTAATCGACCTGTATCGCCAGATGGTCATGAAAAACAGGCACAGAAAAATAAAAAAAACAGATAATAATGAGAACAATACAGATAAATTTAAGAAACAAATAAAATAAATCGCCCAGGACCGTAACAGATTATTAAGTGCGAGTATAAACGTTAAAACAATGCTTGTAAATTTCGATTTGTGACATTAAGTGGTTGCCAAGAAGCCGGGACCAGCGATTTACTGGTGAACGATTGGTAAAAAGAACTTTAGTGAGATTCCTGTTTTAATTTGTTCAGTCAACGTTTGACTGTTTTATGGATGGATGGAAATAAGACATTGCATTGGATCCAAGCCTATTGCTGATTTCCTTTAGGAAGAAAAAAACGGTTCCATTAAGGTGGCAACATTGGTTCATTCCCTTTCTCAACGTGACGCTGCTGACGAAATGTATCGGGGACAACGACTTTGTCCGCTCCTTTTGCTATTACGTTCGCCGTCTATGGAATCTTAATTGGTTCTTTAAGTTGGTGAACGTGTCGTGTACCTGATGTTTGTTTTTCTGGTTGTTTGTCGGCGTTGCACTTGATATTTCTTAATTCTATCTTGTTGTTACTGGTGGATACCGAAACACATTGTTTTGATACCGGCAAAAATATTATTACGACAATAGGACCTACTTTTTAAAAATTAGAAGTCACAATTATTGTTTTATAGGAATCACACATAATCTAGATGATTTTAATAAAAAAAACAACATTCGCGAGAACATTATGTGGTCAAACTCTTTGCATTATTTGCGTTTAAGAGGTTGCAAATAAACATTTCAAAGTTTTTCTTTCTATGCACCAATAGTTTTACTTAAAAAAGCTACCATTTTAAATGAATAGGTATTTCATGACAATTCTATTACGACCATAAAACATACAAAAAATATACAAAACTACGTGCATAAGAATATATTTATACATGTGGCTTATTATATTTATGTACTGCCATATAAAAACACACGTGTACTTAAATTTGTCCTGGTTTTAACAAATTTTTATTGCATTGCAGCTTCAGAAAGAATGTCACAATCTATAGAATTTTTGGCAAAATTTAAATAAACAATATAAATATAGACTTTTAATTTGTAACATTTCCTACATTGCATGTGAGTAGATGTTAAAATGTTATAAAAAGAAAAAGATTGAAAGTTAAATTTACGAATTTTGTACAAAGTGTTGCCAATTTAATTAATTAAATTTCCTAGGTATTCCGTAGATTGAAAAAAAAATCATTTAGAGATTTATTTGTTTTCGACCAGTCAATCACAAAGTGATTTTTGATTTTTTAATCGATCATATACTTTCTTGTCATTTCCATACATGATGACCAAGACACAATTAGTTAAGTTGTCTGCCACTATAATATTTGATAAAAAAAGCCTTGAAGCTGTCGATCGTGGTATTTGCGTAGGAAAAAAACTTGAATACAACCCATTTTTTTTTGTTAGCAAAAAGTCGATCAAAAATGATATATGACTATAATTATTATAATGATATTTTTCATGGGTCAAAAATGTGACGATACATTTCAGTAGTGCAATATGAATGTTGACAAGACTAAAGGGATTTTGTGATTAAGAATTTTGAAAAAAGTGGTGTTTCTGGTTTCACTATTCCAGATATACTCACGGTGTTAAGTGATAGTGACAGTGTTCAGCAAAATCCTTAATACATTGCCGCAGTCAACAATTAAATATGTATTTTATGAAATTTTTCCAACGAATTCAAGTTAATAAGGATTCTTATCTCGAATATTGTAAGATGATTCTCAACTTTTTATGACATAAATTGGACGACATGGATGTGCTACATTGCCAAAGAAATACTGCTGTTATTGCAAATAAAATTTTATCCCTGGTCTTGTTATTTCGCATTCAGACGATTTGAATTGGCCACTTTAATCAGAAGGCTTTTCACCCTTGGGCTATACTAGGTGTTTCAAAAATAAACGTAATCCTTTTAGGGATATATTTCTTTCATAAAAATAAAAAAAAAGTTTGTATTAAATAGGTCCAAAAATGTGTTGCTGCCGAAGCACGAGCCTTTCAGTAGTATAGGAAAAAATGTTATTAATTGATTTTAGCTGTCAGGAAAATGCAATTTGATTGGCATACTTACGTTAATTTTTATCTGCTTTTCATTTTTTTTTGTTGACATTTTAGGCTTTCCTCATCTCAGCTCACTTGATCAGTGTAGTACTTTTACAAAGAAAGCTTTACATCTTATAAAAAAGTTGGAATATCTCAGAAAGGGTTCAGTCTATCTTTCTAAGACAAGGACACCTTTTTTATGCAAAATGGTCCCGTATATCCGATTATGAACCAGCAATTAATAAAAACGAATGGTTCAAAAGTTTTTATTCCTGAGATACCTCCACCTCTAAATATCCCTCTTTCAGCCAAGCATGGATTTAATTTTGATTATCATTAAATTGTAGATGAAAATAACATAAGAATGCCAAATTTCATTTGAATTGCATTTTCCCAGCAACTAGAATCAATTAATTAAATAAAAATTCCACATCCTTTACACCGTTTTTCCTCCACATCATTGAAAGGCTAGTGCTTTGGTAACAACACATTTCTGGACCAATGTTAATATAAACATTTTTTCTTACTTATATGAAAGGAATATGCCCGTAAAAGGATTACATTTACTTTTGAAATACCTTGTATAAGATATTACCTTTAGGATAAAGTCTTTATCCACCTATAAATCATTGAAGACATCAAAAGAAAAAATCGAGACATGTTAAAACTAATGAACAATACAATTTTTGGTTAGAAATTATCATTATTTTTGTTCATTTCTAGAGGATTATTCTTGATTTTAAGATTTATTGCCTTTTATTTCTAATTAGACAACTTTTATAAAGTATTTTTTCAATCTACAATTTAATGGAATGTTTTATTCGGAGCGACACTTCTCAATTTCGTTAAAATTCATATATTCAAGGACAGTTTGGAGACTTGTTATCTAATATTACGCCCTAATAGGAAGACCTACATATGAAAATATAAAATTCAAACATCCATCAAGTTCATGACATTTTTCGAAAAGGAATTTCCAGTAACAATTTGGAACACGCAACAATTCCTGTCATTTCTGGGAGACCATAGTTATGAAATATTAATAATACCTTGTGAAAAACATTTCCTTAATCCATAAAATCGCTTACATTATACGCGCTAGTGTATTACTTATTTTATAAAATGCTAATATATATAAACATTAAACTTTGATCATTGAAGCCCTAGCCAAACGGATTCCGTGAACAGAAACATTAGTTTTTTCATTATTTTATTCCTGGCACTGAACCACCAGGTCGGTCTTAACATGTGGTTGGCTGTAGTTTAGTCCCCGAAAATTTTGCCCCTATATAAATAGATAGGCAGCATTCCAAAGATCATTATTTTAATTCGATTAAAACGTTCCCAACTTCGGACTCATTATGCAATTGACATTTTAATAAAAAAATACTGTTCCACAGTGTAAATTCATTATCGGTTATTTTTATTTAATGGAAAATAAGCGTTCCGAAATTGATGTCTGGATAGTGACGAAACTAAATTTAAACGTCCTTGCTGGGTCATTGTAACAATAAGACAGCACGTGGCACAAACGATGTGTACGATTATCCAAAAACATTAGTGTTATTACGCGTTTTATGTGATTACTAGCTCTTTCAACTTGCCAAAGGATACTAATTTTAGTTTAAAAAAACATGGACTCGTACCTACATAGATTTTTATTTATAAGGACATCGTCCCAAAAATTACCGATTTGGAATCGAGTTGTTGCAGCATGAAATTATATGAGCAATTTATTTTTGCATGGTTCCAAGTTCAAGATCGTTTAAGGTCAATAATTTTGAATTTTATTGGAGCTTGGTCAGCTAGCTGGCGTGGGCGTCGCGTCAAGAGTGACAAATGGACGTTAATTAGCGAATATTATTGTTTTGTGTTGGTGTTATTATGATAATGGATTATCAAAAATATGATTGGAGGAGAAGCATAAATTTGCGAAATGAAGAGAAATTTGTCGACGTAGTAAAATGAGTGTGCTAATGGTCAATTGACACAAATTTTCAGTTTTTTTTTTCATATGTAGGAAGAAACGATTGTTATTTCAAGTGAAACATTGGTTTTTATTTTATTAAGCAACGCCTACACGTCTTGTTTTGCTTCTTTGACTGTTTGCTTTAGTTGAACTACAATTCATTTTTTTTATAGTCACTAGACCATCTCTAAATATTTTGGGTTCAAGCAAGGAAATGTTGCACGTAACATTTACAGTAACAATTTTTCCTTTTTATAGATTTATAAAAATCAAATAAATAATGAACCACTTCCTAATCTAACTCTTTTACTTAATTGATCTAAAGGCGAATTTATACTTATTAAGTATTTAAAGCAAATTATTAAATAAAATCTAGTCTACTAGTTTTTAATGAGTGGCCACATTATATTTTACTGTTATTTTTCATTGTTTATACACATCTATATACTGCATTTATACTATTTTGAGAGTCAATTAAATGGAAAAAAAAGAAAGAATTTTTGGATACCAAAATAGTTGTGGCATGTAATCCAAACATCCACTATAAAATCACAAATAAAATATTAGCAATAGGTTTCTCCCTGTCATAGCTCCCTGTCATTTAGATCCATGGATTCTCTGTGACATGNGTTCTATACGAGTAATTATAAAAAATGCAATGAATTTTAAGGGAAAAAATTGAAAATAGACGTCGCATTTTATTTTGTATTTAACCTGGATTATTTTTTGTAAATTGTTTGAAATCGTAATAGTCATAGATATAATACATTGACATAAATTTTAATAGATTTATACAATTAGTCTTAAACCAATAAATAATGTAGTATACATATAATTCAAATAAAGAAATATAAAATATCTTTCCTTAACACATTATCTTATTTTTTAGACCCTCCTATTTATCTCTAATATGGTCTGTAATTTGTACAGCTCAAGTTGATAACCTTAATTACATAAATCGAAAATCATGGAAGCAAATTCTTAGGGTGTTTTCCCCTGATTACTATACTAGATTGTGATCAAAAGGCATCAACAAAAGCTTTTCCTGAGAATCCCTATAGAGAATCTTGACATTTACCCATTAGTGAAACATTTTCCTCTATTGCAAAGTGCTACAATTGTACCAATTTGTACCTTTCCTATATCACAACTATTCAAAAGGCTCCCTCATATTCTGAACAAACCGTAATAGAAATTTAAGAAACACCATTAAATGAAATGAAGGAATATCAAACATTTTTTCAAATATTTCTGAATAAAGAACTGGCTTACTAAAATAATTAAAATAACAAAATATCAATCCTGCAGCAACGGTAAATCTTGCATTAAAACCTTGTGTCTTATCTATTTTCGTTTAAATCGTCATTAACTTCTACTTTAAATTTAATCTTCTATCAGTCGATTTTATAAACTTTTTACATCCTATTAAGATCATTTTACAAAATTCCTTCATTAATCTGACATTTTAATATTTTCATACTTATTTGAGTAGTGCTAGATTCGACATTAAATCTCTTGAAAGTCAAATCCATTTACTTAACTTGATAGTATGAGGATGAACGGAGTAAATTCAACATTAATTTGCATTCCTCATATAAAAGGAATTTATTAAACAGGTTCTCTGGACAAAGAAACATTTTTTGCGAAGAGAAATTTTAATTGATTCAAACGGTGTATGCAATATGAAAACTGTCACCTTTAAAAAAGACATATACTAAAATAGATGAAACGATAACACTTTTATTAAACCCTAATTAATCAAGGTTATAAATATGGATAAACAAACATTCCAAGAACAAGCATGACATAAATCGTATTTACAGAAATATTGTGAGAGAAATACAAACGAACATAATCAATATCCAACTAGAAATAACATCCCTCTTACAACAGACGAAATAAATGTAGGCAAATGTAAATATTTGCAGACATACATATGTAGAATTCTAAACACGATTTAGAAATACCTTTACGTTCACGACGATAGTATCTTTTGTGTTGTTTGATAAAATATGTATTGAAAGGGGACGGCGACGATTTTTCTCTCAATCGATATTAGTTTCATTTGCATGCTTAAGACTGTTGATATTATGCTGGAAGCATTTTAAAACGTTGCATTTTCAAATAACTATATATGTGTTGTGTTCGTAAAATGAATCAGTTCGGTCTTATCCAAATTTTTAGAAACACTTGAAATTTATCCAGATTACATCGATCTAATTAAAACACTTGAAAAGAAATTAGTTGCTAATCATTGACGACAGTTACGGCATTGGATAAATTCATTATTGAGGTTAATTGCTCCTGTTACCTTTAAAAAAATAATTATGTAGATACCACTTAAATTATATCAAAGTTGTTGACCTACATTTCAATCGGTAAAACAAGATCGGAATAGACCAATTACATCCAGGCCAAGACGCCAACTATTATCGATATTTTCGTTTCAATAAAATGTAAATTTATTATAGAGATTGCGAGAGAGAGATGAGAAAATTAGCGAAGAATCCCGGATTAAAACTATTATACGGTAAAAATAATAGTCCAGGCAATGACTGAAATGTTAATAATTGTCAATTCTGCAGTTGGATGCACACAATTGCTTAATGGGTTGCAAACACTTTTCAATTTTATTTCGTGCTGTTAAATTTCGCGTCTAGACCGGATCCAAGTCTGGAACGACCCTAATAAACAGAGTTATTAGAGCAGAAAGACCGAGAGGAACAAATACATATTTCTGCAGCAATTTAGTTGACGCGTTATGATTCTGAGAAATAAACGACATTTTTTCTGTAATTAATAAGGAACGAGACAAAAAAGTGTACAAAACGACGAGATAAAACCAATTTCATTGTCCGTAAATGCTATATGTCTGTTTACATACGAGGGATATTTTGTTATTTTGTAAAATTTTTGGATGTACCTAAATTATTGTAAATATGAAAATCATCATAATCAATTTAACTGCCTCTTCTAACTACAATATGTTCGATGAATTAAGAAATTGTGAAGAGTGAATACACCGAATGTCTTTAGAAAACTCAATAATCTCGATTTAAAGTCAGCTTATTAGACCACGGCAATGGAATTGCTTATTCAACAGAAGGGTCTTTAGATTTTATTCAGGATAAGAAATCAAATTGATAGAAAACCCATTCTATAGACCCACTTAGTCTCTCTGCGGTTTCTGGAGACCAAAAAAAAAAAAATTTTCCATTCTAAAAAAAACGGTAGAAGAGTAACTAACGGAACTAAAAACAAAGAAAAAATACGGAACCAAAGCAGGTATATTGTGAAATTTGAACTGGCATCAGCAAATGAATAAGCTTATTAAACATAGGGGGATCCAATACTTGAATAACAATACTAACAATGAGCTTCATTTATTTAATTTTATTATATATATTGTATTAAATGTTACTTATACTAAATGGTAAACTTCTTGAAATATGATATGTATTAAGAATTTGCTCATTATCATAAACATTTTTAATTAATAAATAGAATTATTAGTCGTAGATACCAACACCTGGAATAATAAATAATCAGTTTAAAAATTCAAAGAATATTCTAGGAATTCTCGAACAACCTTGAAACTGACAGATATATAATGTTTAGAAACAAAAGTTAAATTTCAATAAAATTCATTATTCCAAAATTGAACAAAAGAAACACTATTTGCTAATAATGGAAGAAAGAATCCACTTTATAGCGCTTTTCTGGATTTTGAACATACTTATTCCATCATTGCTGCCAATCATAAAATAGTTTTGACGATCTTATTTAGTTAACGATTTTAATCGCTTTAATATCAATCTTTTTTAATACTTAATACAGAGTTTTAATCCAGTGCAAGTCACTACGTCAGAAATTAAGAAAATATGTTATCGTAGAATGTAGAACCAAAATATTTAAACAAATAGATCTTATCCTAAATTTTTTACAAGCATTAGTTTTTGTTGAGTTACCAGGTATAACACATTTTAAAAATCTGAAATTTGAAGTCACAAAGGTGACGTTTGTATCTTACCGAAGGAGATATGGTGATCATCAGCTACTTCTAAAATTAACAACTTTCTATTTAATCGTATAGTATTCTCTTCATAAATTCATAAAACTTTCAATTCTTCTCCCATCGCGGATCAGTGTTCATACCGTATATGTACATGTATATGTATATTGGAATTTTCAAGCCTCTTATGAAGGTAGAAATTTCACAGGTACTAACTGAATCAAACATAGATAAACGCAACCAAAAACCGTATAAATTAATGTATGATGTACCACGTTAATAAATATTTTACTATTTCAAAATATATTACTTATTTGCCATCTTAACATGCATTTTATTATTTTAACTCAAAGCAGAATAAATTCCGTAAAATTTCATGGTTGCAAAATTATTTACAAGTACCATCAACATTGTAAGCACATGCAACAATATGGTCGACGGTGGTGGTCAGAAGACAGGCTCCGCACAAACACCAACAATCTTATGGTTGTCGTTAATCGTTGGTCATGTCTTAAAGATAGTTGGGTGGTGAGTGGCCGAACATAAATCCGATGTAATAATATATAATGATCATAATTTCTTGGGCAACGTATATAACATGGGTCTCGTAAGTGCCAAGCACTTTATTGCGATCACATTCATTTTATTTCATCTTCATTATGGCGGGCACCTTAAGGGTGATTGTAATTTATTTCTTTATTTTAACGACAGAGTAAGGCATCATCTGAAATTGCCTCTAGATTTTTAAATCGTTTTTGCAAAAGACTATTAAATAATCACGCAAATATTTTCAAGTTTTCTTAGCATAGGTATACCTTAATTATGTGCTTTCAATTACGAATTTTAGATTAGATTTTAGAACATTTTTTTACAAATTTCCCTACATGTGTAACTGCTAATCTTTTCGCAGCAACTGTTGTTAAGTTTTTTGTTGATAACTTTCATCGTGATTGCGATTGTCTCGGGTAGTTTTAGGACCACTCTCAAATTGGTATTTTTTTATGACCCCACAAAATATGTGGCACCTACTTCCGAGTATAAATTTTCCCGTCAGTGTTTTTCGTTCCCAAATATACATCTAAAATAATGTTTTCAGATTTTGAAAGTTTTCAGTATATTTTTTTTAAATTTGATATTATTTTATTTTCGATATAATAAATATGATAAAACTACTCATTTAAAATATCTGTCCATTGTTCTTTATTGAGTTCCATGCAGATTTCATCTCATTACTGTAATAGATGATTGTCACGGACGTTAGTCCCTACGTACATTCATTTTTCACTACAAATACTGGATCCTATAGTGTCAAGCCTTATCATGCATATAAATGATACTATTGGTGATAATCAAAAAATGCGATCAATATTACTTTTCGTGTCAAATCAGTCTGGATGAATTTTCTATCATAGACATTGTTCAATCCAGTAATACCGCTTATTGTAAAAAAAATTAGTTTCAGCTATCGAGAAGTCGCTGGTATTATTTAAAACAATATCGACATTCTTTCTTGTCATGGCGACGTAGTCAGCTACATAGTATGTAGAACAAACGTGTTTCCATTGAACAATCTTTGTAATTTACACAATAATCTTACGACGTTCACAGGTATAATGCTTTGTAACAATTTAATCTTATCTGTTAACGGGAAACAAATATTGAATAATTATGACAAAAAAATTAAAATATAAAAATTAACAAATACGATTAAGAAATAAGAATAGATTTTATTATGGACAATGTGTTTAAAAAGCATTACTTGGAACTACCACTTGACTAAAAACATGTTTTTTCTAGTTATATGTTTAAGTCTGGCGCGTACAAAGCAGTCGTTTTTCCCAAACAATTCTTTATGATTTTTCCGATTTTTACTCGACCGTGGGTTCAGGCCAATGAAATAAACAGGTCGTTTATAAATAGCGCATTTCGTTCGATAGTTTAGTAATGTGTTAGTGGGGAAAGCAAAGACCCCACAGTAGCAGTGACATCAGTCCAGCCACTGTCCTATTTATTGATGACGATCCGAACGGACTAGCGACAACGTTGCCAAAACTTTGAAATTTTCCCATCCAAAGTAATGTCACCACATTGAACTTCAAATACTAACGTTTCAATACTCGAGCAAAAAAGTAGTATCTATCATATGTCTTGACTCGTTTGGTTTCTGGTTACGCAAAGTTGATTTTAATAAAATACGCGTTTCGGATTTCGACATTGGATAAAATGTGAAAATAAATTTTCTCTGTCACACGGAATGATAATGGGATATTTATTATAATATTGCATTGTGAAAAGGCCGAGGTAAGAGACATGGTTTTAACCCAGAATTTCAGTACAGCTAAAACTGAGCTCAAACAAACACTTTTTACTGTGCAAATTTTATTAGCCACAATAATTCTCTTGAAACAAAGTAAAAAGCAGTTAAATTGGTGCAAGAACGAATAATTGTTAAATAGACGCTGTCAAGCATGGAAACGAGATCAAGGCATTTCGATATTTCATTTACGTGAAATTACGTTTTATTTGAATTTACTTTTGCAGGGAAAACTCTTTAAAAAGTTATCGAACAAAATAAAAAAAATAAAATTTATCTACATAATTATGCACGACTAGAACCGCTGCTTGTACTCCTATTACATATGCAATATGACATACACGTGTTCAATAAACAAATACATACATATGTGGCGAATGATGCTGATTGTAGAGGTAATTGACGCAAAACACCACACACAAATACACACTCACACATTTCTTCGGCCATGATATTCAAAAATAAACTATCAGTTGTTGGCAATTTTTTCGAAAAAACTGTACAATATCTGACGACTACCTACCTGACTCCTATTCGTTTGACTCATTGTGTGTGAGAAAAAAATAAAAATATATCAATGATAGAAATAAATATATATATATTCATAAAATTTGCATTGTAAGCTCAACTTGCAATACCTAAGAAGTGGGTCGAAAGTAGCAAATAGTCTCTCTATTGTCCAAATTCGTCACGTTGAAGAATCGCTTCTTTTGACTTGTTCTAAACCTCAGCAAAAGAAATAGGTGCACTTTTAATTTTCAGAGATAAATAAAAAATGAATACCTATTACTTAATGGTTTCATTTTAACATTCATTGTGCCGATGAAAGCTTGCACTATTATTTTATGTTAAAAATTAAATATATATTCTATATTCGTTAGGCTATTGAAGTTGGATAAACGTTTAGTGGAAGTATGTGAAAGTCGCATCAATTGTGCACCAGATTTTTATCATTCGAAAATTTCGAATAATTATAAGAGGCTTGGGCGTGGTACAGACCACACAAGTCACAGGCCCCAGTAGTTTTAAACTGGAACCTTTAAAATAATTCAATTTTATTTTTTAGCTGAAAGATTAACAACGCGAGATGGTTAACTACTGGGAGGTAGGCAGTTCTAAAAAAATACAGAATGGTTAAAAAGAAAATAAAAACAAAACTTATAATAAGTGGAACAGAATAGAATGAAGCAATAAATATAATTTTATATACAGTGAAAGGCTCTCCTTGCGGACAGCTTCAATAAGTCAACACCCCTCATAACCGGACAAAATTTGGGGAACCATGAGTATCCGCTTACGGGAGCTTTTACTGTACATACATATGTCAAAAATAGATAAAAGCCACTGTCTATCGCTAACATCCAAAATTGCGCTACTGCAATATATTCTGAGTATTTTCAGTAATACTGTATAGGATAGAGGTGTTAATAATGACCGTTGAAGTGCCTAAGAGGTAACATGAAGGCTTTAAGATGTGCCAAAGACGCATTCTAAGAATATCATTGATAGACCGAGTTGATAATGCCAAAGTTCTACTAATTGTAAGACTGGATAGAGTATGTGAAATTCTTCTAAGTAATGTCTGTCGTAATAAAACAATGTAAGCTCGGATTTCTGGAGCATTTTATAAGAAAAAGCTCTAGATACAGACTGCCACAACTCATCATTCAAGAAATGATATACGAGGAAATAGGAGAGGTCCGGAAAGAAGTAATTTTTGATTACCAAATTTATGATAGCAGTTTTCCTTAACAACTACGGGCTAATAAAAGATTGTTTCACGGTTGAAAAAAACCATTAAAAGAATTTTCATCCGAACTAAATTACCGTAGTCCAAAACCTTAGGCATGAAGGTTTAAAAATCTTTGCCACTTAGATCGGGACGAAAATTCTCTTAACAACTGCGGACCGGACCCATTCCGAACTTCAGCTAATAAGATAAAGATAGCCATGTTGGGCGCTAACATCTGAAATGAATAAATACCGCAGAAAGAAGGTGTAAAAGAAGCTATCTTGAAGACAACCATTAAGCATATATCTCCATATTTATAAGCTTAGATATGAAAGCTTATGCATTTTAATTTAAATTTATCGAAACCCTTTGGGAAATCTTCATAACGTAGATAAAACACCGAAAACTGTATGGAGAAATATCGATGTAAAAAATAAAGAGTAACAAAGAAAATATTAATTTTTTAAAATCATTATATTTATCCAGCATTGTATTATAAGTAGATACATTTTAAGGCTCAAAACTGGTCCGTTATTGCTTTCCATTGGTTTCTATTTCGAAATTTCTCTTTCCAGTTCATGACCAAGAAGTTCTGTTACACTTCACTTTTCTATAACTGTTTTCTCTGTCATCTGTTTTCACTTTTGCAGTTAAACTTGGTTGCCAAAGGAATTTTCTTAGTTTTTCCTTGGCTCTTCATGTTAAACTATCATCTACGTAAATATTTTGACTTAAATATTATATATTTCCTTCGTTCAAGAAATCTTGAATCAGTCTTTCTTAACTTTCGCAATTTACACAGAAAGGTTACTATTCGCTTGATTAGTGTTATAAACGGATTTTTATTTGACTTTTATGTTTTAACAACCGCATTTAGACTTCGTTAATTGAGGTAAAGCGTCAGATGTGGAAATGGAAGAAAAACAACACTAAACCACAGAACTTTTCCGAAAAGGTCATTTTTCACTTAATCTATTCAAAAACCAGCTCCAACCTCCAATTTGTCAAAGAAGACATTAATAACTAACATACACGCACAGCCGCACCACATACAAGTAGACCTGGATGTGCAGCAGTAGGTTATTAGCTTTGTGCAGCCCTCTTTCCAACAAAAAAAGACCACCAGTGCCAGATAAAATTAAAGGCACACCTATTAATAGTTCCCCAAGAAACTATTTCAGAAGCTATTTCGAGAGTTGAAAAGCGAGTTGTGCGAGGCAAAGTCGCATTACTTCTTATTAAATTAAATTAGCACAACCGAGTGCAGCGGGTTTCTTGGCTATTTTAACTTCGAATACACCTACTTAACTCGTCGAACAATATTCAAGATAAAAGGAAAAATGAACATTTTTACCACATTTCCTTCTGCGTTTATGCTTTATTACATAGGAATGCCATAAATTATTGCAAGATTTTTGTATTTAACGTGTTACCCATGGTAATGATTATTAATGACTGCAGTAGACTAGGTTTAATTAATTTTTATTTAACAGTGAATGTTAGAGTAACCAGTGAATATCCAATTTTTTTATTTAGATTTGACACAGCTATGTCCAAACAACCCGTTGCAAATTCTCTTGCGCAACGAATCATAATCAAATTTCTTTGTAATAGAATTGTTAAAGCTGACTATTCAGTTAAAGAAATGGTCACTCTACTAGATCACTGCACCAGGGAAGAACAGTTAAATGTTCTTCATTTCTTGTGCAGTAAAATGATATTCATTGTAGCATGAATATGAAAATTCATGCTTGTCACTCCAGTAAGTAAATCATATTTTAAAATGATTCAGAAAGATTTATTTTGAATGACCACACGTCTCACAGGATTACTCTTACTACATTTAAACACAGAACTTTTTAAGAACTACTTTAGGCCTAACATCAGAACTAAAAAAGTACTTCAACAATCGTTTGCATTACACAAAGGTACGGTTGCACACTGGATGTGCAACGGTGGCGATCATCCAAAATTTTAGTTTAAGTTTTCACGACATCCTCCTTATTCTCCTGAATCTAATCAAAACAATTATATATTTTTGGTCTTTGAATTAAACACGAATTAGGTAGCATGACAGTTAAGAATAACGATGAAGCCATTCAGCCGTATGCTAAACTACTGGTTTTTCTTGTGTATTCAAGAACTTCCGAAGTGAGAGAGTAAGTGAGTGTATGTACAATCGAACAACATTTTGTTTCTGATTTAAAAATTTAACATTGACATAAACACACATCGAATCTTCATTCAACTATAATGCAAACGCAGTAGTTTAATTCAGTTTGTACCAGGACTTGTTGAACTGAAATAGAAAATATGGCAAGGTAATGGCGAATCTTTCGAGACATGACCACCGTGTGCCAATTCTGAACAATTTTAAGCGACAAATTATATACGAACACTGTAAGATGAAATTAGTTCTGTATTCAGAAGTAAAGCACAAAATCATAGCGGTGTCTACAGGTAACGCAGTGAGGAGAGGTGTATTTGTGTTGAATGATGATCTAAGGGAAACAAAAACAAAATGTAGCGGCTCTAAGAAGACAAACAAGTGTCATATGCAATATTTCAAGAGACATTAGATATTCATGCCTCAAGGTTGGATTGATTTCATGTAGAATACTATAAAAGCGCGTTAAGGTATACAAATCTGCATAAAAACATGTGTACTTCACCGACCCATAAATGATAAAAGCAGTACATGACTTGTAGGAGATTTTCGGAAGAAAAGATTATTCAATACTACAACCTAAAAAAAAAGTTCTCTAATTGTAAAATGGTTCAGTGAACAATATCATTTAGAACTACCGACCAACTGCAAGGACCAATTGTAAGACCGAATTCACGATTGGACACTTGGGTACTGCATCATGATAACGCACTGGCGTATCAGGCACTTTCGACCGATTATTGGAAGAGAACTGGGTTATCTATTCCAGAAACAACCTACTACTAGAGCTTTGTGAAGAAGCCTGCCTCAACGAAGAATAACGAAGAACTTTTTTAACATTATGGTTTTGTCGTAAATTTAAATATATTGAAAAAAAATAGAAGAAAACTATAGTGAAAAAATATAAAATCTCCTTTCGAAATTTCAAATTTTTTTAGATTTTCACGGATGACTATAAAAACAACAATTATTCATATTTAATAATTACATTTTTGATCTCTCTGCGCAGCAAAATACTAGTGTAAACCCCAATGAACTTTTATTGAAATTAGGTAGACACCTCAAGTACCTACTTTGAAACACCACTGACTAAAATAATTTTGAGTGAAAAGAAACATAAATCGTCTATTAATTATTGTTATTTACACCATGAGATAAGGCTTACATATATGTAGACGCGAAATGAAACAAATGAATACATATTATCCAACAAATTATCAAGCGGACAACAGCTCTAACCGATTCGTCATTTGATAACAAATAAACAAATTGATTGTGGAAATTTAGGTTAAGTTTATTGCGATTCAATTTTACTTTAAACTGTTAATATTTTTTAAGTATTCAGTAACAACAATATTATAAGGAAGTGTTTTCTGATAACATGTAGTTTCTGTCTACAAACAGTGTAATAAGGACAATCCAAATTTAGGCAACTTACAATTCACGAAACGGCAACGTTGACGGAATAATCCATAGTAATTATAGGCGGCTAGATGGGGGGGAAAATGTTCACCAACACTGTTTTTAATTCTTTAAAAATAACATAGGGGGTGGCACTGTACCGACACAAAATAACAACAATAATAGTAAATTTTCAATTGAGTTCAATGTTTCTTCTTTACTTTTTTGTCCTGAAATGTTCACAACAAGGCCAGTACACGCGGTAAACCCGAATAAAACTGAACAGAACTGATAGACAGAAACAACTGCATTTTTCGTGCGCACTGTGTGCGCGAACGCGGATTGATGATGTGCGCGCGTGCGTTTCGTATCGGTATTTTTGCCGGCACAATATGAAATTGAAATTTAGTGCTGAAAGTGATGCGTCGACCAAGTTTGGGTGATTGCTATTTCAGTTGAGTTTTAAGGGGCCCATTAAAGATCAATTTGGTAGTTGGTTTCCTGTGTTGAAGACAATATTAGGCAGGTCTGTGGGCGGAGCATAATGTTAACAACCAAGTTGATCGACTATAGATTCCTTAAAGGGAATTGCGGATGTTTCCGAAAAATAATGCTTGGGCGAACTCGTCTGTAATGAAACGTATAATCCTTGGCCGGCTAATGGCCAATATAGACAACGATGGTAATTTGTCATTCTTCGTTCTTCTTCTCAAACTTTATTTATGCAAGCCACTACTATCAACTTGCTCCAGAGGTATTGAAACTTGAACTTTTGATGCAGATTTAAGAAAAAATCATTTCATGTTCATTTGTTCGGTATTGACACATCTGAATAAGTATTTGTCCTGATCTAAAATAATTTGTAGACAATTTGGTGAAGTAATTTTTAATTTTTTCAGAAATTTGTTTCAAATCAACTGAAGTATGTTCCCAAAGAACATTTATCAAAAAATACTAATTTATTGCAATTTAGTGAAAGATTTTTTCTTGTATCTCCGCTATTAAATTTAAATTGTTTTTTTTAAGTAAAAAATTAAATTGATTATATTAAAGGGAAAAGCGACAATGGTAAATGGCAAACTAAAAAAAATGTTTTCAAGAAATATTGTTTTTTCGAAATTCTCGAGAAGACATTAATAATTGATTATTTTATTAAATAATACTTATATTTTTTATTATTGAAACAATCATAAAGCTATAAAAAATTTAAAGGATCCTTTAATAAAAGACAACACGAAAATATATTTTTGAAACATATACGTATATTATTATTCCATGTCGCAAACAACAAACCTTACAATTTCAATTTCAATGCAATTGTGCTTATTCATAGAGAATCTGATACCAATTCGAATGCCGCAAACCGCAGCGTCCTATTTCTTTCAGTTTTCGAGAAAAAGAATTTTGAAAATTGGATAATTTCAAAAATGTCCTAATATCTTACCTCAGTGAAATTTTTCCCGCATTTCGCAGTGAAATTAAATACATTCTATAGAGCATGATCCGTTGAAGCGAAATAAACCTTTTTTTCAATTTAACAATCATGAACATAAATTAAAAAAAAGCTAAAAATATTTACGTATAAATCACATATTACTGACAAGTGTTATTTTGATTAGAAATATAGCTCGACTAATCTGGGTTTTATTGAAATATATCTCTTAGAACTGAAAATGTGGATATATATTATTTAAATGAAAAACTCAGAGGTAAATAGGTGCATTTTAATATACTTAATAATTTTAGTATATTATATTTCACTGGACTGAATCTAAAGAAACTGCATCATTGTCAACTCAATTTCAATAAAGAATGACAAGTGTTGTTCTTTGTTATCTTCACCATTTTAACCAGATTCAAATTATTCTATGAACTCCTTTTTTTATAAATTTTAATTAATTAGAAATTTCATTTCAACTGTATTATAAGAAATTAAAAAAAAATATATGAATTATTGTTTAGATAATAAGAAAAAAAGCTTCACTGTCAGAAGTGGGATTCGAACCCACGCCCACAGAAGTGGACTGCGACCTGAACGCAGCGCCTTAGACCGCTCGGCCATCCTGACTTAAAGAGAATTTTCCTGCATAAAACTATTATTTATAATGAAAGAAAAACTATTTAAAAATAAATTTTTTAACATGTATCATATCTAATTTTCACTCCTGTACAATACAATTTAATACAGGGTATTACATGACTTACTGTATAAACCGACGAATTATAACTGTGCTAAATAAGGAGGCAGACATTTGTGAAGTTAACTGAGCTGAAAGTGTGTGGGTTACATATTTATATTAGTTTTTCGCACAAATTGTTTTCCAGACTTGTCAGTTTGGTCGAGACATAAGGAACAGCAATGAAAATAGGTAATAAAAAAAAAGAAATTTCATTGTTTTTCTAACTGTTTCAGAAGTTTTTTTTGCACAGGATAAACTTTTCTGTGGGAACTATAACAGATTTGGTCTGTAAAAAGCCATTTACAATTCCACTTTACACGTATTGTACGTTGAACTTCTAAAGCAGTTATTTTGAAAATATCAGCCTCTTCAATTACCAGACTTGGCTCTCGAACTTAATTATTATTCTACTTTTACTCGAGTTATGTGCTCATAAACCTGTAATGTATGATATAATATTGAAAAAAGCAACAAAACAAATTACTTTCCATCCACAATTAAGAATTATACAAACGGAAATTATAAAATCTGGTTCAACAAATAAAAATAATTCAAGAATTTTTCAAAACCTGTCCTTTTATATGGGAAATTTTCTCCTCGTTTTCGCGATACTTGAATATACATAAATATCATTTAGATTCTAGATAGATTTCTCATTACCATATAATGGCCTAAACTCATGCCGTACTGTCCACAAAACAGCTTTATTAACATTGATAAGTTCGTTCAGAGGCAAAATAGCTTGTTATATACAGGAGGGTTACATAAATCCAGGGTAATTGGTATAAATTATTTAAGTGATCCGTTGTCTCGGTATCTATAAACAGTGGCGTAACAATTTTTTTGCATACTAAACAAGTCACTATTGGAGAAAAAAAACTATTTTTTCTTTTTTATGATCATAATATGCATAAATAAGCGTTTTAATTAAGAGAGTTTTAATGTTGTTAAAATCAATTTAAAGGTTTGAATATGCTTTATTGGTCTGCCACTGATGTTAGTAACACTTTCACTTGTGATATAATAAATAAGCTTCCCAGATAATTTTTATTTAGTGTGTGCCAGAAAAATGGGAGACTCATGGGCGTATATGTATGTAGGAATGGAAAAGAGATCCATGAAGGTCGAATACCCGTCATAGTAATATAAGAATTGGATCGTTTCCATTAAAGGGGGAAATTTTTTCATTCAAAATATCAAGAAACAAAAAAAAATTATTCAACAGTGAAGAATTCGATGAACAAATCGGCCTTAATTTCACGAATGCAGCGTTTGATGTTCAACTTTAATGTATCAAAGGTTTGTTTGTTTGATTTATTTGCATAGACTAAAGATTTTAAATACCTCCACAAAAAGTAATCTAAAGGACACAACTTTTGGAAGGTCAATTAACATTTGCATTTCTTGAAATTACACAGGCCTCCATTGAAAAAACTTAGTGCACCATTCCACCTGTACTTTATATATTTGTGTGCCCTGAATTCGAAAATGGCATCGAAATTGCTGTATCATATCAGAATTTCGAAATATTTAAGTTCAAATAGTCAAAAAACCCTGTTTTAAGTCAACTTCAAAAGCTTATAACGAACAAACACGTTTTTTTTATAATCATCGGTGACGGCACCAAACAGTGCCATTCTTCACCTTCAACATGCATTGTTAATATTTAATATACTTTTTTTTTTTCGGCGAGATATTCGAGTTTCAAATTGTATAGTTAAACACATGCGCCGAGCTGCTTTTTATAAGCCACCTAATTAAACGTACCTGCCAAATTATTATTATTGTCAAATATGTATATGACAAGTATGAATTTGGCAGGTACGTTTAATTAGGTGGCTTATAAAAAGCAGCTCGGCGCATGTGTTTAACTATACAATTTGAAACTCGAATATCTCGCCGAAAAAAAAAAAGTATATTAAATATTAACAATGCATGTTGAAGGTGAAGAATGGCACTGTTTGGTGCCGTCACCGATGATTATAAAAAAAACGTGTTTGTTCGTTATAAGCTTTTGAAGTTGACTTAAAACAGCGTTTTTTGACTATTTGAACTTAAATATTTCGAAATTCTGATGTGATATAGCAATTTCGATGCCATTTTCGAATTCAGGGCACACAAATATATAAAGTACAGGTGGAATGGTGCACTAAGTTTTTTAATGCAGGCCTGTGTTATTATTTCATCAAACTTTTCATGCAATAAATCAATAGTGACATTAGTATTGTGATATATCGCCCCATCTTCTTGGAACCCCATGTTCTCCAAATTTCTTAATATTGTAGCGCTCACGAGCCACTGTTACTGGATTTTCTACTTCGTTTTGGAAGAAAAAAATATCCAATGATGCCACCACCCAGTCATAACCACATCAAACAATTACCTTTTGAGGATGCAAGAGTTTCTTGTGTATTTCTTCTGGATTGCCCTTTCAGGTAAAACAATATTTTCTATTTTACTTTTCTTGCATTTTGTCGATTTGTTGGCACCTTTGCATAGGGATGAGAAAAAACTTATTGAAATTTTTCAACGATTCGAAGAATAGTAACCATAGAAGGGCGATTAAGTATATCATAGTCTTGGTGAAGTGCATGTTGAGTATTTACAAAAAAAAACATTTCTTTTTATAAAATTTTTTAATAATAACCTAATGAACTTGAAACGTGTATTTAGCCGTGATGAATTTGAAAGGTATATCCATTTCAATTATCAACTAATTATATGTAGTTATAACATTTCAATCATAGTTGCCGTTGCACCTCAGAATTATAACATCCTTATGCAAAAATTCTTTGGAAGCAAATGTTTATGAATTTTCCTTGTATTCATCATGACACTTCAATAAGTACACTTGAAATTTCATAATATTCGAGCAACTGACGGTACAGCAAAAAGAACAGTTTTAAAAAGGAACCGAAATGAAGAAGGTAATATTTTTTCGTTAAGGGTTACTTCAATGGAGATTCCCCTTCGTTTAAATTATAGTTAAAACATGGATTTTAATCTAGTCTTATGAACACTACAGGCCTATTATATTTGGGTAAGACATTGTTAAAAAAAATGAAAAAACTGATTTAAAGTACATTGGCGCAAAAATTAGTTTCCAAAACAATCTTGAGCAACAATTAGCGTTGTTTCGACCTAAAAGACTTCGGGCACAAATTCATAACAGTTATTATCAACACAATTATTGCCCAGGAATTCACTGGACAGGTCTATTCCATCCATCAAATATCGTTTGATGTCCAATACTTTTAATTCTGACGATATATTTAACGACGCTAGTGTTAAAGTGGACTCTTCTGAAACTCCGATATTTTGAGCTGAATGTGGATTAGGTTAAAATTACTTCCAAACTCAAACAAGCTGTTATGTGGATATTCCTGCATGTTGAGGACAAAAAGCAATATTCCTCAATATTAACATCCTACTCTTGATTGATCTTCAAGAGATTCTGTTGCTTGAAGTACTCAATATTTTTTACATATAACTTCTATAACGTCTTTCTAGCAACATTCGTGCCTGTCTTTTTATCATTAAATGATTGAAATTTATATATAACTTTTATTCAACATTAATAGACATAACAAGCAAATAAACTCTTTTCCCAAATGCAGCACTATAAAACGACCCTCCAAATAACAATAAATAATTCAATTAGCTTCAAACATTAAGTGACCATATTGACCTTAAATAGCCATCCTGCAAATAGCAGTATATAATTTGTTGTAGAGTGGATAAAATAGATTCAAATATCAGTGCTTATCACAATAACATAAACGTAACAATTGTTTTTTAATTTTAATAACATCCACATGATAATTTATTTTCTTTTTCTTCTGGTGTTTTCGATACGTTCACGAGTAGTTTAATCGGTCATCGTATACTGTCGGTTTAGAACCAAAGTTGAGCGTTTTCCGTTGTCAGTTATCTATTCGAGCTTCGAGCGACCCGACCACCAGCAAAAGACATTTCCAAGCGGCGCGGCGCGATTATTTGGTTCTTGGTTCCCATTTAAAACTGAGCAGAAAAAAAAATGAACTTTTCACAAAAAAATTGGCTGTATTAATAATGATTAGTTGTGATTTTTAGTTCTTGTTTTTTTATTGGATTAACTATTGGATATTTGAACTTTTCGAAAGGTAAGATTATATTTTATTTGCCATTCCGGAAAAGTAAAAGTTTTTAAAAAATTAATAGTTAATTTCGTGTGGTCTTGATTTTAAGTTAAATTAGTTGATTTATTTGACCGCATTAATTTTTATCGGTTTTACTTTCGTTTAAAAGCCTAAATTCTGCCTTTAATAAACGTATTTAAACGTTTCTTCTTGTGAAAACTTCGAAATTTGGTCGTTCACCACGTTTTTGTGGTTTTATAAAACATATATCACTAGACACATTAATATCGCATTAATGCTAATCGAACGAGATTTTCTAATGATAACACACTTCCCTTTCAAATAAATGATGAACAGGTATTATTAAATATAAAAAAAAAATTGTTTTATATACAACGAACGTTCAATGGACGAAACAAAGCTGTACCCACTGCCCATACATATCAAATGGTGTGCTAATTTTAGCTTCAGACCTTAACACTCTTATAATAAACAGGCATCCTCGTTGGAAAGTAATGTTAGTTTGTAGACATAAATTTTGGAAAGAAGGTTATGATCCAACAACTTTTACACCATCTGTTCTCGTACAACAATATTGAACTCAGGTAGAGTTTTTATAGAAAAAAAGGCATGCATTAAAGATACCATAAATTAAAGAAAAAAAAATTCTTTTAAAAGTTTCTTTAGCACCTGTCATTTCAAAAATTAAGTAGTCCCATAAATCTATTTAGAATAGATCAGAAAGGTAGTGCAGGTACGATTCTTCGAATTCCCACCCTCAATTTTAAGGGAAGAAATGTAGGTAGAATTGTATATAGTATGTTTTCGTTTAATTTTCAGGCGTATGTCAAGCAAAGTGGAATTTCATTATTGATGAGCAATGATGAACAATGTCACCCTTCTATATCAATATTTTTTCTTGACGCAATTAGGCGTAAAATTAACGAGACGACAAAAGCAATAATAAAACAAAATGACATAAGTTTAAGCTTTTATTATTGGCTTTGATGTTGCGTTATTTCTAAGTGAAATCATGCAACTTTGGGTTTTAACAGTAACTGAAGATAATTACGGCAATTTTTGTAAAACGTTGATAAGTTTTAATACGAGCCCGTCTTCAAATAGCAAAACTTTCTTTTTTTACTTGTGTAGGTCGTTTTTTTCGCCTATCATTTTCCTTTGTGTTTCTTCTTCCTCGACTTCCGCTTTAAGTCTTTATTCGAAAATTATTCTTAATTCTTAGTGAAATTTCGTATTGTAATAATCAAAAGACATTTTCTATTATATGTTTCATTAAAGAAGTACACTTACGACGTGATGATCAGGTACTGTTATTCCTGGCCATTTAAGGAGTATCTTGACCGTTTCAAGAAGAATCTAGACATCTCTATAAACAACCATTGAATATTTGAATGTTATAATTTTTCGAAAACTGTAATTGCAACCTATTTTGAAGATAGCCAATCAAGGTGACACTCATCCAGCAAACCACCAATTTTGCTTAAGCTTTTGTGGTTCAATTTTAAGTCCTTCGAAACAATTTTATTTGCTTCAATCTCATAATAGACACACCCAATAACTTTCTCGGTTTTTCAAGGAAAAATGTGACGAAGATAAGAGGAAACACCACTGCTATCACCCACTAAGGTCATATTAATGCGTAATTATGGTTAAATTACTAATTTGGATAATCTCAACTCTTACGAAATTGACTGTTCTAATTGGAAATCCCACTTAAATGTGGTTTAGAAAAATTGTTTTAAAAGCCTAGGGTTTGGCTTATTAATTCAAATCAATAGTATGTACTACAGATATGGTTGGTAACGAAAGTAATCAATCACTCGCCTTAATGCAGCACGTGGAACAGCATTGATTTTAACTGCTTTAATTGATTTTGAATTGTACAAAAAAAATTAAAAATCAATTTTTTGAGGAAAAATATTGAAAACAATTTGACAGAGAAAGAACAATTTTTGAACGAACTGCCTCGGTAAAAACTCTGACAGATTGAGCCTGGAATGTAACACTTAAAACAGATTAGATCACAAAAGAGCCAATTTCAACCTGCTCTACACTACTCTACGTGCATAAAAAATTGAACTGTGGAGCAGGTTTTTGAAAATACTTGGTATAAGTATTAGATATTGAGGGATGGAAGCTCATCATTCCGGTAGCAGATAGTTTGCGCCACATCGAAGCAGTCTCATTAAAAAATTTCTTTTGTTTGCTCTTCAAAAATATGAAACTATAGTTATTTTAAGCTCATTATCTCAGGGAAATTTCAAACTCTTAAGAGTTTTCTTTAAACATTTCATTAGTTTTTTGGCTAACTTAAGGTAAGATGTTTTAACACAGTGAATACTCAATTTTTAACAATGGACTTGAACGCCTTGCAAACCTTATAGCTCCTTACAATTGTACACCAACAAAGGTTAATTTCTCGATTAATGTTAATTAATTCTTTGGTAAGTCTTTTTCTATTGTTGAGAAGAATTCTCTTGGAATTATCAAAAAAAAAAGATAGACATCAACTTTCCAGAGGAACATTGGGTCTTCGGTGTTTTTGGAGGCTTGAAATCTACTTAATCGACGTTTACTTCATAGATTGTTATTTAATCCTTTAAATTTCCTTTATTCTAGTGCGAACTAATTACTACAAAATGAATATTTTATATCTTGAAGTAGAGATAAATTACAGTTACACAAATTTGAGGAAAGGATAGATAACATCAATTCTGTTGGGCCTATTTCAACTGGTGCATTATTATAATAAAATCTGCATTTTTTTCCTAAATTCTACTTCTATTATATTCTAAATTGACGATATAGCACCTAAATTTCAACTTATATATTAGTACATGGAGGTGTACCTACAGTTTTCAGAATTGTTTCAAATTTATTGTTTTAAATAGTTTATAGTAAGGAAAGAGTAATAATAAAATTCAAAATAAGTTGATATATGTACGTTTTTTTTAAATCTTAACTTATCATTAATTTCCTTTAAATTAATTTGGCTAATTTGAACAAAACAAATTTGAAACTGTCTAATGAACATTTTCTAATAACTTAACAAACAATTAATGATTAAAAAGCACGGTTCACTAAATTTCTCACTCGGAATTGACCTGAAAATTTAACGAACGTTCATTTTTTACGTAATGCGATCGATTTTTTTTATTACAAAAACTTGCATAATGTTAAAATTGTTTAAAAATATTTTGTGCAATAAAAAAAATGTGAAAAAATCAGCACTGCAAAATTCTACTATTATTATCAACTAAAAAAATTATACCTGCTTTTTGTACAAAAAAAACGTGATCGACTCATTAAATGTGTCATTCATCCCTATTACGTTCGTTTTGCTATTGTTGAACTGACTAAAGACATGTTGACCAAACTCCGTTAGAAACCATTTTCCCGTACTTCTATTTATCCATTATGGTTTCTATTTCTTTTAAATACGTTTAATTAATTTCCTTGAAAATTTTTGTTTCTGTTACTTGGTATTTTTTCAAAAATACAACGGACTTCGTGTTTTTGAATTTTCAGTCTAGCAACCACATAACACCTAAAATTAAACTCTCATTTTCAGCTTGATATCCCAGATTTTCTCTGATAAATTAATATCTTTATAACGGTCGTTTTTTTATTTCTCAGTAGGTTAATAACTAGTGAAAAGGAACTTTTTCCGAACGACACGAATTTTAAGGTAGTAAGCATTACTTACGACCCGCTTTACAGACATTGCAAATGGAATTTACGATGCAGGTTTTATGAAAATAACTCTTAGCTGAACAAATTTATCTTAAATACCTCTGCACAACAATTATTTTTTCTGCAACTTAATGTTATGGTTTTTTTCAAATTTTACACCAACCAATGGAGAACTTGATCGGTCAATCTGTCTCGATCACTATAATTCACTGTTAATTAAACCATTCTGCACAAACTGGGTCAATATAAATTTGAAATCTGCTTTACCGTAAACTTGCATATCGTTATCTAACTGAAGGATTGTGAATATTTGAAATTTTAGTATGAAATTCAGTAGTAATATTTCCAAAAGGGGGTTAACAGGACGAATCTATTAAAATTGAGTCGTTAAGTTCCTTGATTGTGGTCTTCCGTTTCCATTAGACCAATCTTCAGCTATGGAAATGTTGAATGAATGCAAGCGAATATAATTTTAGAATTTCATCGTTACGAGTCTACAATAAAACATTATCTTATTTGAATTACATATTTATTTGTAAATAAAATTTAATTAACGGGTACAAAGGTCAACAGTCGAAAAGAGATTAATATTTCATCTGCATTTGCAGGACCGTCCCGATGCATTTCACACCCGTGGGCTACTAATAATATTGCACCCCTCTACATAAAAAAAATACAGGGAAAGGAAAGGGCTTTAGTACATTTAATCCTATGAATAAGGTAGCCTTGTGCATTTGGTTTGTCTATTCCAAAATTTTTTAAAGAAAAGCAATTTTAATTTTTCGCAATAATATTGTGTTGATAATTATGACATTCTATTGGTAATAACTAAAATTCTGTTCTGATTGTGAAATAGTAACCCCACTAAGGCATTCAAGAGCGATAACTCAATAACTATTTATCTTGGAAAACCAATATTTACGTTAATTTTCCAATTCTGTAACCTAATAAGAGTTTCAATTTTATAAAGCAACCCAAAAAGATTGTTCTACGAGTATATACAACTATCTTATTCGAAATAGAACATTCTTTATATTATTACTTTTTTAGTTTTTAAATAAAAAATACATATTTTATATTAAATATATTCATAAATTTAATCATTTATGAGATTTTCACACTTTTTATTAAAAAAATACTATTTGCCCCGATTACTATCTAATTGTGTATTTCAGTCCTAATCATCCACGAAATGTCACTTTCATGTAGGTAGGATGTTTCGATCTATCTTTCGATACTTTTCAAAAATCAATTTTTGCTACGGAAGGTATAGATCTTGTTTAATTTGGGGCACATTAGTATTATGTAATGACAGTTAAAAATAAAATATGTATAAAATATTAATTAATTAATGCACTAAAAACTAAACAACATCCTAAATCTTAAATATTTAAATCTAACTGTTCTTACAATTCCAATGGTCGTTTTAGTATTAAAATATCCATTGTTATTTGCAAAAATTGTCGTTTTTAAATAAATTTTGCTTAAAATACTCTAAAAAAAGTGATAAATCTCTAAAACTGTTATAGAGATATAAAACATAATTAACAGACTCGATTAACTATTGTTAGAGGAACAATATAAAATAATGAAATAAAGAGCATTTTATTTAAAAAAAAAATACGTTTTAATATGATATTTTGCAGTTTTTAAAGCAAGGCAAGAATTGTGTCTCATTCCAGAGAAATATTCTTGAAGGTATCTTTTTTTGTGGATCATTAAAACTGATATACTAGATTAGAAAATATATTTAGAGCAAATAATATTGTTTGAATAAAAAGTGAAAAATCTCACAAACGAATAAACATACCAACTGCTTAATAGAAAATACATATGTATAATTTTACATAAAATCTAACACATTTATTATATGTATACATATGTATAGGTTGTTTTATTTGAATTAATAAAATTTCATATTGTACAAGATGTATAGTGAATTACATTTAATCGAAAATACTTTTAAGTTATAGAAATATTAAAAAAATATTGTCTTCATATTTTTTCTTAGGATTGATAATTATTGAATTATCGTCTGTGAACGCCTTCGTAGGACACTCTGTATATTGGCGTTTATTAACCGAGAACCGATTAGCGTTTTGCGTGAACAGATTTAGATCAGCGAGCAAAGGAAGCGAAAAGTCTTTCAAGGTTGCCAACGCAATTATTCCTCTAATTAATTCGGACAAGAAAAAAGTGCAACTTAAAACGCATATAAAGGAAACAATATTTCGTAAAAATCAGTCATGGATCAACAGAAAACTTATTTAACACGCGAACTATAAATTTTATAAATACATTTACGTTATCAATGTCGCTGTTAGTTATGTCTTCTAAATCAATGCAAGACAAGGTAAATCAGTGTATGGCAAGGACAATTCTCATTCTTCAATATTCAATCTATTTGCGTACTAAATTGTCTGATATACTCTTGCAGAAAAAGTCATTAGGACGCAGGGTGGAGTTGGAATTCGTATCATAGTTCCGCATATTCCATTCATTTGACTTCTTCTTAGCTAACTGAACTTACTTTTCTTAACATGAAGAAAAGCTTCAAATGCAATCGATAATTTATCAGTAGTTCCTTGTGTATTAACTAGATCAGTTCAAAGTTAATGATACACGGTTTATTACGGTTTCTAGTAGAAAAAAATATAATCCTCACGCTATTGTTTAAAAATTTTAATTTATTTGCACCACTTCTAATCATAACTATGTATGTATATTGCCTTATCTGTGGCGTGGGAGAGGTTGTACATACATTCATAGATTGACTCGTATGTAGTGCATTTTGAAACGAAAAAATAATTATTTATAAATAAAACAATTCACCTTGTGTAACCAACAGTTTTTGTCTCTCGAAGCTTGGAAACAATCTCTTTTTGCCGGGTGTAGTAACCAAGTTACATTTACTCACACCATGGCGATCTAGGTGAATGGAAGTAAAGAATAAATTGATATTTTTGTTGACGGAAATTATAATTCGTTATAAACGTGAATGTAAAAAATAAAATCGCAGATATCACTTCAAGTTTTTTGCTTCTGTTTTCAATGAAATTATGCATATTCAGGATCTTGGTATAGAATCGAGGTTATTTAAACTACTTTTGAAAAATCAAATAAAAATTTCCAGTCGTTTTTATAACTTTTTGTTGCCTCATTATAGGACGATTCTTAATTCCATTAATGTACTTTCTTAAACAATCTATATGGCTGTGACAATAACGTCGTACAAAATAATTCCTGGGCTGCAAGATTGATTGACTTTGTGTGTACTTTAGAGAAATCTTGTATAAGTTTGTTGCTCTTTAGAGTTTAATAAAATTTTTTCTATATCGAAATGAAAGTATGTTGGACCATTGAAATGAACAAGGTTGCCTCCAAAGATAGTAAAATTTCAAACATCTTCTAAAAATAAAATTTTATATTACAAATATGTAGTAAGCACCTTCATATGAGCCGTTAAATGTCAGAGTGGTGTAAGTTAAAAAATTGAGTTTTGAAATAAATGGACTTAAAGTTGTCAAGTTAACAGGAAACTGATTACATATCTAAATTATTAGCCACACCTATGGCAAAAATACATAAGTATAATTCCTGAAATTCGGTCACGGTATAAATTTCTATATCCCAAATTTGAATTTGTTGTTATTGCAAATTCTCAATTTTTGAACTTACACCACTTTGGCTTTCAACAGCTCATATGTATAGCGAGTTTCAGTTTTTTTGTACCAGATCTTTTGCTGTCAATAAAAAATTACATTTTACGACGAAAAAAGTATACTTATAAAGATAGAAGACAAGAAAGTTCGTTTCAAAGGTACAGAGTGTTGAATATTGACCCTTGATTGTGGCTTTTATTCAATATTCTGAAAATAATTCTAAACAAACAACTCATTTCCTACAAGCAAGCTTTATCTCTATTAACTGACAACATACATAAATATTACAAAAATTATTTTCACTCTGCCAGGAACGAGTCACCAGCGGTAGAAATTAAAAAAAATAACTTACCCTTTTTGGTGAGAGTTTAAAAGAGATTTTCACAACCTTGATTGAGAAATATGAAGGCCTAGGGCCTTTTATTTAAAAAAGTACTAGCACAAATCTACTTCATATCGTTGTCGTTGGGAAGTACCGTTTTTTCAGCAAAATTTATCTGATTAATACCATACATTTTTATATATTTTCATTTGAAAATAAATGAATAAAAACTCGATTTTAAATCTCATTAAGACATCTATCACTAACAAAAACTACTTTAATGATATTGTTCAAAACAAGAACCACTTCTTTCACTATTCAGGGGATCCGAATGTAAATTCAGAAATTTTAACAGAGAATTCTATAAAAAAAATATGGCAAAAATGTTAAACAATGTGTCAAAACATGCCCTTGAGGAAGCGATACCCTCTTAATGGTAAGATTATAAAATAGATTTTCAGTGAATAATTTTCAGCCGGAAAGCTCTATTGAAACAAATGTTTGTACATTTACAATTAATGACTTTTTAACGGCGAATCTATTTAGATAAAAAATCAGTTTCAAGATCAAGTAGTCAGGGTCGTCTCAAGAGTAGTGGAGGCGCATAAAACGTTCAATAATATTTTTGTGATATAATATTAAATTTTTTTATTAATCTAAAGATCTTATAAAGTATCTTGAGGGACTTTTTAAAAATTCACTATTTTTAAAAATGTCATTTATTACATTACATTAATAATGAATTATAATCAGTTAAAATAGTAATTATGAACTGACAATTAACAATTTGAATTAGTAACAAGCAATAACCTGTAATTTAGAGGAGTTGTTCAAAATGCATCCCATTTACTTCAATGCACCTTTAAAATCGACGTTGCATTGAACTAATTGAATTCTTGAACCTTTAAATGAATTCACTTTTCACGAAGAGATCGGCATGCTTCATTTATTTTAACAATTACCTCTTCTCGAGTATTTACTGGTTCACTATAAACTATATCTCTAAATACAGCTCAAAAATAAAAATCTAATATATTTAAATCAGGCGATCTAGGTGGCCAAGCTGCTGATCCATTCATGGGAACATAATTATAGATTTCCCTCAGGTGTAAACGTCGTATCTATCTACGGTAATTGCACCATTCTTCAACTCGCAAGGCAAAATAAGCTCCACTTGCAACCAGGCATTTTGCCTTTCAACAATAGATGTATTTTCCCGATAATTGAGTAAGTCATTAAAAATTCTTGAGCGTTTAGTCAAGGAACTAGGAAATTGAGATTCTAGTACATAACCATTAAGAACCCTCCTACCAAATGTTGACGTCAAATTGCCTGTGAAGAGATCTAGGTCTTTATTTTTCTTTCGTGTAGATTTTCATGTAATCAAACATGTAAATTACAGAAGATAATAATATTATTATCAAAAATGTTAAGTGAAATCTAGCAAATATTACTAAACGTTTTATGCACCTTCACTACTCTTAGGATGACCCTGACTGCTTGATCTTGAAACTGGTCTTTTAACTAAATTTGGCGTTAAAAACTCATTAAGTGTACAAAATTTTGTTTTAGTACCGTAGTAGTTTGTTTTAAAAGTTATTCATTGTGAATTTATTTTATAGTATTACCTTCAAGAGAGGGTATAGTATATCCAGCGAAAGTTTGCGTTCACGTCATAGATTTTATTGACATATCAAAATGCAATATTGTCAATTATCATTTAATTTCAAAAAATATATTTCAAAATAATGAATTAGTGATTTCACTAGTATTTTAGATTGTTTACACAAAGGTTTAGGTATTTTAAAACTACGAATACGCACGATAGATACGGTAAAAAACACTTTTTTTTTTTGTGGGCCTGTGTTATTATTATTATGATTAAATAAGTGTCAACGTCGCATTAACCGGTTGCAGGTATACCACATCTCGATAAAATTTTGTTCAAAAATATAATTCATTAATTTATATAATCGACATTATAGACTTCTTACTACCCGTCTAAACTGAATGTATTTATTTAACATATAATTGTCCTGTATTAATAATTATATTAATAATAAATATAATTTTATTTTTTATACATAAAATATGAAATAAATTTTTATGTATTTGGCAACAATTATACGTCATTGTTTTTATGGTCGTGACGTGAACGCAAACTTTCGCTGGATATACTATAGCTCCCTTAGAGACTATTTTTGATATATGGGGTAATAGACATTTTTCCATTATTTTTTATACAGCATTCTTTGTTAAATTTTCTGTATTGCGATTCGACTCACCTTGTATTCATGTTGCCGAATAAATTCGTAGAATGTTAATTGAAAATGATGTTATTACATTAGAGACATCCTTAATCCTATTTATAAGTTTATCACAAAACGATCCAAGAGTATTGAGTATGGTGTTCGTGCAGGTCACAAGACCAGCCTTCCAAGACCGATCCATCTTTCTAAATAATGATTGTCCAATCAGTTTCTTATGATTATCTTATCATCAGATGAACAATCATTAGCCTAAAATCATGCCGTTTTTAAAACAACATTCCCTGTTGAATTATTCAACAGTGTCAGATATGTATAGAATGTTATGAAAAAGGCTATGTAAAGAAATAATTTCTTCAGATTTAGTTTTTACTGCTAATAGTTTTCTTAGCTAACATAAGTTTAAAATTGAATTTGTGTTAATCAAATTTTATTAATCAACCACCGATGAAGAAATGTTAAAAATTTATAAGGTTAAGAAAATTTGAGATCGATTTATTAAAACAACGACACCTTCCAGCGACATAACAGTATCTTATTAAATAGAAATTCTTAGTCTGTCAGATTTTGATATTACGAGTATCGACATCTTATCCAAACAAGATGGATTATTTTTTTCTCATTCCTGCTCCTACAGATTCGTTCCAGACAAAATAAAAATTATTTTTTTACTTTTAATTTTTTATGTATCTTGTCAGTCAATAACGGTTAAGCCTGCTGTAAAAAATGAGTTTCTTGTCTGGAGTCATTTCAGCAACATTAGATACAATCAAAGGTCAATCTTTCAAGCTTTTTGCGATATCGGTATATTTAAGAATATAAACTTTTCTCCTTAAAGTATAATTTTCTTTTATGTTTAAACGTTTAAGGAAAGTCTTTCCCAGTTTAAGATTTCTTTTAAATATTGAACTGAAAGTGGGTGTTGCTGCTTGTGGATCCAAACACGAACGTTAATATTCAATATGGGCGTTGAAAACTAAAGAAACATTGACAAATGCCAATAATGTAGGCGGAGTATCCGAAAGAATATAAATAATCTTTTTCCTCGAATAGGATTTGTGACAGAGGTTTCGCTGAAAAATCTAACAATAAGTACAGTAACAACAAAATCGTATGCTGATTACTCAAGATCTCTATCATGATTAATGAGAGACGTCGAAGGGCAACTGCATCATAACGACGTCGTAGTTAAAAATTGTAACGCACTCATCAAATAGTTCAGACTTGACCATCTGCCATTTCATTTTATTTTTACAATTAATGATGACTTACGAAGAAATAGATTTAGGTCTTAATTGTTTTAGTGAACTTGAAGTAATTTTCAAAAAGTAATGAAAAGGTGACTAAATACAAATGAAAAAATATACTCTTTACAAGAAAACTTTTAGAATTACTGTCATAAACTAGGCCGCAACCGCAATAGACAATGGGGTGCATTGGTTCTTCTCTGATCTTGGAATCATTTTTTTAGTTTCATTGTTGGTTTGATCACGGGTTCAAATTAGGTTTTTCGAACAACTTTGTCTTTATTGCTAGATTGAATATTTATTGTTACCAGCGAGGTTTTATGGTGGTAAATTATTAAACATTTGCATACATTTCTTTCTGCTTATTTAAATTAAGCGGTTAATAAAGGATACCTTGGTAGCAATAATGGTAAATATTACCTTGATGAATCTTAAAAAAAATATTAGCCAAGAAAGTGTTATGAATATTAATTTAATACAAAAAAAAGTGAAGTAACTCTTTAATCTAATAAAAACCGAACTTGCACGCCGTTATGCTTTTTAATTTTTTTAATTACTTCATCGATGTTTGATTTCAAGATTAGTACACTTTGTTTAGTAACTTTAGGACTTCTGCGCAATTGTTCACGAGCAAGCTTTAAGGTCGATTGATATTAATTTTCCGAATTAATTAAGTGAGTCAATTGGCCATAAAAATCAAAAAAGACAAACTCATGTGTGTCATGACAGTCGGCATAATGGTTATGGTAGCATTTATAATGGGTTTAGTTGTTATTCGTACTTATACGGTTCCGGCACTTAAATGAGAATTATCTTTTACAATTAACTAAGACCGTTCCGACTACAGTCCTTAATATTAGAAATTTTCAAATTACATAAACAACCTACACATACAACAGTGTGGATTTTTGTCGTAAATAGTAAATTTCATAATTCAATAATACTATAGTTTCCGTAAATTCCGTTATATAAAAAATATGAATAAAAGATTAAGTTTATAGCTTGAAAAAATACGGGTGCTTCGCTCGGGCGCAAATCACTCGTTCCATCCCTGGATACGTCATGTACTATTTATCAATAAACGTCATGCACCGTCGAACAAAAGGTGACCGAAATTATTACAAGTCACGTTTGATTGTTCATAATATTTTTTCCATGTCCAAATCGAGCCAAGAAAAATGTTTAGCTTATCAGACGACCTTCCAATTGGCAATTTCTGTTGCGGTTTATGCTGGACATTAAACAATACAATTATTACTCTTGCCTGTTTTTCTCTTGTTGCGGCAATTTTTACGGTTAATCTTAATATGCAGGAAAATAATGTAACATTGAATCAAATAAGGGTGCGGTTATTTACTATTACAATAAAAAAATCTAGCTTGTTCAAATAAGAGAAAAAAACGAACATTTAACACTAATATCATGAATTGACCTTAGAACTTCAGGAATACGTAACGATTGCTTCAGGAAAAGTAACGTGCTAGTTGTTTAATAAAAAAACTACTGTACAAAAGATTCCCGGATGATTTGGAAGTTCTTTCTCTGGTTTCGAAATTGACGAATTTGGAAAATTCGAAGTTTTAAATAACAAAAAAAGTTATTTTTTGGATGGTTGTCATTGGAGAAACTGTATTTCTATTAAATGCTAAAGACATATAATTATTAAAAAAAGTCCATCACTTTCACAGCTAAATTCGATGGCAAATCAGTAATTTCTTGCTTTAATTCATTCCAATATAGCAGAAAACTTCTTATGGACAGCAAGTGCCTTTTTTCTGACAATGAGACAGAATTAATTATATTTAGACAACTTTTTTCAATTGCAATGATTGAAATAATCATTTTAAAAAATTAATGAAACAACCTTTCAATGAGATTTACGTGAGAAATTTTGATTGCTAACTAAAATTTCAATAAGTTCTAACCAAATACACAGTGGTCCACAAGTAATGGTACATAGATTAATTACGAATTTCTTATATAAAAATATTGCGACATCAATTTGGTTTAGAATCAAGAATAAATATTATAAAGTTTACGTTTGACTTTCTATAATTCGGTGAACATTGTCCAATTCAGAATTCAGCAATTAAATCACAATATTATTGCATAACGAATCCATTCCTGGTCTATACATATAGGTATGTACCATTAATTATGGACAACTCTGCAAAATCAATTTTTCTACGTTAAATTAATTTATTAACGTAGTTTAATCTAATTTTATAGTTTTCTTATTGAAAAATATATATGATTTTATAAAAAATACTAAATTTAGATCTAAGAATAGAGACTAAATGGATTTTTTAAAAAAAGATACGAATTCATTTTTTCTAAACATATCTTTATTTAAATTTTTGACTCATTTCCACGTTAATTTCAAATATAATTTTATGAATCTCGTACGTGTTAAATGCCAGTTGCGTAAAATACAATTGTCGCTGGCTACAGCTAACTACAAATTGCCTTATTCTGAGATTCGTTTTGTTGTATCCCAGTTCAACATTTCAATAGCAATAGTCAATTTCATTATTGAAAAATATTTTCAAATAGTGTAAAGTGACATTATTGTTATTGATCATCACTTTATTTCAATCATTTACTATCAATAAATACCTGGTAGTTACATTGCAATTACACTACTCATAAAATCTCTTGTTTAAATTAGGTGAATCCATTAATTGCAATAAAACAACTTAAATGGTAAGTGTAATCTAAATCAAACAAACATTCCATTACTTGTTTATTTCAAAAAGTTCTATGAAATTTTAAGCCTTATTTTTTCATATATATTTTTTATTTGTTATCCATGGTTTCACTTAAAAGTGACCAAAAGTATTTTTGATCCTTATCTCTCCTGGTAACGTTTCTTTCACTCTGCAACTTTAGTCTTTCTTACAAAGCCACAGGGGCTTCAAGCAACTGCTGCAAATTTAATTTCTTTGACTATTTCAACATTAAATAAGATAATCGGGAACTTCACTGCCGAAAATCCACCTGTTGAATTACAAAAGTTGCTCAATAAAAGCCATTGAATCAACTGGTGAGTCAATTGTAATGCCTTTTTGCATTTGAACTACTTTATTGCTTTTTGAGAAGCATTTCAAATTTCTTTAATAGTGAACCTGTTAATTCCGGCTCGAATTACTGCTTTATCCTTTTGATTGTATTTCATTAATTATTGTCTGTGGGTTTATCAGACGTAACTTTGGGATGAATATAAGGAACAGAGTTACAAAATATCACAGCACTCAGTTTAATAACTTCATATATTAAAAAAAATATGTAGACGGATTGTTTTATGAAAAATTTTCCATTTTAACAATCAGTTAAAAATCTGTCAATAATGACAGTGAAGAACAACAAAACAATAATAGTTTTAAAATTTTTGTAAAAAGCAAGAAGCGTTCTACTTCAAATCTTATTTATAGTGTTGATGTCATAGCACCTTATATCGAATTGTCAATTAACTTTTACTCAATTTGTATAACGTGTGTGATGATGTTGATATCGTCTAAAAGACTTTCACCAAAAGACACAGAATGGTTAGTAACAATGGTTAATTAATTATCGAACAAATGAATATTATTAGGCAATTTTTAATAGCTTTATACAAACTTAGAAGTACTCGTTGTCTAATAGTGTTACAGTTTTTATAATTCTTCGTATTAATTAATTAAAACTTTATATGAATTTCAATTGAAATTTTGGTACGGCCAGTTCTTGTGAAACGTTTAAAATGCCTTCAACTTAAGCAATGCATTTCGTTAAATTAAAAATTATATAATACTCACATTACATCCTTATAATAAGGTTTTATTTACAAAACATAATTGTATAATTTTAGTTTAACAATGATACATTCAAAATTCCTTTCGCGCAATGTCAATTTACATATTTCAAATGCATTTGCAGAATTTAAATTTCGATTTAACCGTTCAACTGACCCATATTGGGAATGACAAAAACCTTACCATGAACTCGTTTCTTCTATTAGTCAATTGTCCATTTTCAGATGATCGGCTTGAAAATCGTCGACGAGTCCCTCAACAAGTCATTTTACAAATTAGGATTTCTAGTTGGAAAACATCCAGGTTATTTCATCATAGTTCCAATTCTGTTAACGCTGCTTGGAATTACTGGATTTCAGCGGATGCACAACAATATCGATCCTGAATATCTTTTCAGTCCTTTAAATGGCCAAGGCAAAATCGAACGCACTGTTGTTGAGGAATTTTTCAAAGTTAATTATAGCAATCGATTTAATGTGGCAAGAATTACTAGGGCAGGTAAGTAATTTGTTTTTCTAATATACAAAATGATTCTTTTCTAAAATATTATATACAATAGATTTTTGTTTAGATATAAATAAAATCAATGAGAACCAAATCGGACGAGTGAACTGGTTCTTTCTGTCATTTTCTTAATATATTTCTTTAAACTAAGATTAAAATATTATACCTATTTACCAACGTCTCTCATATGTTGGAAATCAACAACAATTTTTCTTTAATATACAGAAGTTCGATGCACTTTCATTAGAAACNCCATAAATTTTAATCATTTATGAGATTTTTCACACTTTTTATTAAAAAAATACTATTTGCCCCGATTACTATCTAATTGTGTATTTCAGTCCTAATCATCCACGAAATGTCACTTTCATGTAGGTAGGATGTTTCGATCTATCTTTCGATACTTTTCAAAAATCAATTTTTGCTACGGAAGGTATAGATCTTGTTTAATTTGGGGCACATTAGTATTATGTAATGACAGTTAAAAATAAAATATGTATAAAATATTAATTAATTAATGCACTAAAAACTAAACAACATCCTAAATCTTAAATATTTAAATCTAACTGTTCTTACAATTCCAATGGTCGTTTTAGTATTAAAATATCCATTGTTATTTGCAAAAATTGTCGTTTTTAAATAAATTTTGCTTAAAATACTCTAAAAAAAGTGATAAATCTCTAAAACTGTTATAGAGATATAAAACATAATTAACAGACTCGATTAACTATTGTTAGAGGAACAATATAAAATAATGAAATAAAGAGCATTTTATTTAAAAAAAATACGTTTTAATATGATATTTTGCAGTTTTTAAAGCAAGGCAAGAATTGTGTCTCATTCCAGAGAAATATTCTTGAAGGTATCTTTTTTTGTGGATCATTAAAACTGATATACTAGATTAGAAAATATATTTAGAGCAAATAATATTGTTTGAATAAAAAGTGAAAAATCTCACAAACGAATAAACATACCAACTGCTTAATAGAAAATACATATGTATAATTTTACATAAAATCTAACACATTTATTATATGTATACATATGTATAGGTTGTTTTATTTGAATTAATAAAATTTCATATTGTACAAGATGTATAGTGAATTACATTTAATCGAAAATACTTTTAAGTTATAGAAATATTAAAAAAATATTGTCTTCATATTTTTTCTTAGGATTGATAATTATTGAATTATCGTCTGTGAACGCCTTCGTAGGACACTCTGTATATTGGCGTTTATTAACCGAGAACCGATTAGCGTTTTGCGTGAACAGATTTAGATCAGCGAGCAAAGGAAGCGAAAAGTCTTTCAAGGTTGCCAACGCAATTATTCCTCTAATTAATTCGGACAAGAAAAAAGTGCAACTTAAAACGCATATAAAGGAAACAATATTTCGTAAAAATCAGTCATGGATCAACAGAAAACTTATTTAACACGCGAACTATAAATTTTATAAATACATTTACGTTATCAATGTCGCTGTTAGTTATGTCTTCTAAATCAATGCAAGACAAGGTAAATCAGTGTATGGCAAGGACAATTCTCATTCTTCAATATTCAATCTATTTGCGTACTAAATTGTCTGATATACTCTTGCAGAAAAAGTCATTAGGACGCAGGGTGGAGTTGGAATTCGTATCATAGTTCCGCATATTCCATTCATTTGACTTCTTCTTAGCTAACTGAACTTACTTTTCTTAACATGAAGAAAAGCTTCAAATGCAATCGATAATTTATCAGTAGTTCCTTGTGTATTAACTAGATCAGTTCAAAGTTAATGATACACGGTTTATTACGGTTTCTAGTAGAAAAAAATATAATCCTCACGCTATTGTTTAAAAATTTTAATTTATTTGCACCACTTCTAATCATAACTATGTATGTATATTGCCTTATCTGTGGCGTGGGAGAGGTTGTACATACATTCATAGATTGACTCGTATGTAGTGCATTTTGAAACGAAAAAATAATTATTTATAAATAAAACAATTCACCTTGTGTAACCAACAGTTTTTGTCTCTCGAAGCTTGGAAACAATCTCTTTTTGCCGGGTGTAGTAACCAAGTTACATTTACTCACACCATGGCGATCTAGGTGAATGGAAGTAAAGAATAAATTGATATTTTTGTTGACGGAAATTATAATTCGTTATAAACGTGAATGTAAAAAATAAAATCGCAGATATCACTTCAAGTTTTTTGCTTCTGTTTTCAATGAAATTATGCATATTCAGGATCTTGGTATAGAATCGAGGTTATTTAAACTACTTTTGAAAAATCAAATAAAAATTTCCAGTCGTTTTTATAACTTTTTGTTGCCTCATTATAGGACGATTCTTAATTCCATTAATGTACTTTCTTAAACAATCTATATGGCTGTGACAATAACGTCGTACAAAATAATTCCTGGGCTGCAAGATTGATTGACTTTGTGTGTACTTTAGAGAAATCTTGTATAAGTTTGTTGCTCTTTAGAGTTTAATAAAATTTTTTCTATATCGAAATGAAAGTATGTTGGACCATTGAAATGAACAAGGTTGCCTCCAAAGATAGTAAAATTTCAAACATCTTCTAAAAATAAAATTTTATATTACAAATATGTAGTAAGCACCTTCATATGAGCCGTTAAATGTCAGAGTGGTGTAAGTTAAAAAATTGAGTTTTGAAATAAATGGACTTAAAGTTGTCAAGTTAACAGGAAACTGATTACATATCTAAATTATTAGCCACACCTATGGCAAAAATACATAAGTATAATTCCTGAAATTCGGTCACGGTATAAATTTCTATATCCCAAATTTGAATTTGTTGTTATTGCAAATTCTCAATTTTTGAACTTACACCACTTTGGCTTTCAACAGCTCATATGTATAGCGAGTTTCAGTTTTTTTGTACCAGATCTTTTGCTGTCAATAAAAAATTACATTTTACGACGAAAAAAGTATACTTATAAAGATAGAAGACAAGAAAGTTCGTTTCAAAGGTACAGAGTGTTGAATATTGACCCTTGATTGTGGCTTTTATTCAATATTCTGAAAATAATTCTAAACAAACAACTCATTTCCTACAAGCAAGCTTTATCTCTATTAACTGACAACATACATAAATATTACAAAAATTATTTTCACTCTGCCAGGAACGAGTCACCAGCGGTAGAAATTAAAAAAAATAACTTACCCTTTTTGGTGAGAGTTTAAAAGAGATTTTCACAACCTTGATTGAGAAATATGAAGGCCTAGGGCCTTTTATTTAAAAAAGTACTAGCACAAATCTACTTCATATCGTTGTCGTTGGGAAGTACCGTTTTTTCAGCAAAATTTATCTGATTAATACCATACATTTTTATATATTTTCATTTGAAAATAAATGAATAAAAACTCGATTTTAAATCTCATTAAGACATCTATCACTAACAAAAACTACTTTAATGATATTGTTCAAAACAAGAACCACTTCTTTCACTATTCAGGGGATCCGAATGTAAATTCAGAAATTTTAACAGAGAATTCTATAAAAAAAATATGGCAAAAATGTTAAACAATGTGTCAAAACATGCCCTTGAGGAAGCGATACCCTCTTAATGGTAAGATTATAAAATAGATTTTCAGTGAATAATTTTCAGCCGGAAAGCTCTATTGAAACAAATGTTTGTACATTTACAATTAATGACTTTTTAACGGCGAATCTATTTAGATAAAAAATCAGTTTCAAGATCAAGTAGTCAGGGTCGTCTCAAGAGTAGTGGAGGCGCATAAAACGTTCAATAATATTTTTGTGATATAATATTAAATTTTTTTATTAATCTAAAGATCTTATAAAGTATCTTGAGGGACTTTTTAAAAATTCACTATTTTTAAAAATGTCATTTATTACATTACATTAATAATGAATTATAATCAGTTAAAATAGTAATTATGAACTGACAATTAACAATTTGAATTAGTAACAAGCAATAACCTGTAATTTAGAGGAGTTGTTCAAAATGCATCCCATTTACTTCAATGCACCTTTAAAATCGACGTTGCATTGAACTAATTGAATTCTTGAACCTTTAAATGAATTCACTTTTCACGAAGAGATCGGCATGCTTCATTTATTTTAACAATTACCTCTTCTCGAGTATTTACTGGTTCACTATAAACTATATCTCTAAATACAGCTCAAAAATAAAAATCTAATATATTTAAATCAGGCGATCTAGGTGGCCAAGCTGCTGATCCATTCATGGGAACATAATTATAGATTTCCCTCAGGTGTAAACGTCGTATCTATCTACGGTAATTGCACCATTCTTCAACTCGCAAGGCAAAATAAGCTCCACTTGCAACCAGGCATTTTGCCTTTCAACAATAGATGTATTTTCCCGATAATTGAGTAAGTCATTAAAAATTCTTGAGCGTTTAGTCAAGGAACTAGGAAATTGAGATTCTAGTACATAACCATTAAGAACCCTCCTACCAAATGTTGACGTCAAATTGCCTGTGAAGAGATCTAGGTCTTTATTTTTCTTTCGTGTAGATTTTCATGTAATCAAACATGTAAATTACAGAAGATAATAATATTATTATCAAAAATGTTAAGTGAAATCTAGCAAATATTACTAAACGTTTTATGCACCTTCACTACTCTTAGGATGACCCTGACTGCTTGATCTTGAAACTGGTCTTTTAACTAAATTTGGCGTTAAAAACTCATTAAGTGTACAAAATTTTGTTTTAGTACCGTAGTAGTTTGTTTTAAAAGTTATTCATTGTGAATTTATTTTATAGTATTACCTTCAAGAGAGTGTATAGTATATCCAGCGAAAGTTTGCGTTCACGTCATAGATTTTATTGACATATCAAAATGCAATATTGTCAATTATCATTTAATTTCAAAAAATATATTTCAAAATAATGAATTAGTGATTTCACTAGTATTTTAGATTGTTTACACAAAGGTTTAGGTATTTTAAAACTACGAATACGCACGATAGATACGGTAAAAAACACTTTTTTTTTNATTAAATAAGATAATCGGGAACTTCACTGCCGAAAATCCACCTGTTGAATTACAAAAGTTGCTCAATAAAAGCCATTGAATCAACTGGTGAGTCAATTGTAATGCCTTTTTGCATTTGAACTACTTTATTGCTTTTTGAGAAGCATTTCAAATTTCTTTAATAGTGAACCTGTTAATTCCGGCTCGAATTACTGCTTTATCCTTTTGATTGTATTTCATTAATTATTGTCTGTGGGTTTATCAGACGTAACTTTGGGATGAATATAAGGAACAGAGTTACAAAATATCACAGCACTCAGTTTAATAACTTCATATATTAAAAAAAAATATGTAGACGGATTGTTTTATGAAAAATTTTCCATTTTAACAATCAGTTAAAAATCTGTCAATAATGACAGTGAAGAACAACAAAACAATAATAGTTTTAAAATTTTTGTAAAAAGCAAGAAGCGTTCTACTTCAAATCTTATTTATAGTGTTGATGTCATAGCACCTTATATCGAATTGTCAATTAACTTTTACTCAATTTGTATAACGTGTGTGATGATGTTGATATCGTCTAAAAGACTTTCACCAAAAGACACAGAATGGTTAGTAACAATGGTTAATTAATTATCGAACAAATGAATATTATTAGGCAATTTTTAATAGCTTTATACAAACTTAGAAGTACTCGTTGTCTAATAGTGTTACAGTTTTTATAATTCTTCGTATTAATTAATTAAAACTTTATATGAATTTCAATTGAAATTTTGGTACGGCCAGTTCTTGTGAAACGTTTAAAATGCCTTCAACTTAAGCAATGCATTTCGTTAAATTAAAAATTATATAATACTCACATTACATCCTTATAATAAGGTTTTATTTACAAAACATAATTGTATAATTTTAGTTTAACAATGATACATTCAAAATTCCTTTCGCGCAATGTCAATTTACATATTTCAAATGCATTTGCAGAATTTAAATTTCGATTTAACCGTTCAACTGACCCATATTGGGAATGACAAAAACCTTACCATGAACTCGTTTCTTCTATTAGTCAATTGTCCATTTTCAGATGATCGGCTTGAAAATCGTCGACGAGTCCCTCAACAAGTCATTTTACAAATTAGGATTTCTAGTTGGAAAACATCCAGGTTATTTCATCATAGTTCCAATTCTGTTAACGCTGCTTGGAATTACTGGATTTCAGCGGATGCACAACAATATCGATCCTGAATATCTTTTCAGTCCTTTAAATGGCCAAGGCAAAATCGAACGCACTGTTGTTGAGGAATTTTTCAAAGTTAATTATAGCAATCGATTTAATGTGGCAAGAATTACTAGGGCAGGTAAGTAATTTGTTTTTCTAATATACAAAATGATTCTTTTCTAAAATATTATATACAATAGATTTTTGTTTAGATATAAATAAAATCAATGAGAACCAAATCGGACGAGTGAACTGGTTCTTTCTGTCATTTTCTTAATATATTTCTTTAAACTAAGATTAAAATATTATACCTATTTACCAACGTCTCTCATATGTTGGAAATCAACAACAATTTTTCTTTAATATACAGAAGTTCGATGCACTTTCATTAGAAACACTCTGTACATAATGATATATATGATCGTAATTAAAGTAAGTACCGGTACCACGAATACAAATATGAAAATTAAAATGTCATTTAGTCGTGATGAGATTTAATATTAATCTTTGGGTACAAACAAAAATACAGGTAGGCAGGTATTTTAAACGGATATATAATTTGTCCTGCAATTTATAGAAATTTCATGTTGTTTATATCTTCTCAAAGCGTTAATTAACCTTTTTCGGTGTTGATGTTTTTAGGAAGATTTGGTCGAGTAATTATAACGTCAAAAGATGGAAACAAAAATATGTTACGTTCAGAAGTATGGGCAGAGATGAAGTATTTGGACGAACTCATCCAGAACATGACAGTGTCCGTTGATGATTATGAGCACTTTACCTATGCAGACATTTGTGCTAAATGGATGGGCGAGTGTTTTCAAAACGACATTTTGAATTTAGAATACATTATGGACGAAGTAAATACTTGTAGTAAATTTAAAACTAAATAACGAAATGTTCACATTTTAGGTGGAGGCGGGTGACAGAAATTTAACGTTTCCTTTGACTCTTAATACGGTAACTTTTGATGTCCATGCCCTTCCAGTTTTTTTCGGTGGTACTGAAGTGAGCGAGGACGGGTTCGTCATTAGTGTACCTTCAGTGCAATTGGTTTACTTCGGAAATGCCGATAATAAGAAAATTGATGCATTGTAATTTTTACCAATATTAAACCATTTTAAATATTCTACAAAACTTAATATATTTGTAGAGGGGGAGCTTGGGAAATAGCCTTTTTGAACCTGATAGAACAAGTTCAGGACATTGAAAATCGTTTCAAACACATCAGAATCGCACGCTTTGCGTCAAAAACATTGGATCAGGAACTCGAAAAGAATACCCGTTCTGTGATCCCTTATTTTACATCCACATTTGTAGTAATGGCTATATTTTCCATAGGTATGAGAATTAACTGAACGAAACCAAAAAACTGACAAATTTCTTTTGTAGTGACCTGCATGATGACCGATTGGGTTAGATCGAAACCTTGGCTAGGTCTGTTGGGCAATTTAAGTGCCGGAATGGCAACTATGTGTGCTTTCGGAGTTTGTATGTATGCAGGAGTTGATTTCATCGGCATCAATTTAGCGGCTCCATTTTTAATGATTGGTAACTGGCTGACCCAAAATTTTTCCTAATTATTATTCTTTATTTTAACAATTTAAGGTATTGGAATTGATGATACGTTTGTTATGTTAGCCGCATGGCGCAGAACATCCATAAAAACTTCAGTGCCAGAAAGAATGGCTCAAATGTTAAGCGAAGCTGCTGTTTCAATAACCATAACATCTGTAACTGATTTTTTCAGTTTCTGGATCGGCATATTCAGTCCTTTTCCCTCAGTAACAATCTTTTGCATTTATTCAGGTAATGTTTCCAATTATAATATTAATTCGCATACTTTAAATCTAAAATTTTAGGTGCTGCCACGGTTTTATTATTTGTCTGGCACTTGACTTTTTTCGCAGGATGTCTTGCTGTTTCCGGTTACTGCGAACAGAAGAACTTGCATTCGGTATTTTGTTTTAAAGTGGAACCGGTATCAAAATCAGGTAAGTGGCTTGTAAGAATTAAATTTTTTTGTTTGTCTACAACAAATAATTTCTCCCAATATTGCTGTCGTATCGAAGCAGGAATCGGAAACTGGGTCATTGTGCGCGCAACTGTTACATAAGGAAAAATTTTATCTTACATAAAATAACCTTACAAGAAAGTGGTCCGCTCGAGCGAAAATGCTGCTCGTGTGCAGGAAGAATGACTTGCGTGTCCTTGAAACGGCCTCGGAATGTGTTATATCAGAGTGTGTGAAATTTTTTCAGTACGTTTTCTCTCGTTTTTATTAGCAAGCGCAAGCTATTGTTTAAATAATCATGTTTTTATAATATTCATTCAATTAAAATCTTAATGAATATTAAAATTTTTCAAGTTAATGGAATCTATGCTCCTGAGCTATCGGGATTGCCAACCAGATTCGTAACCTATGAGTCCAGGGTCATAAGAGTTTTAATGACCGCATCGCCATTGTAGGTGCTTTCTAGAATTTTACATTTCCATGAAGAATCCTTTTGCGGTACTAAATAACATTTCTTATTCCAGATAATCGATGTTGGTTATATAAAGTGTTCTGTAGCGGAGGTGTCGATCCAGACGATATGGATAATCCATTAGACAATCATGAACATGGAATTATGATTTTCTTTAGGGACTATTTCGCAGGTGACCTTTTAAATAATTTTCAATCATAACTAAACCTAAACGATTTTCATAAAATAACAGAATTCCTAAGTATCGGATTGGTTAAATTCTTGGTAATTGTGGCTTTCGGTTTCTATTTGGCTGGAGCCGGATATGGAGTTACTCAAATCGAAGAAGGACTGGAACGAAGAAAAGTTGCGAAAAATGGATCATATGCCATTGAATTTTTTGATAGGGAAGATGATTATTATCGGGAATTTCCTTATAGGTAATCAATATCTATGGTAAATAGTATCTCCTCTTGTCAAAATAACTTTTTGTCTTTAGAGTCCAGGTGATTGTTGCTGGTGAATACGATTATTCCGACCCAAAAATCCAACAAGAAGTTGAAAAATTAACACAAACATTCGAAAATACCTCCTACATAACCAATAGTTTATATACAGAGTCTTGGTTAAGAAGTTTTCTGCAATATGTCGATAGAAATTCCGATTATTTAAATATTTCTATTAACACGAAAAAAGATTTTTTAAACGCTTTGGAAGAGGTAATTATATAAAGTGATTAATTTAAATGTTTTTTTCAATAAGATTTCACATAGAGAAAATGGTTGGACCCCTCAAGTTCCTTTTCATTGGACGTTAAATTCGATGAGAAAAACGAGAATATAATTGCTATGAGATTTTTAATACAAGCAGTAAATATTTCTGGAACAGAACATGAAAAGGAAATGGTAAGAGCATTGAGGAAAATTTGCAAAGATTCGCCGTTAAATGCCACAGTTTTCCATCCTTATTTTGTATTTTTTGACCAGGTAATTACACAAACATATTTGTAAAATACACTGTATATTTTACAAAATATTTTCAATTCTAGTTCGAATTAGTTCGTCCATTGACAGTACAAAATATTATAATTGGAGGTGCAATAATGATGATAGTAACCTTCATATTCATACCAAATATCTTCTGTGCCTTCTGGGTGGCTTTCAGTATAGTCTCTATAGAATTGGGTGTGGTTGGTTACATGGCCCTTTGGAAGGTCAATTTGGATTCGATTTCCATGATTAATCTGATCATGTGTATAGGATTTAGTGTTGATTTTACAGCTCACATTTGTTACGCTTACATGTCTTCTCCAGCCAAAACGCCCAAACTTAAAATGAAAGAGGCTTTATACGCTTTAGGTTTACCCGTTTTCCAAGGTAGTATCATTCAAATTTGGAAATTTGTAGTAATTTCATTGTTTTTTCAGGCGCAGTAAGCACTATTTTAGGAATGTTAGCTCTGGTACTGGCCAACAATTATATTTTCGCTGTCTTCTTCAAAATGATTTTTTTGGTTGTGTTCTTGGGAGCTTTACATGGTTTATTGCTTCTTCCAGTGCTTCTTTCACTTTTTGGTCCCGGTTCTTGTATGACAAACACTGGTGATGACGATCTGAAACTCTCACCAATTGAAAAATCCTTGCCACATCCATTTTCTATTCCTCACCCTCAATTTACTTTAAACGCCAGTAATTTGAGTAGCACTTTACGAAACAGCGATCTAACCGTTTACAACAAAAGGGCTTTCAAAAGTTATGGGGATATTGACAAAGATTTGGGCCTAGGAACATCAGAGGAAAATTCTAGTCAAAGTTCTACGCATTCAAACAAAAAACAAGTGAAAGATATGCAAACCGACTCCGAAAAGACACATAGAGAGTCTTGGAAAAGAACTTCAGATGCACATCTGTACAATTCCAGATCAAATCACATAGATATTTATGGAACGGGGTTTTACAGGCCCAGGAACGACGACTTTTTGCAGCACAGATACGGAGATGTTATAGATGAACAAATGCATCGATACCAAAGACGAAGAAGTCCACCAGAACCGAGAAACTTATCCACGAATAGTGAATTAGCGAGATCAAATTCACATCACAACATTTTGCATCCTAGATATTTGAAGGAGTCTAGATTCCCTTGAATAGTGCAAAAAACAAGCGAATGAATATGGTGATCGCTTTTAGTGAATAGTTTTTGAAAAACTTTTTAAATTTACAGAGTAGTAATTATTTAGGTTAATATAGTGGAATAACAATGGTTCCAATGTCTACAATGGTTCTTGAGAAGTAATGTTATGATTACGGATAAATTATACGTTTGATTTAAATGTCAATTGCTCAATTTCTTGTTACCTTTATGGTGAATCTACGAAGACGACTATACAGATTTTGAAGTTTCTCATAAAAGAACAATGTATTTTTCTATATGTTTTATTTTATATGTAGTTTTAAAATTTTGTAAATACATATACTATATCTCTTACTTTTAAGTATAATGAAAGGCTGTCTATGTTTCACGTTGGATAACTGATCTAATTTGTAATAATTTATAAGAATTAAATTCATATGTAATTTTATAAACATACTTTGTACGATTTTATATGCAAATATTAAATAAGCATTTTTTAATAAAATAATATATTTAGGTATTTTGTCTATCTGGATAAATGATCACACTTTTGTACTCCCTGTCTACACTGAGCCATCTCTAGTATAAATAGTAGAACAAAATTGGTCGTAAAATAATTTTGAATTGGTCGTGAAATTCAATCATCGTCAATCTCATTTAAGACTGCTAGTTTAAATTTTTCATATTTACTTTCCGTTTCCATAATATTATTACACATTATATTATAATGTGTGTGAGCATCGAGTTTGAGACACCCTGTACATTCTATTGAGTTTGTTATTTTCAATTGTATTTTTCTTACCTTAACTTTTTTGTCCTGTCTCGCACATGGCAAACATGGAATGACTACATTAACGCAACTAGCTAAGGCTGTTTTACAGGTACTAATTATGATCCACCATTTTATCAAATTGTCATTTATTTTACTACATCCAGATTGCACAATATAGACGTCCTCTCCCCAAATGGACTCGCCATTACGACTCTATAAAAAAATTAAAGTGGGTAACTATTATAGTGCTCACCACCTTTTGATTTCAAGCAATAATAAAGAAATGTTGTTGTAAAAACACTGAAGATGGTTCACAAGTACTACCACTACCCTGCTAAACTTTATGAAATCCTACTAAAAAAGTTAATAATTTACCATGTTTCTTGATTAGAAAATGCATTTGTTACTACTTTGCCAATGTGGATACTCAAACGATCAATGATCCTTTAAGCCACAGATTCGTGTTGCAAAACACTTTGATATTGGGCATTCTCGATCTGTTCTATGTACAACTCAATGGTCTATGAAAAGATTAGCATTTTAAAATCAAAGCTTGCATTATTTATATAGTTTGCTTAAGTAGTTTCTCCCTTTTTTAAATACACACTACAATGATTTTCTTAAGCAAAATAAGAATTAACTTACAGATTGGGACATTATAAGAGATGGCGAAGAGATGCCAGTGATAAAATTAGCACCAACATTAAACAGAACGGCGGCGTTACTTAATGATGCTTTATTACAATTTTATAATAAAATTTTAAAATTTTGTATAGGAAATGACTTTTAATTTATACTCTTTTTTATTTGTTTTTCTTTGTTAATTTTAAATGCAGTAAGCATGATTTTAACACGCTGACTGTCGACTTTTTCATTTTCCATATATCGATCATTGCCCTAATACTCCGATCAGAGTGAGCAGCAGTCAACATGTTAACAGTTTTACCCCTTGCACTGGTCAGTAACTTGATATTCGCCATTATTTAATTGTAAAAGTTAATTTATTTTTAATGTCGGCTTGATAAAACTAATGCCTGAATAAAACCCAGATGATTAGTTACGACTCGTTAGGTATGTATCTAACCGCTATGGACCGGTCCCGGATTTAACCTGCGAAATTATCTAGTGATATCTTAAAAATCAAACTTACCAACATAAATATTATCAATGATTATAATACAAATATTTGGGGGGATCGCGAATAAAAATGACAGTAATGTAAAGTAACCCAATTCCGTGAAGGGGATTGGGAATCCTATTAATTCTTCAAAATCACTGCTCAATTGTTATATAGTTAAACCTTCACGTGACGCGATTAAGATGCTCCGAATTAGCATCTTAATTTATCGCAAACGGCGGGAAATTCTACAAAAAGACACATCAAGCCAAACAAATACCTCACAGTAAACGTTACCGGCACTAATAAATCCTTTGACCACATTTGACGTATAAGAACGCTGTGCATTTGTTTGGCCAAAGCCGCACATGACGTTCCGATACGTCGTTCAAACGAACAAGAAAAGGCACATAATAGACATATACATACATACAGGGTGTCCCGTTTTGTTTCCGACAAATTGAAAGGCGTGATAGATCTCATCATTTTAAGCAACAAAGTTCATACGAACATGGGTCCGAAATCCCTTCGTTCCCGAGATACAGGGTGTCAAAGTTAAAAAAAACAGCACAGTTATTAATTTTTAACTTCTAAACGGCTTAAGATTTTTTAACGAAATTTGGTATATGAGTTTAACATATTGATAGATTTAACCCAAAAAATTACCAACTTTAA
>JABRWK010000111.1:123500-134361 GCA_013372445.1 Hypothenemus hampei | reverse complement strand
GACGTAGAGTATGCCCAGTAAACACTATATTCATTTTCTCTTGCCATAATCGAGATCTTTATAGAAATAAATGTGGAAATTTTCGTTTCTGGAAAAGTTTAAATAATAATTTTTAACATACCTCTCCAATACGGATGGAAAACAATGCAATTTTCCTACTTCGTGTTTTTCCAATCCACAAATCAAGCAAAGGGTTGTACAACTACGAGGGGACGCCATCTTGTTGAACTGTACCTAAAGAAAGCGGCTAAAAAAGCACCTAAGAAAAAGCTAAAAAAATGCCTAAAAAGCTCCTAAAAAGCACCTAAAAAAAGATTAGAGCACAATACACGTTCTGAGACTGATTAAAAGTTCTCAATAAACACTTTCTGAGACTGATTAGAAGTTCTCAATAAACACTTTTTGAGACTGATTAGAAGTTCTCAATAAACACTTCCTGAGACTAATTTACTAGTTCTCAATAAAAAATAACTCACAAAAGCACTAAACACAGAACGGCACTTGTGAAAACGTTAAGCACTTTTAATCACTTTTCACTAATTGTAAGATGGTTCGGTAATAAATGGCCGTTGAGCGTTTTCGTAAACGAGCGAAAATTTGAAAATGGCTGATAATTGACAGTATTTGACAGTAATGTGACTTGAAATTATGAAAGTTTGTAACTGTCAATCACAGCGCTACCTATCTTTAGCTTGCAAATTGAGGGACAAAGAAAAAACATATATTCGGTATATTTGTTAAACAGAGATAGATAGGAGCGAACAATTCTGCTATATGAGTTACCCGTCTCATAATTGTCTCTGATTGCAATGGTTTCTAGCGGTCTATTCTTAACGCGAACGGACTTTAGAGTAAACCTTATTTCTTTTAAAAATGCGCATGCTCAGAATAATGTTATTCGTTCATTAAGGAATAATGTCTAGTGTTATTTACAAGGCTTAAAAACTCTCTAATATGATTGAAATACCGAAAATGTTATTTTCTAAAATATTTGCAAAAACCAAACTTTTTTCAACTGTACACTTCAGTAAGCAATAGTCAATATCCTATGATGACAATCACCTAAATCGCTTCAATTAGTGCGCCAGAGCCTCCTAAAGTTTTCATCTTTTAGTGGTTTTAACTCGGCTATTTTTTCCAAAAAATTTTATTTGCTATTTTTCCCAGGTTCAATGGGTCCCCCCTGATAGCGTGGTAGTGGGTGAGGCGTTACTTCTGGGACACCCTGTATATTCCTACAGGAACTTTTGATTTTGAACTTTTAATTAAATGACAGTTTCGTTTAAGGTTTGTGACGAAAATAATCACAAAACTTGTTGCTTAATTTAAAAAAAAAACATTACACGCTCAAACAATTCGAGATTAGGTGGTGGAACATTGTTTTACATAGAAAGTCGAAAATCTTAAACGAAAACCAGCGATTTTCGTAAATATTTGTCTATCCTTAAAAACATTTTTACAAATTGTAACAAAATTTAGTATTAATAAATAAATTTTTAACTTTAAAATTTTTTTAATACGCTCATTTAGTGAAAACATCATCGACGCCATATTAGATAAATGGTAGTAAACAAAGCCGGTTTATATGTAGATTTACATGGGGAAAAATTTAATTTGTTGTATTATTATTGAAGTAACGATGTAACAATAAAAAAGGTAAGTTTATTATTCATTTTAATGAATTTTGCTTACCAAAAATTTTATTTTTAGAATTTATAGTTATAACTGGTTTACCTATTAGGGTTTCTTTGAGTTAATTAATTCTATTTTCTTAAAAAAATCACTTTTAATCCAGTGCCTATGTTACTTCTTATGAAGAAATCCTTTGTTTACCACTAACATGGACGTTTGACACATTGATGACGCGCACTAAATGAGCGCATAGTTGGCATTGAGCAGCTCGGCGCGGAGCGTTTGATCTGAATTCGCCTTTTAAAAACAAATATCCTGTCAATTTATGTCAATATTTACGTCATACCACAAAAAAAAGAAGATGATTATCAAAAATTAACCTGAATAATTTGAATTTCAGATTAAACTGAAGCTATAGAGTTTTTATGTTAATTTCGAATTAACCAAGAAGATCTAAATAAAAAAATATATAGTTATCATGGAAATGTACGTTATGAAATTGATAATGTTGAGACTTGAATTCAATTCTGTTGCTTTTTTATAGAATAAATGCAAACGCAGCAACTTTGAGCAATTTCGAAGTTTTAAAACATTTACAAAAAATTAAGGATAGTAAAAGAAAACACAAAGGACAATTAGCTACTATTACGTATGAGGTAACTTATTATTTTTTTGTTTTATTGCTTTACCAAGTACATTTTGTAGACGCTTCGTTATTTAGAGGAGACACCTTGCAAAGATCAAACTCCCCAAAAAATTGCAAATTGTCTTAAGGCGTTACAACCATTTAATTTGAGCAAAACTGAAAAATTGATGTTGATAAATACTCCACCAACTACTCCTTTGGAAATTCAATTAGTAATAAATTATAGTAGATATATGAGAAGAGTACATTAACAAAATTTATTTTTATGTCTAGTTAGTGGAAGAAAGTGAAGAAAAACTAACAGAAGAACAAGTACAACAAATATTGGATATCCTAGCGGAATATTTTCCATTCATTGTACCAGAAAAAATTAAGGTAGAAGAAAATTCAAACTGAGAAAATGACTTTTATTTATTTTAATTTACAATTACATTTCAATAAAATAAATAACAAACTCGCCCATCTACCGTTTTTGATCTCCCAAATCTTCTATTAGATCTTCATCAATCTAAAATTAATAGAATTACTACATGTATCATTATATAATATCTTTTACCTCTGGCCATTTTTCAGGAATCACATCAAACAAGTCATCTTTAACATCTCCTTGAATAACAATTTCGTCTTCGCCGGTGACTGATGAACCACAAGCAAATTTCTGACCAAAAAACTTGGCTGCTACTTTAAGATCAATATCTGAAACATGAAAAATAATGAACCTGATACAAAAGATTAATTCATTTTTACCAAATGTACTAAGTCCAGTTACGACTGTAACAGATTTCTTTTTGCCTCTGGGGGCCCTGGACACGCAAATTTGCTTTGGACCCTCTTCCTTCTTTTTGTTTTAATAATACCTTTACCCCCTCGTTTTTGTCTTTTTTTTCCTCTTCTCCTGTAGGATTCTCTAACGAATTTCCTATTTTAACTTTTTCAAATTCTGTTGGTAAATGCTTTTCTAACCACTGTTTACATTTTTCATATTCAGGATAGTATTCACAATACTGTAATAAGATAAGTTAATTTATTGCTTTAACATATTTGTAATTCTTACCTCTATGGGCATAGTACAATTCCCACAGTATATAACGTTGATGGGGTAAGTAACATTATCTCGTGGACCTGATTTTAACTTATTTTCCTCAGACATTGTTCACCAATTTTTATGAAAAAAAATTCTTGGCACTTTATAATCTTGAAAACTAACCTCACAATCCAAAATCAGACACATCTATCAATTAGTTTCAAGTACTAGAGAATGGGTTTGACATTATTGTTTGTAGCAAAAGCCATAATAATTTCTGAAGAAGTTTAGAAGATTTCGAACTATTTGAAAATGAAATATTCTAATAATATGTGTTGTGTTTATTAAATAACTAATATTCTACGCTTCAATGTCTTTTCAAAAGGTTTATTTCGTAAATATTAATAAATCCCTACCATATATTGATTTTTTCCTTTAATTCTAGTGGAAATCGTTTGATTTTGGTGAAACCACAACTGGTACAGAAAGTATTTCTGTTCAGAAGAAATGCAACACTATCAAACCGAAGAAAAGAGTTGTAAAATCACGAGAGATTCCCAGCCAGCTTAAACAAATTTCTTTTGATTTTTTTAAAGAAATAGTTCCACAATCCACATCTGAATTGGTAGTTCATTCGAAAAAATTACAGGAACTTGAGGGTTGGTTGAAAACTGTTACCGAACAATATCAGTATGATGTAAGTTGAAATAACTTATTTAACAACCCATAACAGAGATGATTATAGAAAAAAACTGAATTTTTGTTACTTACTGGGCCCACTGGAAGTGGGAAAAGTTCGGCCATTCAAGTACTTTGTAAATCATTAAACATTGAAATCGCCGAATGGATTAATCCAGTGGATATTGACTTTGATCTATTAAAACAAGACAGTCAGATTTCTATGTTCATTGAATTTTTTAATGACGCCAAATATTGCTCTTTGTTTAATAAAGAAGGCGGTAGAAAAGTAATTATAGTTAAAGATTTTCCAAATGCCTTTTTAAGAAATCCAGAAGAATTTTCAGAAGTCTTAGAGTAAATCTTTACTGATTTAATGAAAAATTTTTTAATGCTAATATTGCTTTTCAGACAAATCGCTTTTACAGCTACCCATCCAGTATTATTCATTTGTACAGATTCTAATAATGAAGCAAATTTGCAAAGACTTTTATTTCCAGATGAAACACTTATAAAATATTCAATTACACATATGAGGTAATATCCACCGAATTTTCGTTGAGAAAATTGTACTTTCAAAATGGAGTTGTTCTAGTTTCAACATCTGTGCCCCAACATTACTAAAGAAATCTTTAAAAAGAGTGACGGGTATTTTAGAAGCACATCCAAATCTATTTGAAAAACCTTCTGTAGATTTAATTGATCTAATAGTGAACTCTTCAATGGGCGATATTAGATGTGCCATGAACCAACTATTCTTATCATCGTTAATTAAAAATGGTAAATATGATTTTAATAATTTTGAATATCCTAAATCATTGTGTGAAATTTGAATAGCCTCATTTAAAATGAGTCATCCTATAGAAGGGTAAATAATAATGGCAATCATGATTTCTTTTAGAAAATCAATTGTCGGAAGAAAGTTCCAAACAAATAACGTCTAAAAGGAAGAGGACGCACTCATCTCAAGCTATCAAAAATATGACCAGGGACCAAGTATTGGGATTATTCCATGGATTAGGCAAAGTGTTAAATCCAAAAAGAATAGATCAAGGTAATTTATTCAACTTTTAATGTTTTTTTTAATTTGTGGAAAAAAAGGCAATTCATGGCGACTCAACTGTGACATGGAAAAACTTGTGGATGAATTCAGTATACAGCCATCGAAATTTACATCGTTTCTATATGAGAATTACTTGAAATACTTCGGAAATTTGAACGATGTTAAAAATGCCAGTGAAATTCTAAGTTTTTCCACTAGATTATTAGATAATTGGGAAAATCATCATGTTTTGGTTATGGCCCTTTGGATTGCCGTGTTAGGAGTAATGGTTACCAACGAACATAGAGTAAGCAAATGGAATCAGATCAGAGGACCGAAGAAAATATGTAACAAACAATTGTAAGTTTTCAATTTTATTTGTGAAATCTGTATATAATAAATTTCTTTTAGGTCCATGGATCAAGCATCTAGGCTTCATGCAACTGATCGTTATTATTACTATTTAATAACCAAATCGAATGATCATCACCAATTTAATTGCAATTTTTAATTTATTCTGTTGCTTATTTCTTACAATAAAATACAAATAAAATTTAAAGCTTTATTATGCACATGTACAACACTGGTAAATATCCATGAATTGTTTCAATATGCACTAACATGTATGAATAAAAATTTCTACAAATGCAAGTAACGTTTAAAAATACGTGGAATAACTATAAATAAACAAAACGGGAATGCAAATAATATATGTATATAGATAATACCTGATTTAAACATCTGAATTTCTTTTAACATTTTGTATTATTTTGGTGATTAAATCATTATGATAAAAGCAAAATACAATCATCTACCAGTTATTTACTAATATAAAAGAATTATAACAATTTTCTTGAACTAGATTAGCTTCAAGTAGTTTTTTTCATTTTTGTTTGGTATATTAATGTAGCAACAAATAATTACTGTTCTTTCTTCTTATTTGTCATAGCTTGATTATAACTTGGAGGATTTTCCTATTGAAATAAAAAAAACCCAATATGTAAACTTTAATAAAATGAAAATTGAGTTACTTACGTAATATGCAGGAGGTGGTACATAAGCCATTTGAGGTCTATTGGGATCGTAATATGCGGATTGGGCAGCTTCAGCAGCTTTTGCATCTAAAACAATAAGATTATGTATTTATGTATGTATAGTATACAGGATGTTTCCTAAGAATATGTTATTACTCCAGTGGGAAATTCTATGGTAAACAACGGTTTTTCTTTCTATACGTATGTGGTTACTAAATATATCCCCTACCATGCAATGCAATCTTCGCACAAACCTAAGAATACATATTTGCATTTTATTTTTTTCTCTCGAAAGCCAAAAATATCATAGAAACAAAACTTGGTTTGATATACATATTACCATTCCTTCCTATATTTCTTCCATATTTTATTTTATTTAGAAAGGAGTAAATTAATAATCACAGTGACATTTTTCGTCCAAATACCTATTTAATTTTATTTTTTCCTATAAAAAAATATTCAATAGAAAGCCTTTTTTAAAACTTTCTTTTCTCTTGCCCTTTTCTTCCTAGATTTAACAATTTTCGGAAAAGAATATATAAATTTTTGTTCGTTGCGATAACTTTATTAATCAATTAATGTTAATGAGAAATTAAAATCTTAGGCACGCAGCTACCATGAAAACATTTATTGCTACTAAATTTAGTTAATAATTAATAATTTTATTTATTATGAATCAGTACCAATTTTGAATTGGATAACATGCATTTTATGTCTGGATTAGCAAACTGTAATTATGTAGAAGCAAGACTATTTGTGTGGGGAAAGATTTCCTCAAAGATTATTATCAGACAGAAGATCGTGTACAAACATTCATAACAGTTTTAACCAAAATACAAATTTCCTCGGTGGATTCGTACATTTTAAAATAGCCAAACTAAAAAATGAAATATTGGAAATAATTGAAAATTATCTGGAGAAAAATACTAGGTACATAGGACACATAGGGCACATATTAGTGCGGTATATTCTTTGTGAACATTTGTTATACTCATATCAATTTCAAAGGGCACAAGTTTTAATTAAACGCATTTTTTCATCAAGAATAAATTTTTGTACATGGTAGATAGCCATGAAGAGGCAGAAAGCAAATTTCATTTTCTGATGAAAATAGTTTTTCAAGAAATAGAATAATTATTTTTCACAACAATCACTATTGGATGGAAGAAAATTCACATGCAACAATGTAATACATTTCTAATATGAATTTAGGGTAAATATGTGAACTGTAAAAATGGCCTATTGTTTTGTAGGACATTTCCTACTTTTGCGTCTAAATGCTCACATATATACACATTTTTTGGCAAATATGTTACCACAGTTGCTAGAAAAAGTACCGTTAATCTTACGTGCGAATATGTGGGCAATGCACGACGTAGCTCCGACACATTTTACTGTGTTAGCTCGCGTTTATTTAAATGCCATTTTTTTAATTCGTTAAACTGGTTCAATAAGTCTACAGGGTTGGTCTCTCTGTAGACACCCGATTTAAATTCTTTTTCTAGATTTCTTATTGGAATACCTAAAATCTTTAGTATACCGTATTCCCATAATAATGATTGAACAAGTTAGAAATCAGATTGTGCAAAAATGTGAAATCATTCGGAAATAAAAAAGAGTATTTTTGCAAAACTACACAGATCGCCACTCAAAAGTCAAGCTTCTATTGATGCATATTTTGAACATTTAATTTGCATTTTGTTACTTTTTAATTTAAATTACCTAAATTGGTTCATTTGTTAATAAATAAAATAATACATAAACAAAAAGAAATCTGATAAAATGGGGAAGTTAGTCGTTCCTGAGTGATAACACATCGTTCCAACTTGTGTTTCTGTACTATTTTTCGTTTTCGATAAAAAAATTAAAATGTACATTTTTACTCCTAGGTTTACTTACGTGAAGCTTGCGAGGTTGGGGTCGATCTAGGCCATACCTGTATATAAAAGTCTTGTTTCTTGCTGTAAAACCACCTCCTCCAATAATGTTTTTTTTTTAGGAATCCATAAACAATACAATTAGTTGTCAATTTGTGTTAACAATAATGACGTACGTGTATATAGTAGTTTACTGTTTAATGTTGAAACAAAGCTTGAGTTGATTTCAAAAGCAATGAATATTTAAATAGACACAGCCTGATATTCAGCAACACCCTACAGCAGTCACTCTCAAATTTGTTTTTGTCGTACCATTAATATCCAATGCCAATATCAAATAAGTACTATCTTCACTTTCAGCAGTCACCAATAAAAGTACTCAGCATATCCTTGTAAATCTCCTTTCTCGCAGCTCTTTCAAATACACTTACGTATGTAAATACTTAATCTTTAAACATCTCGTTATCACTTGCGGCTGATATGTTTTTTTTTCAATTATTATTTGGCGGTTTTTAAATTTTTTCATTTGAAATTTTGTATTGACTCTCACAGAGGAAATATCAAATAATTACATTAATAATGGGGCCAGTACTTTCAAAAAATAGCAAACACATAATTTTATTATTACCTGCGGCACTGGTAAAGCCTCCAGCACCAGGAGCAGACGGTGGATATCCTCCAGCAGCTCCTTGTGAGTAACCGCTTGCACTTCCTGGCGGTCCATATCCAGGTGCTGGTCCATAACCATTTGGTTGTCCAGATGGATAAATTCCTGGATATGGCGGAGGCGCATCCGTCATAAACACTCCATCAGTGGGTGGTTGCTGAGGAAACATATTAGTGGGAGGAACCCAACCATAATAACCTATAAAAAATGAAACTTATTAAATTAGATATAATGCTATGAGCGTTAATAGATTACCTTGAGGTGGTGGAGCGTAAGCGGGTGGAGGGGCGGCATACCATTGGGGTTGAGGTGGTTCGTATGGTGGTGGGACATTGTTCATGGCACCTCTTGTAGCTAGAAAATAAGAGAATATAAGAAGGATAATAAGTGTTTAAGTGTAAAACCAAAAATAACACATACCACCAGAAATATCCTCATTCAAAGCTTGATGGAACATTTATTTTAAATATTTATATAATACAAAAATTACGCAATACATTCTATTGAATAAACGAAAAAACAATAAATCTATGCTAGTAAAACTTGTTTGATTGTGTCACAAAAGGCAGTGCAAAATTTAATTTTTATACTTATTAGCTTACCATAATGTGCTGCCCTCAGTAAAGCCTGTCCAAATTCAATAGCCCCTCCATGCTTGAAAGTCATTTTGAATTTAACTTCCCCTACCCAGTTACCATTGGGTTGTGCTCTCACTTTCCCTCTTACATAATTAGCTCCAAATACTGGTTGTTCAATTTCAACCTAGTCACAATATATTAGATATAAGTTCATTATCAATACTATTTCAATAAAAAATATAAACTTACTTCACTGAGAGTTACAAAGGGCATGCTAAAACTTTGCATCTCTTCGGAGGGAGAGCTGCTGTTAAAGATCACCCTATGTGTTGTTAAAAAGATTCGACCACTTTTTTTACCCTTAAAGGCATGGGCGTCATTTGCTGACCATTCAATGGCAACATGATCAGAAAATAATAGGATTCTAGGAACAAATTAAACGTAATGTACTTGAATTGGAACAATTAAAAATTATCCAGAATTTCAATATTATTGTGAAATTGAAATTTAAAAACTTTGAAAATAACAACTTACTGTTCTCCTGAATGAATCAACACTCCACCATTTATATGTGCCGTATTTAACGACATTTTTTTAATTTGTAATGTTCTTTTCTTGAAACGTAGTAATTTATTTTCTAGAACGTCCAAAACACGATCAGTGTAAATAACTATGAACGAATGATAATATCAGAGAACGAATTGTAAACGTCACTGCTGTCATTGAACTGTCAGGTAATTATTTTGACAGATGTTTGAATGTCAAAATATTGAACATTCAAACAAACGTCATGTGCTTAAGACATAGTGCCTGGGAACCAGAGACAACAATGAGACGGGCAACTCAATGTTAAAAATTTGTTCGCCGACAGAGACAACTAATGTAGTTGTCTCTCTCATAAAAAGGCAAAGTAAACGTAGAGGGCACCAGCTACATCCATGGGCATTATAGCGCGGGAAATTTGAACCCTATGTATTTATTGAAAACCGAAAACACTTTTTAGAAATTTTTCTTTTGTACAAATAAATAAAAGTTTCTCCCATAATTCATGCAATTTAATTGCCTGATACTGCTAATTAAATAAGATTACGGGAACAACTTCTATATTTATTTGTACAGATGAAAAATTATCATAATACGAAAATGAAACAACTTTGACAAATTAATAAATTTATTATATCAATATACGTAATATTCTGCAGGAATTTGCGACAATTGCAAGTTTTCATCAGGAGCCTCCAGAGCTACTCAATCCACCCTTTTGGCTCCTGATTATACCCACAACTGCCTATTTTTCCGTTAGAATTTTGATTTTTTATACAATATAACAATATTAAAATTCAACAAAATACAATATTTAAACTCAACAATATACAATACTTAGATTACAAGTTTAAAGTAATTCCTAATTGTTATATTTTACATAAGCATGTTTAACTGTGTTTAAATTTTTTAATTTTTTTCTTTTGGTCAGTTTTGTCTCGCAAGCCACGATTTTTTCGTTTACACCACCATGGAATTGAAATGTTGATTGTGGCCTTTAAAATTTCTTGAACAAGATAATTTTTGTGTTGTTCACATTTAATAAATTGAAAAGGAACGTTATTCATTAAACGTGACGTTAACACTGCGGATAAATTTTTAATTTGTGGTGAAATTTCAAGAGTTTTCAATAATTGTGGC
>JABRWK010000111.1:78704-120902 GCA_013372445.1 Hypothenemus hampei | reverse complement strand
TGCCTGACCAATAGCAACCACTAACTCTACACTTGGATATGTTAAGTGATGAGTAGTGATTGAAAATTCTTTGTTTTGTATAAAGATGTTGTGTGGTTCTTCAGGTGAACCCAACAACGAATTAGCGCATTCAGGACATTTTCCTGTACCTAAGTACGCAAATTTACATACAAAACCACCAACGTATGCGACAGAAAGTGTTGCTAATTTACCTGTCATCACTGCATCAGTAATTTGTTCCGCAATATTTAAGATTACTAGGAACTACAAGCGTCAATATAAAAAAAATCAAGCATTTTCAGAGGAGCTGTCATCATTAGTATTACCTAATGTTTCAACTGCAACTCCATATTCTGTTGTCTGCAGAGAAATATTTGAAATATTCAGTTGAATTTCAGCACCAGTTGCTGGATATGTCTTGGTCATGGAGGTACTCGTCTCGGGTTTATGAATTTGACCTAAAAATATATTTATATACTCTTTGTTAAGATTATTTAAATGTCTACTAACTTTCTCCAGTAATAGATAAGTGACGTTGAACAGTACTACATGGCAGAAGTGTGGGAACAGCATCTCGACGTAGTCTCCAATTGATACGATTCACATATTGATCTTCAGTGAAATGGTTACAACAAATTCGATGGTGATGTAGAGTGTTACCAGTAAATACCATATTCATTTTTTCTTGCCATAATCGACATCTTTTATGGAAATGAATGTAGAAATTTACATCTCTGGATGAGTTTAAATAATTTTAATATACCTGTCTTGTACGGATGGAAAACAATGTAATCTTCCTACTTCATGTTCTTGTAGTCCACATACCAAACAAAAAGCCGTACGGAAACGAGGTTGCATCATTTTGCTGAGCAAAAGCACCTAAAAAAATAGCTAAAAAAGCAGCTAAAAAGAGCAGCTAAAGAGCAGTTAAAAAAAGCCCAAAGAAGCTCCTAGAAAAGCACCTAAAAAGAAATGAGGGACACAATACACGTTCTGAGTCTGATTTACAGTTCTCAATAAACACTTTCTGAGTGTTTAAAAACACTTAAAAGCACCAAACACTAAACACCCAAAAGCACTAAACACAGAACAGTGAACAGATTATTAACAACTTAATCACTTTTCACTAAAACGGTTCAGTAATAAATGGTCGTTGCGTGTTCATAAATGAGGGAAAATTTGAAAATGGCACCTCTAATGACATTAAACTGACAATTGACAATAATGTGACTTGAAATCAGAGACAACAATGTTGTCACTGCTTGAAATTTTGAAAGTTGAAAACTGCCGATCACAACGCTACCTATGTTTACTTTGCCTAATTGAGACAAAGAAGCATATATATATTGAACATATTTGTTAAACAAAGATAGATAGAAGCGAACAATTTTCCTATATGAGTTGCCCGTCTCATTGTTGTCTCTGCTGGGAACTGTCTAATAATTATATAAAAATTATATATTGTTTATTTTTTTAATTTAGGAGCAGAGACAACAATTGTTGTCTCTGTTTAGGAGCTAGCAATTTAGACTTTGACTTTAGGCGTGAGCTGACCTACATGAATTATATCTTTCTCTCTTCCACTTCCATTGCTTTCCGTTCCACAGATTAAGTAAGTCTATGTTCTATGTGTACTGACCAATAACGGTGTAATTACTTGATCAAATTCCCTGGAATAATTCGAGTTGAGAATTGGGTCTAGGTACTTTAGAGGTATATAGACTCTTTGGAGGTATATAATTTAGAGCTCTAGTTCTACTCCCATGTCATATACAAAGCGTTTCAAAAATGCTTCCTTTCCCTCTTGTTTTTTTATTTTTTATCAAATGAAATCTATAACGGAAGAAATATCCTTTATCAAAAAAAGCCTAACACCTAGTTCAAGGGACATTTATAAATACGAATCTATGTTTTATGTTTTAGATCAATATCATGTATAAAATATGTACGTCATGGGTATAAATTCTCCAGCATTTTTATACAGGGAGTACTCAGTATGTCTCAGATTACTATTATCCTGAAAAAAAATTGGACGAACTATTTTAAACTGACCCCGTTTCATTAAATTTCACCATTAGCGGAGCACGTCATCGTGAGGTAAATATTTACCTGGATATCTTTCATTGAATAATGAAATTGTAGCTATCATTATTTTTCAAGAAACACAATTTCTAGGCTCTATGTCAAGACATTATTTCAATTATTTTTTCAATGGTGTGAGGTATTTTGAAAAATTAAAAGGAAATAATTTGTTTAAAGAAACGAGCGCTATGTAGAAAAGATCGATGGAATTTTAGTTTATTCCTTGGACTATAGATAATTTGAGTTTTGTGGGCTATCGATGTCATTAAAAAAAGAATTGAACGCCCGTTAAAATATTTCACTCGATACGCCATTCCATTAGAATTTCAGTACTGAGAGTTATTCCTAGTTAGGAGTTGACGTTACAGGATTTTAGGAAATACCATAAAAATGTATCCCCTTCTCTCTCCAAAATAACACGTTTTTATGTTTTTCGCATAAGTTGAAAAATAGAAAGAAGTACGTTTTTGGTGGGCCACTTTGTGTACCTCTTTAGCTTAACTCATTTATGTCTGATTTTTTTTCTTTCCATCTAGGTACAATGCTACCATTTTTGTGCAGAAGCCCATAATTAACAAAAATAACCTCTTTATGGGTTACCACATAACGTCCTTAAAACAGGACATATGGGATAAATCAGTTAAAGAAACGAAGGGGACACTGTATTCCTTATAAACAAGTTTACTTTTCGTTTAAAATATAATTTTTAAATTTAATTGAGATGCCATTAAACAAATCTGTGATGTTTGGAAAAAATATGATATCGGGTAAATGTGCCAGTTGTCGGCCATCTAATGATATTTCAACAATAATCTATCTACAGTATACATACAGTTGAAACGGCGAATGATTATCTGTGCGTCACCGCTTTCTAGTTATAGTCAAAATGTGCCCTATATTACCCTTTTATTACTATATTTGTGTGAGAAAATGAGACAATATTAAAAAATACATTGTTACAAAAGCCTAATTACTAAAAAAAGACAACACTATAAAAAATGTAGTAAATAGATTTTCAATCAATAAATAATTAATGGTGACAGCTTGACGTCATTACTGATATTTTTTGTGATTATAGTGTATTTTTCCTTATTTTTTCAAAAAGTTCCCTTCCAAAGAATTATCTAAAAGAGTAGCATCAGTTTTTTTAATTAAAAAAATGCGTTTGCCTTCTATTCAAGCAGCCCATAAATATTGCGGATAAAATTTTAGGTCGCAGTTGCACATCTCACAGTTATCTGGTGTTCATGTGGCACAGGATAGTGAACTAAATTTCGAATTATTAATCTCCTGAGGCGAGACGATAAGCACGACCAAAAGTGACAAACTTTTTTACTCCCCGTATTTTCGATTTAATTCATATGATATTGATGATATTTAAGTGATGACGCACAGGTAATCACTCACCGTTTCAACTCAATATGTATACCATATATTTATATACATATATACTATAACCTCTATATGGAGCAATAGGACGATATCGTGAAGCCGAGACTGTGAGATAGATATAGAAAACGTTATATTGATTTTACATAAGTCTGTCTCTATAACTGAAATGACAAGTAAGTTATAGAGACAGACTTATATGCTTTTATCAGAAATTTAAACTCGTGTATCCATATATTTATAGATATACAGGATGTTTCACAAACATTGCATTATATTTCAGAGGCTGATTGTTAATTGAAAAATAATGGTAGTTTTGTATATAAACTATGTTCCAATAAAGCTGCGTTACAAAGTAAGAGATATACTGTATAAGTATTGCAAAATATCATGCATGCAGACGGATTTTATATTCTTTCTCGAAAACGGTGCGTCGGTCGAAAAAAAATTCAAGTAAGCTTTTCTCTTCTCAATTGAACGAGGATTCCAAAAATAATTTTTACTTTAAAGAAAATCAGTGGCGTACCCTTTTTCCTTTTAAAAATGTGCAGAGATACAGTGTGACAATGACAACAATAAAAAAGGTGACTTCACTATCAAACATTTTTTTTTGTCAATTTTGAATTTGATATTCATATCAAAACGATAAAAAGGCAACTTTTCTATCAAACATTTAACAACAAATTTCATTGTTTTTTAACTTTTTTAAGCATAAACATTATTTAATGGAATTTGGAATATAGCCATTTTGAGTGATTTCAAAGACAATACCGAAGTTAAATTAGAAAAATCACTAAAAAGTTTTTCGTAAATTTGAGGCATAAATAAAAGAGGCAAAATAGGCCTTGGGTTTGAAACAAGCGTAATAAAAAGTTGTCTGATGATAGAGTTTTCGATGCCCTACAATTTAAAAAAAAATCATCAAAATAGGACCGTAAATAAAGATTTTACAGGGGTGGCCTGGTTTCAAATGAGCCACACTGTATGTCCGCATACACTGGTCAAATAAAAAATAATATTTTTACATTAATAGATTTTTCTAGATTACCGGTCTGAACATGCTAAATTTTATGTAAATATCTCAAATGGTTTTAAAGATATCAATAAAATTTGATTTTTTAATAAAATATTAACACTCTATAACTGTGTAATGCAGCATTTTTGGAACATAATTTATATACAAAATTACCATTATTTTTCGATGAACAATCCTCTAAAATATAATGCTATGTTTGTGAAACACCCTATATAATCATAGTGTTATGTCAAAGTGGCCAACAACCAGGCAAAGCCGAACTAACAATAGGGCACATTTACCCTCTCCAGTATATAATTTTTTCAGGAGCGTTAATTAAAGATGTAAAGTTATAGCGTAAATCATATCATACTAAACCAGAAACATACTTTTTTACGAGAGTAGATATCTTACACTTATAGCAATTAACATACATTTTGGACATTATAACCGTACTTAACAGAAAATAGCCATTTTCGGGGATATTATATTTCTCCTAAACAGCACAGAAATATATGTTTATAAAAGAAACATGGGCAAAAGCCAATGATAGTTTCTTGTAAGAACACTTAAATTTAAACTTTTCATATAGAATTTTGAATTCATATACCTATCCAAAATTTGATGGCAGCCATTTAGACGAATCCACCTAACATGATATAATAACAACAAAATATGAATAAAAATCTTTATTTCACAAATCACAGTTGGTTCGATTTTAGCAATAAATTAGAACAATTAATATTTACATGCGAGCTTACAATAATTAAAATGTTATTCCTAGAATCGACGTCTCGGACTACGAAATTCCCTGCCTTCGCGACCATCTCCTACGCATTCTAGTCCAGCAAAATTGAAAAATATATTGCCCATTATATTAGCAATGGGAATATGCTGTTGGCTTTTTAAACAATTATAGAGGTGCTCATCGCATTCGCAATGGGATTTCGTGTAAAGTGAATTATTTAATATGTTGTATTTTGTGGAACGTGCGCGCACTTTAACTGGACAAAGGTCATGTGTTCTACAGCAAACGTCTACTGTGGGTTCCGTTCCTAAATCGTAATAGTTTTTTGCAATATCACCGGTGCCACACCATTTTGTTCCTGGAAACGAAAAAAGCATTATTACCATAAAAACTGATCAATTAGGAAAGTGTCTTTTTCATTTTATTAGCCTTGTCTCAATAGAAGCGTATTGACAGATACATGAAGTAGTAATCAAATATCTGAGAGTGAAAAAATAGAATAAATTTAAGAATAGTTGTTTAATAAGATCAGAATCAGGTAACTTTGCAGGATATTCGAACAAGATAATCCATATAAAATATCAGTACTTTTTAGTTATTTTTATGCATCTGAAAACTGTATAAAAGACTTGAAATATGACATGGTGCGCTACGACGAATTAAAAGTACAAAAGGGCTGAAAATAACAAAGAAAATTCCTTAGAAAGAGAAGACGCAGCAGAAACTTCACATTAAATAGGGAACATTACATTGAGTGCTGAACATGATTTGCCTATCTAGTCTGTTGAAGAATGACGTGTAATAGTTTACAGATAAATACAGGTACATATTATATTTATCACTCAAATGACGTAGATGAATGTAGAGAAATAACAGAAACAATAAATGGCTCTAACTGTTGCCTTTGAAAATGAACGGTATCAGTTCAAATTGCTTTATGCTACCTTTTCTAAAGTAACAAAATGTGGACGCTCAAAGGGATCACGATTTGATTATCCGTTCAATATATTGCTATTTAAATTCAACGGGAATTTGACCCTGGCTTCATTTTTGGTAGACGATGATGCGTAAGACATGACAAGTGCATTACATACAATTGAGGCGTTTCTCGTAATAACCTCGTATGTTCAAAAATATGAGAAACTTTTTATTTTTGATTTTACAAAAAAAGAGCTATTACATAATCTAAAATCCAGAATACAATTTTCAAATACCAACCGTCACAACCACTGCATAAGCGTAAAGGCACATTTTCAATCAAATTGCACTCTGAAGTGAGAGTGCGATTTCAAAGTTAGGCTATTTAACGTAATGTTTCAAAATATTAACGTATATGACATCCGTGTTCAACTCAAGCACAAGAGTACGATTGATTAAAAATTACATCATCGTAAATTCATTAGTCTAACTTTGAAATCACACTCGCACTGGAGAGTACAATTTGATTGAAAATGCGCTTTAAGAACAAGAATTTCTATGAAGATCTAATAGTAATGCAAAATCGTTGTGATCCGAATGAAAACAATGAACAATGACGACTTCAGGAGTGGTGGCGATGATTAGTATTTTGACAACGAGTTAAGATAGTTAAAATTTCTGTTTTTCTTTTTGTAATAACATACTTGAACATATTTCTCAATTCTGATAGATTTTTCTTTATAAAATTGTTTTAAATTATCAAAACTAAGAGTATTTTATCCTCATGTAAAATTCATATTTTTTGGCGTACCTCGTATACGACTTAAAATTATTAATATTTGATAGTTGTATTCTGGATTTTAAATTATGTAAAACTTTTTGTAAAGAAATAAAAAAGTTTTTCATATTTTTGGACATGTAAGGTTTTTCCGAGAAACGCCTCAATTGTCAATAAGATTTTTGTTTTTACCTGGAATAATCCCTCTGAATAAAGTGAACGGATCATTTGCTAATATTGCTCTGGCTTGATCGAATGGGTTACCAGTAGAATTTTCAGTGTCTCTTTTAATCAAGCCGGCATTCTCTTCTAATTCTTTACATTGATCCATTAGCGTCAACATTTCCATGAACGTAATACCGACCGGGCGTGCTTTTTTTGCAAAATCGCCCAAGACCTCCATGTACTGTTCCGGTTTACTAAAATAACAAAACAGCATTAGTATTTTAAATATTCAACTATTCTTTTATTTCTACTTCAAGAAGTCAACGAATGTTTAATGTTTTTTTTATTCTACTTTCTGCAGTGGTGCAACTTTTTTACTTTTTTTTATGCTAATCTACTATAATTAAACACAGGGTCACCCAGTGTTTCTTCCATTCGCGCACGCAACAACAAAGCCAACACTGCAATCATAACTTAATTACAATGAATGGTATTGCTACTATTACACTTTCCGTTTTAAATTATATGCATAAATTAATCTGATCATTAAAAGTTGAAAATAAATCGATATGTACAGGGTATCATAGGTTTATTTACTTTAACACCTTCGTATATAGATGCAAAATGTTGAAAATAAAACTTGCTTGTTTTTGTCTCCAGAAAAAAAACATTTCCTTATTTTACAATGACCTGGAAGGTCATTATAAAATGAAGAACGCACTATGTTATTTATGTCAGTTATTCTCAGGAAGAGTTTAGAGCAGATACTAATATAACTTGACCAAGAGGAAGAGGCCGCTGAAAATGTAGGCATGCAATTATTCCATTCCATGAGGACAGCTCTGAACTACATATTTCTAGAGGCACCAGGAAAATTCCATAAGACTATGAAAGCGTTTTTATAGAATGATGCAGATCAGATAATTTGACAAACTGTGGAATACTCAGAATTTCCCAAAACTGGTCCAATGGTACCATAGGGAGATCAAAAAGGGTGTCATGCTCAACTGTGGAGGTCTAGAGGAGTTACTAATAAGTCAAGACCAGATATGAAAGCAGCAGTAAATAATTTGCATTGTACTACACGCTTCCCCTGTATATTTCTGATCTCCTGAAATTTTCTTTGTCATGTAATAAATACATAATACTTATGAAAACATATTATAACAAAACCTAGGAAGAAATTTAATATTCCACTGAATAAATTATTTCTTCACTTCCTCTAGATTTGGTTTTAGCTTCCAGTTGGGTTACAAAAGTTTTATTTTTTGTAATTAACAAGATTATAACAGTAAACTTTATTACAGAAAAAGAAAACAACGATTTGTTTAATTAGACCTAGATTCTGATGCAAAAAAGACTATGAGTGCAACAAACTTGAAGAATTAATGATGATAATTCCTTAAAAGTAATTGAATCACAATGATTAATTGTGAAAATCATTATCCTGCGGTTTAGTTTGCAGTAGAAATTTCAGTTGGCATTAAGAAACTCTTTCTTAATAGAGTAATTGTGTGAATTATTACTTGAGGCCCTTGAACTTATTTCGAATTTATGTTTACTTAATTAGGAAATTCTTCAAGGAGATTAATTTTGTAAAATGTTTTTTATACATATAAAAAAAATCTATAAATACAGGGTGTCCGGGAATAACGTTTAAATATTTTAGGGGGTAATTCTACAGAGTAAAATAATGGTAGTTTGCTATATAAACTTTTTTTAACAGATGTTGCGTTATAGATTTACAGGGTGTCAAAGTTGGAAAATTAAATTACTATTGCTTTAATAACTTCCGATTACTTCCAGCTAATTTCACGAAATTTCGTATCTAGGGGTTTTTTGGGACGGCAAATTCAAATTTATCAACAAATAAAAAATTATTATTATTATTTAAGAAATGTTACAGACAAAAAAGTTAGGGCAACATTTATCTAGGAGGCACCCTGGTTGTGGCGCTCTGTAGAAGATGCAACTAAACGGTTGATAAATTTGAATGTGTCGTCTCAAGAAACCCATAGATATGAAATTTCGTGAAATTAACTCGAAGTAATCGGAAGTTATTAAAGAAATAGTAATTTATTTTTCCAACTTTGACACCCTGTAAATCCATAACACATCTTTTAAAAAAAGTTTATATAGCAAACTACCATTATTCTGCTCTGTAGAATTACACCCTAAAATATTTAAACGTTATTCCCGGACACCCTGTATATTCTATAAAAAAATTAAGAACCCTTTCCTCGCCACTAATGTAAATGGAACCCTGTACATAAAAAAATTATCATGTCTCACAGTAAAGGTAGCTTCAGCGTAATCTACCATTCATTTATTCTTTAGAATAGCCGAGATCTGTACAGATCAGTATTATGACTCATTTTCAACTTTAAATTTCCTTAAATGAAAAGATTCTGTGACTGGCATATTGATCAAATAAACGCCTACCGAATAAATATGAGAACTCACGTTTTGTATGCTGCAAAACCCACTTCAAGCGAATTCCCTATACAGGGTGTTTGGCAGACAGTTCGGAATTTTTGGGATGACAAGAAAAGTCATTTGGAATCGATTTAACCTAATTTACCTTTATACCCCTTTATACAGAATTCCGCAGTTTTCGCGATATGATTTTTTTTCATGATTTTTCACAAATTTCCTAAAAGTTTGATCTTTAGACTTTTATAACTTAGTTTTTAATAGTGCTATCGGCATAAATTAAATTTATTCTGCAGCATAAATCCCTTTTTAATGCCACAGTGACTTGAATAAAAATCAAATTATTTTTTATTGTCTATTAAGGGTATTATTCATTTCTTTTTTTTTCACGTTAAATCGGATCCAAATTGTAATGTAGTTATATGTATATTTTCATATTTTGTTAAGAAATAACAACATAACATAATTGGTTAAACTGACAGAATTGTCAGTAACCAATTGGACATTCAGATCAGTAACGGAAAAACTTGGTTTACAAAATTATCTTTTTTACCTCGATTAATAAAGTTCATTAGTTAATATTTAACAATTGGCGGCGAGCAAAATATTAGAAAACCGCACTAACCGTGATCGATAAATTTAAGCTGTATTGCATATATTTGAAACAAAAATAAATAAAAAAATAAATGCTCAATATTAATCGGGAAATCAAGCAGTGACACAGCCCACACAAGCATACTTCAAAATCAAATACCTATAGACATTGAGACATTTAATGCAAAAGAACATAATTTTGAAATTTGGTTCGAACTTTTTGAAATATAATGTAATTTGTACAATTTGGAGGGAAGCAAAAAGCACACATTGTTTTTAACTAAAATTGAATTGGAAACGTATCTCAGAGCTTTGGCAGGAACCAGAACATTAACCGAAAGTCTATTTCATGAATTAACAATTATGATAATGAAAAAGTTGAAATCCAAACCATCAATTATAACTGAACGTTCAAAATTTCGTGCACGTGAAAAGGAAACAGTAATGTAATTTATCACGAAATTACAAAAACAATCACGCAAATATGATTTTGGTGCAAATCTTGAAGAAAACTGGAAAGGTGCTATTGTTCATGGTATAAAGGATCGAGAGTTGTAACGGAAATTGTAGAAAGAACCAGATCTCACATATAACAAAACACTTCAAATTGTTGAAGTATGGCAGGAGACTAAGATAAGTTTGAAAGCAGACAAAAAAGTAGAAAATGCAACACAAAATGTTCAATCAATTTGCAGGACAAAAAGAAATTGCAGTTGTTCTGGCAGGGATGACCATAAATTTCGTAATTGCCATTTAAAGAAGTGTAATTGCAATTTTTGTGGTAAAAAAGGATACTTGGAAAGTATATGTTTTGCGAAAAAGGAAAAAGAGAACAATCATTTCGGAAGACTAATTATCAAAATAAGGAAAAGAATCCAAAAAAGTAAGAATAAATTGTCTGACAATAAAATTAATTATATGGTGTCAAATGATAATGACGATGACATTTTCTGCAATCCACTTTATGCAGTTATAGATTTGGAAAACAAGGCAATACAAATAGTTAATTTATTACTGTAAATGTGGAGAATTTTAAACTGGAAATGGAATTTGATCAAGATTTTGCAATATTATGCATCAGGGAAAAGTTACATTATGAAAAATTTGAAAGTTTTGAAATGCATCTAGTTTCAAGTGTTTAACAAGCATATGATGGTCATGTGATAAATACTCTTGGATTTATTTACGTATCAGCTCTCATAAAAGGAAATTTTGCAGCTAAATTACGTCTACTTGCGATGGAAAATGGAGCACATACACTTTTGGCACGGCAATGGCATAAGGGAATACGGATTAAATGCATTATTGAGGTAAATAAAATCAATTTACATACATCAAATGTAGACATAGCGGCTGAGTTTCCTACAGTTTTTACTGATAAATGGGGCCAGTATATTAATAAAAATGTGAATTCACCCTTATACAACATTTGGAAGCTATATATTTAGAAAGAACTTATATTCAGAGAAGGATAGCAAATGTTCCGATGATCGATTTTGATGAGACTTTGCCGTACATTAAAGTCACCCACGGTCATTACCATTTGCAATAAAGAGTAAAGTTGAAGCTGAATTAGACAGGATAGTGGAAATTGGTATTTTGAAGCCAGCGACAGTAAGTAGGTACACAACACCCATAATACCAGTTATAAAATGGAATGGATCAATATGTATTTTCAGTAGCTATGATGTCACTATCAATAAACAATTAATTATAGATCGCTATCCATTGCTAGAAGAATTGTTGACAAAAATTGCACATTCGGAATTGTATTCCAAATTGGATTTATCTCATGTATAGTAACAATTGAAGGTAAATGAAGAATCTCAACCATTTTCAACACTATCAACACATAAAGATTTATATCAAGATACACGATTAATATATGGTGTAGCATCGGCTCCTGGAATTTTTCAGTGAGAAATTAAAGTATCTGTATTTTTGGATGACGTCATCATTGGTGATGAAGATTTTGAGGAACATATAAATAATTTAACTGAACAAAGGGCATCGACAAGGATTAAGAAGCTTGTTGTACGCATAGATTTATACAGTTAAAACGGCGAGTGATTACCCGTGCGTCATCACTTAAACGTTATCAATTTCATATGAATCAAATCGAAAATATAGGGAAAAAAGTTTGTAAATTTTAGATGTGGCTATTGCCTCACCTTAGGAGATAATTGTAAAATTTAGTTCACTATTCTATACCGTAGGCTCTAAAGGGCCGGCCACCATTTCTCTTTTCCTCTTCAAAATATTCATTTAAACTGTGTTTGAATGAAAAGAATTATTCCAAGAATTACTAAAAATAAACTGTCCAAACTTTAGCCATTCTTTTATGTCATATAAATTATTTTATATCAATAAATATTTACCAAAAAAACACTAGTAATACGCAAATAGCTTGGAAAAGATCTGCTGCTACTCTTTCAGATAAGTCTTTTGAATCGACTCTTTAGGAAAAATGCCGAAAATAAATATATGCTATTACCTTAATAATCACTAAAATGTCCGTAATAACGTGAAGTTGTCACCATTGATTATTTATTCATTGAAAATCCTATTTACTAAACATTACTACATTATACTGTCATCTTTTTTTAGTAATTAGACTTTTGTAACAAGTATTATTTAACTCATTGTCAGATGACATGACTTTTTAATAATATTATATATTATTATATAATATTATTATATGATATTATCGTCTCTTTTTCTCACATGTATAAAATAACACTAGGTAACACTTTTTAATGAAAATGTTGTTTATCAAAANTTCTAACGTGTTTGAATCGCCGAACCTACATTTCCGGTACCGAATATTTGTGATATGTCGTATTTTTAAAAAAAGGTAACTGAACTTGACCCCGTATGTATCCGCTAAATCACAAAAAAAGGTTGACTCTCGACGAACTGGAATCCGTAATAAACAAGCAGCGTTGTAATGTTGTAAAAATTTCCAAAGAACTTCATAAGGGTTTTTCTCAAAAAGGGTAAAGAATTTACCCCCTATTACATAAGACTTTTTTACTCAAAATGCTTCATATTTTTACGTATTAAAATATTTGTAGTGAATCCCCTAACACCCTGTATCAATTAGTGTTTAATTTAATTGAAAAATTATACTATCTAACCAAATCAGTTAATATAAAATGACTACTCACAAAACTTCAATAATTTCACAATTGAGCAGCAATTTTCTGGGCCCAAGTTCGACAATGGCAACAGTTTGATCGTGAAAATAAACCATCCGCATGGAATCACTCACTTTGCGTCCCGTATATTTTTTTAAACTATCTCTGGACTCTTCTGGACGCGCAAATGGACCCCGAAACCGAAACCTGCCTAACGAGGGCTTAGCCTGAGTTTCCAAAACACAAAGTAAAAAAAATAAATAGCCGAGCATTGTCACATATTGATTACTTGTCAGACTAGTCATTTTCGTCCCTGTATACCTGTTAATTAATATATATTATTAATAAACAACTTTCAACTTCGACCTTAAATCCAATTTTTATTACGTTAATTTTGTTATGTTCCTTTCTATTTCTTACCTGTGAATGAATAAAAAAAATTAATTCAATTCGTCCTTCTAGTACGATTTGTCACTTTTATCTGGGACATTATCGAAATTTTCACCCGGATCTTTAAACTGCAAAGTTGCGGTAGAACCGCCAGCGATCGGCGCGACTCTTTGCGTGGTTCTGTTTTGTCTGCTTGTATACTGATATGCAGCTGTAGTTTTTTTGAAAGCGGTGGTACCCACTAACTGTCAAAGGTAGACTAGTCTTTATTTCTTAGACCGGTACAATCAGATTAGGACTTTCCCTGTATGTCTCATCGGAGAATACAAGAAGACGGAATTTCTTTGAAATGTTATAATTAGGAATTTCAATAAACTTGACGAAAAAATTAATATTTGATTCATAATGATGAATCAAGTTTGTTTCTGAAATTTTAAATGGTCAACATTTCAGAATTTCCAGTTAAAGAGAGCCTAAAACCATGGTCATTTGATGTTCATCGAAATTCAGCGTAGCAAGTAGTGCCACATCACTTTGAGGTGTCTCCAACTTACATATTCTTCTCATTTGCTAATTAATAAATTTTGATTATTAGACAATGGATTAAAAATTAATTTAAGAGTACCTACTCACAATATAATGATTATTGCATAAAAAATGGGTGACAAGTCAAAGAATAGAGGAAGGTATAGTACGAACATCGACCGGACTAATATGGATTATTGAACCCAACCGTTTCTGGGTCACTTTTTAAATGAAACGCTTATACTTCAATTAGACGTCAGTTTACCATGAACCACGCATCTATCTCTTCATCCCGAACAAAAGACTAAGTAAATGGCAATGTTACTGTGAAATCGACCATTTAATGATCTTGGAAATTCTAATACTACTAACAATTGCGTTCGTCTACATGAACACGGCACGAACGCGAATATTAACTACCCAATATAGTTATATACATTCAACATGTGTGAGATAATTCAAATACTACTGAGAAATATGCAAAACTAATAAATTACAATTTAGTAGCATTTTTTCGTAATCAGTTGGTTCAATTATATGTTTAATGGGTGTTAAAACTAAGCGTAAAGTTTATGTAGGATTTCGATATTCCACATTGAACACTACCTAGGAATATGTTATCCAAGCATATGAATTACATCTCACTATTAAAAATGTGATGTCAGATGCAAGTCTAAATAACATGCAGCGAAAGACCTGTCAGATACTTCGAATGTCCGATTTCAAAAATCATTTTTTTTACCATTGCACACAGGCGATATTGAATAAAATCTTGGCTAAACCTTAAAACAAACAAAATTATTTATAATATGGTGTCAAATTAACGTTAACATTGTATTTAAATTATAATTTTGTATTCTATGACAGAAGTGTATACAGTGTGTCTATTTAAGTTGAGTAGTTGGCAAACTTTTTTTATATTTAGTTTTACGAAAAAACTTATCCTTCACAAAAAGTTCAGCATGTTTTAAAATTGAACAAGAAACAAACAAATCTCAAATTGAATTAGTAGTATACGAGGTATGACCAAAAATATGAATTTGGTGCAACAGTAAAGTATCTTTATTTTTAACATGCAAATCGTAATTATGAAAAATTGTTCACTATTTATTATAACATTAAAATATGCATTTATATCCATGTACACTAACGGACAAAATTAGCAGAACAACTGAAAATTCATTAAATTTTGTCAATGAATATCTTCCGAGTCACAGGTCTAATTTCAATGATTTTTTTTTTCAATCTTAACTCTGTTATAGGTGAATTGACCCTAGCGAGGAGATGTCCAAAAAATAATATCTTCATATTGTACAGGGCATGAAAATAGTGTCATGTTTCTTCAGCAAAATTTAACGCCTTCTGTGAGCAATATCAGGTGGCTCAAGCATTCGCAGACCATGCAGTGATGTAGCCTGATGTCTAAGGAGTAGTTTATTTTTTTACTCGTCCATTGATCTGCAACCATGCCAGAGATATTCACCTTTCTAAGACTTCTTGCATTTAATACTTTGATAACACTGGTCGACAAATTTGGGTTTATTTTTGGCCACATGGACTACAATACTGTTTTCCTAAAGAATATATAATATATAATCAATATCTTCTGAATCATTGGGCCGATTTGAATGTTTTTTTTCAATCATAGACCTATTATGGGTGGATATCCTACAGCAAGGAGATGTCGAAGAAATTAAATCTACATGTTGTACAGGGCGTGTAAATAGTGTCATGTTTTTTCATCAAAATTTAACATCTTCTGTGGGCAATACCAAGTGGCTGAGGTGTTTAAAAATTTTACAGTGGATTAGCCTTTTGTGTCTATTCTCAGGTTACCATGTGTCCATTAAATACAATCAATGATAATTTTGTGCTAATTTTGTTCGGCAGTTAAATATACTTTATATGGAAAAATGCAAGATGTCTTGAAATATTGAATATCTCTGGCATGGTTCGAGATAAATGGACGATTAAAAAAAAAGAACTACTCATTAGATATCAGGCTTCATCAGTACATGGTTTGCGAATGCTTGAACCACCTGATATTGCCCACAGAAAGCGTTAAATACTGGTGAAGAAACATGACACTATTTTCATGCCCTGTACAATAGGAAGATTTTATTTTATGGACATCTCCTCGCTCGGGTCAATTCACCTATAACAGAGTTAAGATTGAAAAAAAAATCATTCAAATTGGACCTGTGATTCGGAAGATATTCATTGACAAAATTTAATGAATTTTCAGTTGTTCCGCTAATTTTGTCCGTCAGTGTATAACTACTTTTCGGAAACCCAAAAATTATTGTATCTATGAATGAAAAAATAGCCAATGTGTCAAAAATCGGATAAAGTCAGATCCATTTCATTTATTTTTCACATCCTCATAGTACTATGTATCATATGACATACTAAATCGCATTGAATACCGTTGAATATAAAACCAATGTATTTTTTATGTGTACCTTTTGGCCAGGTTTTAACGTAATTTCACCTGTGTGCATTGTTAAAAAAAATTAAATTTTAATATGGGCTTAAGCTTTTTTTGCACTATTACACATTATTATTTTTATATTTTTCTACCTACCATTCATTATAATTCTAATAAAGTTTATGACGAGGATCAGCTAAATCTGTAAACCGTGGGAAACATGTTTTCTCCTTTGGGATTCGCTGCGGAAATACTTGTGTGAATATAGTTTTGTACAGATAAAATCTTGTAATAATGACTTATAGGAAACTTCCTATAATTCTAGTCTAGATTCTAAAAACAGAGAAACAGTTTCCAATAGAATTTGACTTTCCAAAAAGTTACACGAATTACTCTAAAAATTTCTGAATAGAATATACATCTGTCCTATAAATGTGAATACGGTATTTTTAATTGCAATATTGGAACCACAAATCGAATTAAAGTGCTTGAAAAACATGGTTGTAGAAACAAATTAAAAAATTATGCGATTATTAAAAAAAAACATTTAGTGGTCTCTGTGTTTGAATATTATTTTTAAACAATATTAAACCTGGCAAGTCAATAGAATTCATAATCTGAAACTAATCAATTCGAATGTGTTTACCTTTTACACAAAAATTCCTAAAGCATTGAATTTGCCGCGGTAGTTCTAGTTTGTTTTCAAGATCTCCAGACCTCATATCATTATTTATAAGAATGAGCATGAAGACAAGTTTATAAAAAATCGATTCTACTGATGCACGAATTCTACGTGTTAGGAAGACTGCAATTAGTATTAAAATAGAAAATATTTATAAATTAATGGTCAATGGAATTTTTGAACGTCTATTAAAAAAAAACAAAATATATAATTAGAACATTGTTTATGGGTTTAACCTCGAAAACAAATAAAAATAAAATAACAACGTTTGAGTCTTTTCAACTTATTTTGTAAATGTATAGAATATATGTATTTCTTAATTTTAAGCATTCATTCCAACACACCCTGTATAAAGTCACTTATTCTTTAATAATCACTTATTTCACCAGTCTCTAAAACTAAAAAAATAAGACCATAATAATAAGAAAATATCTTTTTTTCTCATTCATATTCCTTAATTATCATATCAGCAATTAGTAATTTCTGAATATCATTGACTCCGGCATAAATTTCAGTAATTCTGGCATCGCGATAGTGCCTTTCAGCAGGAACATCTCGTACATAACTGATTATATACAAATAATTGATTATAACATTGTAATATGTCATTTTCACAAACTTACCCCATCCCACCCAAAATCTGTATAGCACCATGTGTAATAAACGTAGCAGCTTCACTAGCAACTAATTTCGCCATTGATGTGTATTTTGTGGTTCTTGCTTGTTCATCAGTTAAAATTGCTGCTCTCCATACGAGAAGACGAGCCGCTTCTAGTCTTGTAGCCATTTCAGCGAGTCTTAACTATTCAAATACAGTCAAACTTCGATAACTCGAACTTTGATAATTCGATTTCTTCAATAACTCGAACAAAATAGATGGCATTACAAAAGTTATACAATATAAAATGGTCCTGATATCTCGAAAGCCTTGATATTTCAAACTTTTTTTGTGGCAAGTCATGGTTCGAGTTACCAAAGTTTGACTGTATATATTATAGGATATTTCAGTATTGTTAAAGTAGTTAAAGTACCTTGACAGCTTGTAATTGATTGATAGGTTGACCAAAAGCCTTTCTTTCCGCTGAATATTTAACGGCAAGCTCCAGAGCGGCTTGTGCTATCCCTAATGCTTGAGACGCAATTCCGATTCGAGCTTTTTCTAACTGTTTCATTGCTATGACAAAGCCTTCTCCAGATTTTCCTGTTAAAAATATTCTTTAAGTGAGCGTTTTTCCAAAATTTTATATATAATACCGATCATATTTTCTTTTGGAATGCATACGTTGTCCAGAATGTAATCACAAGTTGAGGAAGCTCTAATTCCCATTTTATCTTCTGGTTTTCCAATGGAAAGACCTTGGGAAGGCACAGGTACGATAAATGCGGAGATACCTGTGAAACTTAACTATTACTAGATTCTTACAATTTTGGAAATATCTAACAATAAGTCTGTAATTCCGCGCCGCGAGCATGGTAGAACTGACTGTATACAGGGGAAATACATGGACATAAATAATATCAAGCTCAATGTATTATACATGTCATATATCATTACTGGGAAGATTTTAGGGGTAATCGAATATGGAGAAATTGCTATATTCTCTGTAATTCTGAGACAGATGTCTGATTCGAATGGCTCAAAACGTGGTGAATTCCATGCAATCAGGAGGAATATAGTAGCACATTATTAGCAAGTTTATACGAAATAAACAATGTATATGGTGAGGAATTGTCAGTTTATTATGAAAACAAGCCATTTTTCCGGCAAAAATGGTGTACAACTGAGATATTACTCTCGTTAAAAAGATATCGCACTGTGGATTACTACTATAAGAGTGTATTACTTCATTTTAAAAGTGTATTCTTATAGTACCTTTATGTTTTTGGCTCTTATCAATAGTGGCAAAAATAATAGCTGCCTTTCCTTCCAAGGCACTTGTAACCCAAGTTTTTCTACCATTTAACAAATATGAATCTCCATTTAAAGTTGCCGTTGTAGATATTGCACTCACATCGCTCCCAGCCTCTACATAGAAAAATAAATACTCATTTAAAAACGAACATGGAAATAGTAGTTCAATTACCAGATTCGCTAAGAGCAAAACAACCTATATTGCCACAAGTAAATGGCGCAAGAAATTTTTCTTTTTGTTCATCTGTACCAAAAGTATCAACCAAGCTAGCATAAAGGGCATTGTGTATTGAGATAATTGCTCCAGTGCCTCCACAACCTCTTGAAATCTCCTCTACTGCAATGGAAAGAGCTAAAGCACCTTCACCACATCCACCATATTTTGGAGCAGCTGTTATTCCCAAAATACCAAGTTCACCAAGTTTTTCTATCTAATTATATGTAATTTACGGGTTAATATCTGAAAAGGTAATTATAAGTAATATAAGTAACAACCTGTTTGATGGGAAATTTACAATCCCTGTCCAATTGAGCTGCAATGGGTTTTAGTTCAGTTTCAGCAAAATTTCGGCATGTTTTTTGTATCTCTAAATGTTGCTCAGAGAGTTTGTAAAAACTAAATAATCGCCTATCGCACCTAAGGTGCACTGTAAGAAATATAATAAATTAAAATGAATACTATGGAATGCTCTATTTTAAACTTACACTTTGAGACAAATTGTAAAGCCATTGTGAAAGTTTTATTAAAAGGTGAAGTGAATAAAGCACTAAATTAGAAATTTTAATGAGACATACTTGACCTTCCAAAGTGATTTTTGTTAATATTTAGTTATCATTCAGATTTCTACTGATCAAATACTGGTATTGTTGATTATTTTCTATCAAAACTACTTGATATGAGAATCATGTGTTGTGAAATTTACATAAAATTTTTTTATATTTAAATTGTACATGGTCCTTTCCGTTGAAAATTTTACTAAAAATAGTCAGAATGTGAAATATATTTTTGATTGAAAATTTATAAACATAACTAGTCATGAGTTCAACAACACTAACAGTTTTGAACTGGAACAGGTATTTGGAATAGGTTTCTTTTTGGACTCGAAACACAAAATATTTATTATTCCAAAACCATGTTATTTTCAAAAATAACTAATAGTAGCATAGACAGGAGATAAGAATAGTACTGTTTTAATTCACGATCAATGTGAACAGATGACGATTGTTTTTCTCTTTCCAACATCGATAATTGCATATGTTCATTCTTGTCTTTTGGCGATTTTTTGACAGATTCTGGCAACACTGTTCACGATAACAAATAACGGTGTCATTAAAAGAAATCACGGTATATGACGTTTAAATATTAGTAAAATGACACTTGTATGAGAAAAATCCCGCCGTTTTTAATTATAACCTTAAAAATTTTGTTTGTGAAAAATTACCACTTACGTTTTTTTTAACTTATTTTATTGTAAAAATAAATATCATGTCGGTAACCTCAGAAATTGACTTAACCATGGGCGATGATGAATCGGAATGCGCAGAGGAACACAACGAAGAAGATATTTTATCTATATTGGTGGCCACTGATATCCATTTGGGATATGCAGAAAATGATCCAATTAGATGTAAGTGAAAATTCAAATGATTACAAATTTGATTAATTTAATTATAAATCATATTCAGCCAAAGACACGTTTGAAACCTTTGAAGAAATTCTGAAAATTGCAAAGGAAAAAAGTGTAGATTTCGTTTTGTTAGGAGGAGATCTTTTTCATGACACTCGTCCATCAACGTATTGCCTTCACAGGTGCACTGAATTACTGAAAAAGTATTGTCTAGGAGATAACCCAGTTAAAATAGAGTACCTTTCGGACCCATCGCTTGACTTTGCATTTACCGGCAACAGCACAGTGAATTATGAAGATCCAAATTTAAATATAGATTTGCCAGTATTTTCCATACACGGGAATCACGATGATCCGACAGGAGAAAATCAAATATCTGCCTTGAATTTATTGGCTTCAACAGGTCTAGTTAATTACTTTGGAAAATATACCGATTATAGTGCAGTGAAATTAGATCCTATACTTCTTAGGAAAGGAGCAACGAAACTTGTCCTTTATGGTTTATCTCATATTAAAGACGAACGACTAGCAAGGTTGTTTCTGCATAAAAAAGTATTAAATATAATGTTTATGTGTAACATATCTGAAAAAAATTACATTTTAAGGTTACATTTACAAGACCTGAAGAAGATGATTGGTTTTATTTATTGGTTCTTCATCAGAATAGAGCGAATAGAGGAGCCAAATCATTTATTGAAGACGAAAGTTTACCATCAATTATTAATTTGGCTATTTGGGGACATGAACATGATTGTAGAATAGAACCTGAACAAACTCGGAATTCCGTCCATATATCTCAGCCAGGTAAATGATCAAATGTTATATTTTAATTTTCAAAGCGGCTAGATGTACGTCGACGGATTTAAGTAAAATCCGGTATAGGACAAATTTTAGTTTATTTCATAAAAGGTCCGTCCATAAAATGAATATTAATGCTATTCTCAATAGCCGAAATCGACCATTGTCCTAATTATGTTGCTCACCGCGTTGTGGATAAGATATTGTGGATACCATAATTCGGGCAGTGCCCGATTTCGGATATTGAAAATAGAATTGATATTCATTTTATCAACGGACCTTTTATGAAATAAACTAAAATTCGTCCTATACTGGATTTTATTTAAATCCGCCGGCGGACGTCTAGCCTTACCGTATCATTTTTCTGTTTCAGTAAGTCTACAAACTTATAAATCTTATAAAAAGTGTCAGAATTCATACACTGAGTTACATAGTTGTTATTTGACATAGTTGTCAAACATTATTACAACTTATTATGGGTTGATATCTTGAACATTTTCACATTTGTCATTTATATTCGATTCGGATAGAATATATTTTATGACTAACCAAAGAAAATTAGTTGAAAGGGTTTAGATCTGGTTGTCCAACTAATCACTCTATTATTCTTCTACATTTCTTTATGGCGACATCTTAATACATTGAAATTGTAGATTTACGATAATTTTAAAAAATATATAAAAATTATCAAAATTATTAGAATGCGAACAGATGATACCGGACAAATGTCATAAAATGACAACATTTTGGTTCCTATCGACAAAACCAAATCTTTCTGAACCCTGAAAGGAACAAAATCCACTTACATCTCTGCATATTGTTTAATATGTATAAAGAGGAGAAAATTCTGAAAATTTCAATGTATTCTAGGTAGTACAGTAGCAACTTCGTTATCACAAGGAGAATCCATAAGAAAACAAATAGGCCATCTGCAAATTTACAAACAAAAATTCCTTATGACACCCATTCCATTAAAAACAGTGAGACCTTTCATTTACAAGGACTTATTATTAAAACAAATTGATGTTATGCAAGAAGAAGAGGGAGAATTTGATGATGAACCATTATCACCTCAAGCTCTTACTGAAAGAGTTGTGGAAAGGACACTTGAAAAAATGATTAAAGATGCCCAAGAATTAGGTATGCCATTGTAATTAGATAATTTATAATTGAGCTTGTTTGTTTAAAGATTTTAATGATAAATTACCATTGCTAAGATTAAACGTGTTATATGTGAACGAACAACAAACCTTTAATGCAATAAGGTTTGGTCAAAAATTTATTGATCGTGTAGCAAATCCAAAAGATATTGTTAAGTTGAAGTCTGCTCTTAAACGCCCTAGAACGACGAACACTAACACTGATACGAATTTTCGCGTAATTATTTTAATTGAATAAATATTTCTTTTTATTTAAAACTGTTTTCAGGATGATATCATTATTCCTAATAGAGTCGAAGACTTGGTAGAACAGTATTTTGAATCGCATCCTCAAGAACAGTTTAAATGTTTAGCAATGAAATCTTTAAACGAAGCAGTTGCGAAAAGTGTTGATTCAAATTCATTGGAGGCACCAATTGAAATTGTCAAGTAAGTTATTTTATATTAAAACTGATCAGATTAATTATTGTCATTTTCAGCGTTTTAACAAGGAATCTGAGAATAAGACTTGAACAAGACGATGTAGATGTTAATCGAGTTGATGAATATTTGGAAACACTTAGAGATGAGGAAGTTGATGAAACACTTGTAAAAGTTTTTTAAAATGTAATACTTGTTTTTTATAATATTGTTTATAGCTGGATGGTATTTTGAACAACTTTGGAAGAAGAAGACTCAATGATGTTTCAATGAATGCCAATTCCGGGTCAGAAGAAGAGACCGAAACTTTATCTGTCCAGAACGCAACTACCTCCAGACCAGCTAGAGGACCAGGTTCCAGAGGAGGTAAACATGATCAATCAACTCTGATATAGTATGTTAAAGTTTTTAATTTTAGGACGTGTCAGAGGTGTTAGAGGGCCACGAGGTGGTCGAAAAAAGGCAACATAATTCGTCACCATTTTAATAATTATTATATTCTTATTTTTTTAATACTATATTTTTATTTTTGTCTCACATTTATTGCATTGTTCCCCAAATAGTTCATTTCTATACAGGGTGATTCAGAATTGTTGTGCCAGCTGTTTACTGTAGATTCCTGTGACCGAAAAAAGAAAAAAGTTTATATAAACATATGTCCAATTGCCCTTTATTTTCGAGATACAGGGTGTTAAAGTTTAAGAAAAAAGACATTTCTTTATTTTTTAAATTCCAAACGGCTTAAGATTTTTTACTAAATTTCGTATATGAGTTTAGCATATCGGTAGGCTTAATCCAAAAAATTACCAACTTTCAGCATTCACCAATGGCGAAGATATAATAGTGTTCTTTTTTTTCCTTTTTTTCCATACAAATTTAATAATACATGATATCCACATCTCCGCCACTGGTGAATGGTTAAAGCAGGTACTTTTTTGGATTAAACCTACCAATATGTTAAACTCATATACGAAATTTGGTTAAAAAATCTTAAGCTGTTTGGAAGTTAAAAAATAAAGAAATGTCCTTTTTCTTAAACTTTAACACCCTGTATCTCGAAAATATAGAGCAATTGGACATATGTTTATATAAACTTTTTTTCTTTTTTCGGTCACAGGAATCTACAGTAAACAGTTGGCACAACAATTCTGAATCACCCTGTATATTATATTCAAATATAATATATCACTTTTGAAATATATGTATGTATATTAATTGACAAAAAAGTAATTTTAAATTTCATTAATTAATTTTCATTTTTAATTTTAATTTTCAAACGGCTTTAGATTTTTTAATGAAATTTGGTATACGTGTTTAGCATTTTGGTAGGTTTAATCCGAAAAATTACCAACTTTAACCATTCATCAGTAGTGGATGTAAGGGTGTTATGCGTCAGTATAATTTTGAATCAATAAAAAGGACACCCATTTCTCCGTCACTAATGAATGGTTAAAGTTGGTAATTTTTCGAATTAAATCTACCAATATGCTAAATACGTATACCCAATTTCGTTAAAAAACCTTAAGCCGTTTGGAAATTAAAAAATAAATACTGTTTTTTTTTTCTTAAAGTTTAACACCTTGTATCTCGGAAACGAAGCATTTCCGGAACCACGTTGATAGAAATTTTTTTTCATATTTTTGTATGTAGAATCATCCCCTGAAGTAAAGGCACGTAATTAGGAAACACCCTGTATATTGATAATGAATATCTCCCAACCATTGGTTGCGAATTTTTTTTCTCCTTCAACAGACTTCATATGATATATTTATAAAGAACCAGTTTTTTAATTTTTTTGAAGATAATGCTGTGTCCATGTGTCCATTGAATATAAACAATGATGTGTTTTTTATGTGAAAAATTCAAGATGTCTTGAAAAATTGAATATATCTGGAAGAATTCAAGATAAATGGACCATTAATAAAACCATATAGGTACTCAGGACACACGATGTTACATCACTCTGTAATTTTTATATGCCTAAGCTACCTGATATTGCCCACAGAAGACGTTAAATTTTAATGAAAAAACGTGACACTATTTATACACAATTATGTACAATACGAAAATTTTATTTTTTAAGCATTTCCTAGTTACAGGAAATTTGTTCTTAATAGAGCTATGATTGACAAAAAAATCATTCTAATTCGATTAGTGGTTATGGAAATATTGATTGTCAAAATTTAATGTATTTTAAATTGTTCCGTTAATTTTATTTCGCAGTGTAGCTTCCTATATATCTTGTGGCCTAAACGTCAAATACTTTATTTTGCAATTGCCACATCTAAAGGGGAAATTTTTTTGTTTTTCTTCAATTCCGTTATAAATTAGATTTTTGGATTGGCGCAATTCAAAAAATTATAAATCTATTCAATTCTTAGTGTCCATAAGGCCTCACAACAAAGGCATCGTCCAAATATTCTAATCAATGAAAGTTTTCTAACAGAAGTAGAAAGGGCAACCTGAAAATATTCCATAAAGAGCTTAGCAAGTGTAGGACCTATACTTATCTGATCCTCAATGACTAATTTCTATCTTGAAAGGATTGATTTGAAAACTGATCATGCTAATATCTCTAAATATCTAGTTAGTTTGTATGTGTATTCCAGCAAATTAAATATCTTTTATGCTACTTCGTTAGTAATTTAATTGTAATTTTAAAAAATAATGATGCGGTTAGACGATCAATGTTATTTCAATTTCTTGTTGTAATTTTGCCGGCTACTCTCTAGTAAACTTTGTGTTATTCTCTACCAGGTTTTTTTGTTTGTCATTTTGGTCTCTACCTCATCACCACTGATGATACTTTCTGTAATTGTAAGCGAAACGTTAGATCTCAAAACCCTTAGACCAATTTATTTAAACAATAATATAATTATTTCAAACTCAATGCAAACTCCTAAAGAAACAACAAACAAATTGAATCCAAAAATAAAGGAGACTAATGAGAATACAAAATCATGATCGTTTCTTTGGATAAGCAGCCAAGATTACACAGAGTTATAATTTAAAAAGTAGGATTCACCTATAACTTTTAAACATGAAAAAAATATATATATAAAATATATAAACCCGTTTTTTATTAGCACGGAGGACACATTTTTATAAAATCTTCAAAAAGTTTCTATTATCCCCTAAGGTGCTCCTCGTTAACATTTTAAATGGAAAAGTGGATTAATTAATACCTCGTTGTGAAGATCACTTGATTATTTTCAATTTGCTACTTGAATTTTTAAATTTGAAGTAAGTTTTCAAAACTTATGCCCATTTGAGTGTTTTCAAATATGTTTGTGATTTTTCGCAACAAAGTTGAAAATGATAATAACATAACTATAATTAAATAATAATAAGAAACTGTACTATTTCAATTATTTTTATGAATAAAAGAGAAGTAAATGCTCAAAAGCAAAAGATTAAAGTATAAGCAAATTCTTGAAAGCACAATCTTAGTCTCATTAGTAAGTAGATCACTTTACTTTTTTTTAGAATTTTTTAGAATCACTTTTAATGAAAAGCTTTTGTTTTTTTAATATGAATAAAAATAGACATTTGCTTCGAAACAAAAGTATTTGCTTGAAAAAAAGTGATTCTCCTTTCACGTAAACTCACATTTCAAAATACACTCAATCCTTTTTTTACACGATTTTGAAGTAGTACGTACAGTTGCGATCAAATAAAAGTTAACGACTCATTTTTCATTTTGTCATTTTTCCCAACTTTGAGTAAATTAAGCTTTAAATATTATAAATGACATGACAGTGACAAATAAATTAATATTATTTGTCACTGCAATCACATGCAAGAAATGAATATACTCAACACTCCATATACTATTTTATGGATTGAGAGAACTCCAAACTGTTTAATTATTTGAATTCATTATGTTATTGATCAAGAAATTAAACCATTTTCGCACATTTTAAAACATCCAAGCAAGCATGAATGTATTTTGTCCGGAAATATGTAAAATTAGAATTCATGGAAGTAAATTTTATAGTAATATAAAAGTATAAAATCATAAAAATACTGCCAAATTTCGGCCATAAATATTACCTAACTTCAATTTTCATTCTTGAACTTCGACTTAAAGACCTTTGTGCAAAAACCGGCCAAATTCTAAATTTACATTTGTGAGGGAACAAGAAAAACTTCTTGGATTTTGCAATATGTTTGCAAACATGTCAAGTTTTTGTTTTTATATAGTCCTTATTGATTTTTGTTATTTGAGTTAATACATATAATATTTAATTTTTATTTTCGATTGGGGATAGTTTAAATTACGTAACAAATAAAAAAACGCAGTTTTGCCCAGAAGTAGACTTGGCCGGTTTTTACACCGACATCTTCAATTATTGTAGTTGCATTAATAATTCTTGTCGAAAGGAAATAATTATTATCACTATGAAAAGCCAGATATCAAAAGAAAACTCAAGAAGACCAGGAATACAGAATTACCGTCATTAGGGGTGAATATCTAAGGGTGTAAATTGTTCACCAAATTATATGATTAACTCAAATTTGACACTCAAACTGAAGGTTACAATGGGCTTTTGTTAATGGTTACTGAAAGTGTACAAAATAAACAACATAAACAAACCTGGTGTAACCGGAAACAGTAAGTATGTAATCAATATTTGATTTTATGAACAATTTCACCCTTACAGATCAGTTTCACTTCGAATGACACTACTAGAGGAATACACCTTATTCACCTCTGAAAATCTATTCCGCTCTTTTCAAAATTTAATGAAAGTGGAGTTACGTACAGTTGCGATCAAATAAAAGTTAAGGACTCATTTTTCCCACCTTTGAGTAAATCCGGCTTTAGCTGTAAATCGATAGATAAGTAAATGACAACTTGTTCCCTCCATTTTTTAAAAACTTTATAAATTGCCACTTTAGATCTTCCAAACCTCTGAGCCACTGCATTTAACGGCAATCCTTCTTCAAGTAATGTAATAATTTCAGTTTTTTCAAATATATTTAATTGACGCATATTTATAATATTAATTTATTTGTCACTGTCATGTCAGTTATAATAATATTTAAAGCTTGATTTACTACTCAAAGTTGGGAAAAATGACAAAATGAAAAATGAGTCGTTAACTTTTATTTGATCGCAACTGTACCTAGTTTTAGTTAAAAGATGTAAACATGCAAAGTGCCCCGTAGAATGCAAGCTCTAATAACTGCATGGCTGCATTTTGTAATTCTGTAAATAGTTAGCTTGCGTACTATAGTTTAAATAAGTTTGAAAGTTTGTTTCAGTTTTGATAGTATATTCGCCTGATATTTTAGACATTTGTATATGCTGAATAGTACTATCATATGATGGCAAAATAAAGTACTTTGCATTGAAGATGACACCGAGCCGCCATCTTAGGAATGAATTTTGAATGTAAGGTATCCAATTTTGATAGTTTTTTTTTGAAAAAGAAAATTTTTATTAAGATTTTAAAATTTCATATTTTGTATTGAGTGAAAATATCGTTGTGATATTTTAGGATCTTGGTAATCATGTTGGCCTTTTCTTAATATAATATAAATTTTACATTCAGAATTTCACAATAAAGATGGCGAGCCAGCGTCATTTTCAATGTAAAATACTTTATTTTATCAGTTGTTACGATATGTACAACATATACAAGTACTCAAAATTTCGTGTCGATGTACCCAGCAGATCAAAAGTTAAGAGAGTGGGCGGCTTTAATGCAAAGCACACTGTATAAAGAAAAGATATCTAAAGATTTATTGTGGCAGATAACAGGGTTATTGATGGCGTAGTTTATTAACATACATATATATTTCTTTTAAGGGCAGTTTTTATCCTTTTAGTATCGCATGTTTATACCCATTGAGTTGCTAATGATAGTTTCCTTGTATCTAGTTTTTGAACCTATTTTTAAATGGTTTTCATTTCTAATTTGTTTAAAGATCAGAATAAATTTAGCTATAATATCTCAACATTTGTTATTTTAAGATACGCCTCTTATGGTCGGTTTATACAGCAAAATATGGTAAGATAAGTAATTAACGCAAAAAGTATAAAAGTTGCACACGTATTAAGTTATGAAAACGTTTATACAGAAAAGTAAAAAAGTAAAATAAGCAGAATAAGTAGATATTAACCATCTTTTAACTTACTAATTTTGGTTCTATTTTAGCGTGCGCCCATTCGTTGAAAATCAGTCTAATTTTTTGAATGATAATGGTGATACTATTGTTTGTTTGTCTGTCAAAAATTATTGATGCATATCATAAAAAAATATCAGTGCATTGAGTGTATAAACCGCATTTTTTGGCGTGTACATTTTTTTACTTTATTTTGTTTGGTTTTTTTCTACCTTATTTTTCTGTATAAACCCATCATTAGTGTTGTCAATGACATTATACATAAAAAAATTCTTTACTTTTAACGAGATCACCATGGTTAAACTCGAAAAATCCCTTTACAGTTCTTATAAGAACCATTAAATAGTTCTTAAAGACAAAATGTTTTTTTAAGAAGCACCTAAAAACTAAAAATACGTAATATTCAATTTAAAATTTTAAATCTGTATATAATCTATGCTTTATAGCAGCGTTTCTTAAACTTTCTAATAAATGGAACCTTTTTTGACATTCACGTCAATTGGGGAACCCTTGGATTGAAAAAAAAAATGGAAAAAGGTTTTAAGACAAAAAATGCAGCTACGTTTGAAGGCCAACTTACTTGACTTAGTTGAAGTGAAACTTCAACTAAGTGTCACATAGTTTTCAAATTATTCACGGAACCCTGGGATTCCGCGGAACACAGTTTAAGAAACACTGCTTTATAGTGTATCCTGTATAATTAAAAACAATTTTAATGGATTTATATTAAATAAGTATTAGAAGAGCGACGATATTAGAAAATAATATAATATACTGTATGTATTATATTGATGACATATGTATTTTGTTAAAGCCATTAAATTTGATATTTTCCTAGTTCTTAAGAGAAACTGTAGCTTTCTTTAAATAAATCGTTATTATAACAAAATTTGTAAAAAAGTTGTCCACCACTGCAACATGCATATGGTAATAGCCAAAAAGAGAAATCACTATCAGGAAAATAAGTTCCAAGTATTTCCATAAATCTCTGGTAACGTGATGGAATTTTCATTAATTTTTTCGTAGTCGTATTATCTTTAATTGGAATATCTCCAATTGCTTCATTAATTTTGTCGAAAGGTTCTTCAGTTATATAATTTACAAGTTCCTGTTTAAACTTTTTTCAGTGCTCTTTTTCATTAATTTAATAAGGTTTAACTTAGCCTTAGCATGGTGAATTTTTTTCGTGCATCTTAAAAAGCACTATGCATTTACCTATGTTCATTAATTTTTATCATAACTTAGTTACTTGCAAGGAATGGGAGTTTTGTCACTGAAATCCAAAGATTGGAAAATCGTGCTGTGTAAACTGCTGCCACCCAATGTACTCCTTTTGGTGCTCCAACTTTGTTTTGTTCGAAGGGTGTCTGCCGATTCGTCTTTGCCGGTAATTCGATACCAATCCTTACTCTGTAATTTCAATAAGATGTTCTCCAAACAGTACAAAGATGTCTCCCCCGGACTTCTTTTAAAATTCCTCTCTAGTAATCTCCTTAAAAGGCTAACATTCCAGCTTAAATCTTTACCTGAAAAATCAAATATATTTTAAATGACTTGGCGTGTTGGTAATTACCAAGACCTTTATTTTTCACGACTTTATAAAGCAAAGGTTTAATTTGAAGGAATTTGGTTCCATAGATGTCATTCCGCCACATTTCCAATAATTTTTCTTCTTCTTCAATTAGTTTTAATTCACGTATTTTATTAAGTCGAGTTTTACATTTCATTTTTGCCTCTTCAACTTTGGTATTCAAGCATTTGCCTTTAGATATGTCGGCTTGTTGTACGGTTGTCATGTCGTAAAATAAAATGTTGCATCCGTGTTGGGATTTCAATTTCATGTTTCGTTTATTGCATTGTAATGAACAGAAACTTATCAGTTGACAACGCGGGCACGTTTTTAATTTCTTGTTCTGACCTCTGAGGCAATGAAAACAGACAGTGTATTTTTCCAAGTCATCAAGACCTAAAACCAACACATATATGTGTGTATAGTATTAATGAAAAAAAAATAACACTTATGTATATGCAAAATACAAGAGCTTTTTTCCGTAAGGTAAACTCGGGTATACTCTAGTGCTTATACAGGGTGTTCCAAAAAGGTGGTGCCAAACTTAAGGAGGCAATTCCTTGACCCATTCTAAGATAAAAAAAAATTATATAAACATGAGTCCGGAAATGCTTCGTTTCCGAGATACAGAGTGTTAAACTGTAAGAAAAAAGAACAGTTTTTATTTTTTAATTTCTAAACGGCTTAAGGTTTTTTAACCAAATTTCGTATATGAGTTTAGTATATCGGTAGGCTTAATTCAAAAAATTACCAGCTTTAACCATTCACCNTGGAAAAATACGATTTCCAAGAAATAACTTTCTTCAATTGGAATCTATACATTCCGTATATAAGGTATCCTAAAAACACATGACCAAAATGGTATTATGATGTTCTTTGGGTCAAAACATTACGTCTCAAGATTCACTTAGAAGTGTCTCGTTTGGACGGCATTGTTATGGATAAAAAGTATGGAAAATTATATTTCCTGAAATATAATATATTTATTTCATTTATATATATTTTGAGCAATATGTTATTTAAAAAAATATTTTATTATAACAAAAGTTGGTGGGTTCAAAAATCTAAACGATTTTAAAATATATGCAAGTATAGAGGGTGAGTCATAAATTGGGGGTTGCTGTCAACTTCGTTATTTTAAATGGAACACCATATTTTTTTATCGTTAGTTTGGTTTGCCTTTTTAAAATCCATTTACCACCAAAAGGATTTTTGAAATGTTGTTTGCGATGTTGCCAGATTATAATGGAATTTCTTAAAATGTTCTAATTTGTAAGATTTCACAAAATAATGGATATTTAAGTCATCACTGTAGTTTTTAATGAGATTTCTGGAGGATGGTTGCACCAAAATCGGATAAACCCAACAATTGGATTTTACAAGGAAAATTAAATACAGAGTGTTTGAAGGTGATGGTTGTTGATATTGAACTTTAGATGTCTAAGATGAGTTTTAATTATTTTTTTCAAATAAAGCAGATGGTATAATTTGGCAACGCTGCAATAGATTAAAAAAATATTTTGGAAATAAATTGAACACTAACAAAGGGGAGCCCGCGAGGACCGGGAGCTACTTTGCTCTCAAAAAATGTAGGTAAGTTCCTCATATCATTTGTAAAAAACTAATTTCTGCGTTTCTCAGAACGCGATCTAGTATTAGGCAAGTCTATTCGGCAAATCATATTCCAAACGATGACAACTCTAGACATGCGATCGTCCAGCTCAGGACAAATTAATACATATTTTTTTATTTTTTCCTGAAAAAATTGACCGCCTTCGGACAAACGCAGAAAGTTAGTTTTTTAAAGATGATGTGACGAACTTTTGCACCTGCATTTTTTGAGAGCAAAGTAGCTCCCGATCCTTGCGAGCTCCCCTTTATAAACCAAGATTAAATTGTGTTAAAAATATACTGGGTATTCCATTAAAAAAAATTATTTCTTTTGTTAAAAATTTTTGTTAAATGTATATTTCAAGAACTATAAGCAACTTTCCATACTTTTTATTCACACTGTATATCAAAACCAGAGAGGTAAATTGTCGTATGTCCATAAATAAAAATGTTCAGTAGCGAACAAAACAAATGTCAATACTAATTCACTTACACTAGATATTTCATTTTCAAAATTAAAAATATAACAAACTATCAAACGTGGCTTTTAGTTTTTACCACAATAGAAAATTAAAAGAATGCACTTTAAAAATATTGTTTATACTGTCCATATCGGGTGAAAGTGAAATTACAACAGTTTGCCTTTCTGGTACTGATATATTCATTTATTATTTTTTTAAATGTTTTGTTTTTTGTATTTATTCCCGTGTAAACTGTGAGTGGCGGAGCCTTAACGCCTGATGCAGATATTGTAGACGAAATGATATAAAGTTATTCAAAATGTTTCTTTATGACGAATGGATCTGTCATTTTTTTAAGTACTCAATCAATTGCGGTTTTTTAATGTTGAGCTTGTGGCGAGCTTTAAAGCTCCTAAATCACTTACCACCACGAATATTATTTTTGAATGGCGTTTTTAATTTTTTTTTAAACATAATTTGCTACAATTATTGTATGTCCTTTTCGAAAAATTTTGAATCTCGAATTCTTAATTGTTATAACAGCCAAGCTGTTTTCATCTTTTTTTTTTTGAAGTAACAGGTGCCCATCCTTCATTCTCGCTCTTACTTTTGCGAACGCTTTTTAAGTGGTGTAACAAAGTAGTTCTTGAAGTCTTATATCTCGTGTCCATTGTGAATAGTTGAACCTTGTCTCTTTATTTCATTTACAGCATTTTCCAGATCAAGTTTTGAGTACAATAGATACTTTCTTTGTTTTTTTTACGTAAATACTTCCCATCTTAATTTGAAAGGAAAAGTTATTTACATAAATGAGTGCCTAGAAAATACCTTGGATTATTAACCGAAATATAATAATGCTGCAAGTACCAAGTTAAAAGCACAAATATTAACAAAAGAGAAAAAATGTTAAAATTGCAAAACCGTTCCATTTTAACGAAAAAAACTAGGTTCACATTTGCTTCATTAAAATGTTCGCACTTACCATTTGTGCAAAAAGTATTGGTGGCAAGTGTGAATAAGTCGATCTTGAATAAAAAATAAAACGAAAAACGTTAAAAGCTCGATTTCTGTGTAAAACGACAAAACATTTCATAAAAACTAGCAAATCGTCGGGTTACTGCCAAAACAAGCTAACTCCATTTTTGCCATTTTGAGAAACTATTTCTTGAAAGTTTAAATTGACATGAAAAAAAATGAAAATAAGTGTTTTTGACTAATTAATATTCTCGTCTTTAATATTGATTACACTTTTTTAGTTTTGGCATTATATTTTTTCAGCGTAATATAACGTTTTATAGTAAAATGGCGCACTTAACTCAAATTCGACAAAAATGGATTTAGCTTATTTTGACAGTAACCTGACGAAATACAACTTCACTCACTATAACTTATTTTTAATGTTCTGAACAGTATTAATTTTCAAAGATAATACATATCAGTTGCCTGCTTAAAAGAAGGATAAATAAAAGTTTAATATATTATATTGCATAAATACAGCAAGAGGTATATTTGTCGTTTATATGCAGACTTTGTAGAAATGGGGCACTACCACAAACAACAGGTAGCAGCACTTTAGGATTCTTGGCACTAACTTTAACCAGAATATTCACACTTAACCCCAAATTACAGTTAACCGGGTTTATCTTACATAAAATACGTTAGTTACAAATTTCTACATACTGTCTAGTTTGGATAATAACCAAACGAAAAAACCCTATATGGAATAGGACAGCGTAATCAACTTTAGTAATTTTGGATACTTTTGCAAAGTAAGATATACATAGCTATTCTTACCGGGTGGAATAAGGAATTTAGGTGGGGCGTAATGTAAATTAAGGGCCACATCGAATTCTTTTACCATAGTTTCCAGAGTATTTTTTTTTCTTCTTTCGGTTCTTTGTCTTTCCGTTTTTCCTTCTTTATCTCTTTAGATCTTTTATCTTTCTTCATGAGTTTATTATGAATGCTGACAAACTCAAAAAATTTTCGTATATTCTTTGGATCCAACCTATCATGTTCAATTTTTCCGTACTCAAACAATCCCTTTAAGTTCTCAATCGCAATTTGAGGAGTTAAATATACTGTAGATAAAATGATGGATATTTCGGAGTCTTCTAACATGTCTTTATTGTTAGGTGTTAGTTAAATAAAGAATTATTATCTAAAATTTTACTACCTTCCTCGATAAACAGAAATATTATATCCGTAATAGTCAACTGAACTTGTTTGATAATGATCTGTCTCCCGATAGATTTAAGAAATTCTTTGATGGCATGATTTTGCGTGTTTTTTTCTTCTTTCCTTCGTTTCGAATTGTTATCTATTTTTTGCGTCTTATCAGTAAATTGATCAAAGTAATTATCTCTATCTTCGGTAAAAACAATGGCATTCTCTGACTCGTAGACTTTATTCAAAACGTTCATGTTCGCATTCATTAAGACCGTAAGGATTTCTTTACATTTTGCCAGGGGCAATATTTTATCGAATCTCTTTAAGGCGTACAAGGTTAAAATATTCCCCATGCCGTATTGTAACGGTTTATGAGGATCGTAAATATTGGTTTTAAGAAAACATTTCACAAGTGCTATATTGCCTGCAAATAGCAAACGTAATTTTAAACTAAAAATCAGGAAATATCACCTGAAAGCATGGCCAAAGATAAAGGAGTGTGTCCTAAATACGTTTCTTCAATATTTATATTGATATTTAATATAGTTTTTGCTATTGTGCAAAAATAATGTTCGCCTTCCTTTCTCTCATAGTCCGTTCTCATGCAAAGTAAGTGTAAAGGAGTTTTACCTTCATCTTTCAAATCAAAAGTTTCAGGGATTTTTCCTGTAAAAGTCAATTTTCTATCCTGCCAATGAGTAGGACTAGTTCGAGCTTTTGGACTGCAACCGTATTTTGTCAAAACCGTATAAATATTTGCATTTTCTACTTTGGGTGGCAATGAAGCTGCTACATGAAGACATGACAGTCCGTCTTCAATTTGCACGGAAATTTGCGCATTGGCTTCAATGACCTTATAAAACAAACTTTTTAAGAAAATGTTGTTAAATCATAATTTTTAAACATTCCAGACCGCTTTTACTAAATCTGGATTTCCTGTAAATAGTGTTAATATTAAAGGTGGATATGGAGTTTCGCACACATTTGGATTAGTCCCATAATACAAAAGAGTCATGATGGTCGATTGGATGGCTTCCAATTCTACCGTAAGATTATTATTTATATAGTCATCTTGTTTTTGCTTTTCTGGAGAATTTTTGCAATTCATATCGAATATAAAGGAGGAATTGTACTGTGTTCGTAATGCGATACCTGTTTTATGACGCTCAATATTACATTTAGTTACATTATACAGGGTGTTTCACGAAGATCTAATCATTAGAAGTATCTGGAGAACCATGAACTATAAAAATCTGCAAAAAATTCACATAAATCTTTGCATTTATGGATAGGGTAATGTTAACAAAAGTTGTATATTTTTGAATTGCGAACACAATGCCGTTGAGAACATTAGGACATTCCATTTAAAATAAGCAAGTTATTGGGGTTTAAAAACATGCAACTTCGGTGGCATATTTCGGAGGTTATGTAAGACTTTTTGAAATTCAAATACGTCAACACTTAACTCATTAAGTCCCCTTGGAACCCCAAAAATCTCATTCCGAAATTCACAGCGGTTACGGCGTACTAGCGATTTTCGTGGGAGCTTGCAGCTGTCAAAATTTTCGAATTTTCCGGAATAACTCGGAGACGGTAAATTTTACTCATGGGACACTTTAAATAAACTTGTCTTAGAATTTGATGGGAAATCCGAAAATGCTGTAAAAAATGAGGGGTTCCGTTTAAAATAAGAAAGTTGACAGCTACTTCCGGTACAACTGGAAGTGCCACAAAGTTGATAGTATTTTTCAAAGGTAGATCAAGTTGATAAAGAGTTATGTGAATTTTTTCAGATTTTTATAGTCCATGGTTCTCCAGATACTTCTAATGATTAGGTCTTCGTGAGATACCCTGTATGTAAATTATGTTTTTCTAATATTCTCCACATACCTTTTTCCGATTCGTTTGTGGCAAGCTGTTGAAGTAAATTAACAATTTTCATATTCGAGCAAGGTTGATGCGAGTTGCTTTGCTCGAAGCACAATGAAGTTTTGGAAGTCACAGAAGTTATACTTTGAAAAGATTTTACTTTGTACCATTTCGGGATAAATAGTAAATCACGAGGCTTAGTTTCTGGTAAAAATGCTCTCTCCCAAGATTGGCAGTTATTTTTTAGATAAATGTATCTTAACAAAGACATTGATAAAGGAGTGAGTTGATCGTCATTAAATTGGTCTAGTTTAACGCCAAAATTTACAAGTGTCGAAATAATTTCGTGTCGATTTTTAACTGCTGCAAAGAAAATTCCTGTGTTGCCACGGGAATCTGCCATATTTGGATGCACGCTGTTGTTTTTTAAGCATTCATTTACATATTCTTTCCTACCTTTGCTGCAGCATAATAAAAAATTTTGACAAATTTGTTCGTGTTCTCCTGCAGGTGCAAAATCCTTTCTATTACCTAAAATTTACATTTGAGTACATGTTAAAATTCGCAGTTGTTATACATATTACATACCTAGAATTAAATTAGGAACACTAAAATTCACCATATCCTCCGAATGCTGATGTTTAAAGCAATGTTTTTGTATCTCAATTAAAGAATTTTCGTTGTTCCAAGCCCACAACTCATTTACTTCTACAAGTTTGTATCTCAAATTTTGATGTTTATTTAGTTCCTTTTGCGTGATTTTATCTAATTTCTTCTTTAATTCGTCTCTAATACTCTTATAAAACATTTCTTGTTTTTGGATATTTTGAAGTTGTTCTTCTAGATCTCTTAATCCATTTTTATATTCATCTTCATTACAAGTGCAGCTTTTAGAAATCTGAATCAAGGAAGGCATTTCAGAGGAAACATTATAATCTTCTAGAATTTCTATATCTAAACTATTTGCAGAAGCATCAAAAAATGGTTCTTCTAAATTATTAGTTGTACCGTCGTTTTTACTCAAGTCTTTAGCGGTAGTTTCATTTTCTTCACTACTTGAGTCTTCAGATTGACAACATAATTGACATTTCTTGCACCTTGACTCAAGATTTTGTCTAATAACAATTAAAGTTTGAAGCGTTTCATTAACTTCATGAATCTTGATCTTTAAATTATCGATTCTCTCCAGAATTGCTTTATTATCGTTTTTACTTTCGTAATTAGGCTCACAATTTTCAATTCCCTTATCCACATAGACTTTGATAGTACCCTGTTCGCTTCCGAAAAACTGTTCATCATAAAAAAGTTTGTGAAAAAACGAACTATCTGGATTTCGTATGTTTAAATTGAAAACCGCATCAGTTTGAACGAATGTTTCTTTACTAGTTCCAATGTTTTCCAGAGCTTGCTTCATCGTAATCCCCGTTTTTTCTTTAATTGGGACAATGTATTTATAACTTAAAAGTTTACATTTTCCTGCTGGTGTGCTTGCTAAGGTAGGCACTGTATAACCACCCACGGGACAAGTCAAACGAATTAACTTAAACCCGTGCCAAAATCCAACGTCTTGAGTCCCATCAGAATGAGTTAATACTCCAGGACCATAACGAAAATGTGTCTTAAAAAGTCCTTGGAAATGCGATCCGTTATCATAAAAAACTTGACCATAACCTTCTAGTTTATTAATGTAAAACATCCCATCGTAAAAGTACTTTCTGCCTCCTTGTTCTGTATAATAAAATCCTGTTCCGTGAAGATTATCCATTAAGATACTCCCTTCGTAGCAGTCGTGACCACAATTAATTTTTTTATATTCTTTTTTTGGCTGTGTAACGAGGTTCGTTATTTCACTGACATTGGATGAAGCAGAAGTTGAAGCTAAAATAGGTAAATCAGTTGGTATATCACGTTTATGAACTATTTTAATATTTGGCGGTTCATAATAACTGCCCTCTTTTTTTAAAATATCATCAGAGGCATTAAAGTAAATAATTTCTGATGAGAATTTGGATTTCATTATCACTCAGTGAAGTTTTTTTACAAAAATATTTATTCTGATTGAAGATGTCAAAAATAAATTTTAGTTAGGTTATATGTATACAGGACTTATGTATACTAATGGAACATTAAAATAGACACAAAATACAGTCGTGTTCAATGAAAAGGTGTATATGGATGAGAGAGAGAGAGAGAGAGAGAGAGAGAGAGAGAGAGTGAAGTTTGACAATCATATGTGATTCAAATATGATTATCAAATTTCTCTCTCTCATACGTGTACGCGGTTTTATTGAACACGACTGTATGTTGGGAAATTATTCGAATATACGTTAATGTTAATTTATCTATTTGGTTTCAAAAATGCATTTATATCATTTTTGGGAAAGTTGCAGCCTTATGTATCTTGTGCGAATCGATCTGATGACAATCCATCTCAAAAATCAACCTTCTTTTTACTGACGTAAAAGTTCTTCACAAACATTAACACATTGTTTATTTAATGGGATAGTACGGTAAGGTAACGTAAGATAAGATTAGTGTAGATGAGTATCCTAGTGTAGTGTAGTAGTGTCTCACCTTGTCGTAGTGGGGAGCTTGGTGATTACATACGGTGCTGCTAATCGTTCGGAATGATGACATAGAGTAAGACCGCTGATCAGAGCTTAACAAAGAATACACCCGCGGGATGTTCGCATTGGTGAGTTCAAGCAATGGCGCTCCCGAGAGTGTCCTAGTTGTTTCTGGCTTTTAGTTTCCATTCCAGAGCTGAATTCTTCTAAAATGTCCATACTTACCATTATACTCACCCTATCCTTCATCCTTATGAATTTTCTGCTCTTCGGAATTTTTTCCAATCCCGACACTATTAGATTTGTGAGGGCTACAAACCATTTTCTGATTTTTCCATCCCCAACCAAATATCACAACTCCTTTCCTACCTTGCGAAGTTTGCTATTGGACGATTGTCCCGAGCAGGCAATGGTCGCTTTCGGACTAGCCCGACATGTCAGTCACTTATGGTGGAGATGATTAAAATAGGAAAAAGGTTACGATGCGGGAGGAGAGGATTCCTCAGTACTGGTCTGTAAATGTGGTGAGAGACCATGCCCATCTCGATTATCAGCAAATACCTGCTATGCGATCCTGGCGGGAGACCAAGTAGGGGCGCGAAGAATTATTTGGTAGGAAAGAAAAGAAGGGATAAGAGGAAGAAGAGGGAGAAGAAGCAAGGGAAAAAGAAGGTACTGGATAGCGTGGAAGAATCAAGAGGCATGCCTATCACTAACATAGGTGAGTGAGTAGATGTTAAACCGGAAGAGAGAAACCTGGAAGGGACACTCCCCCAAAGAGATTTTTAAAGCAAGCAAAGTACTTTCATCTTGCTGAGGAAAGATGATCTGCAGGTAAAGATGTGGACTACCAGTAAAGGTAGCGCAATCCTGAAAGATGACATAATGTTAAGTTGGACTGAGGAAGAGGCGAAGTAATGCCGCCGAGCGAGCAACGGTGATGTAATTGGGTCCCCTAAGACAATTGAAGAATTAAGGGGAAAAAGGATTTTATTATAGACATAAATAAACAGGAGAAAAAAGGATAAAGAAGGACACTCCTCCCCAGAAAGATTCAGGAGAAAACGAGCGACAGGAGGAGAAAAGATGGAGATGGAAATCTTTACCTCAGGAACGAGGAAACAGCAATTCAACCAAATTGGCTAATTGTAAGACGACTTTGGGGAGGGAAAAACAACTTAAGGAAATGGAGAGTGTAATAACAATAAAAAATGAACTATAGCACATATTGAAAAAGTCTCTGAGGATCTCACCGAAAACGTTCATCAACCCAAAGTATTTTATGCCAGAGACATACCCCAATTAGAAGAATGATAGGACAAATGTATATAAATTGCCGGGGTCTATATTAAGAAGTAGCTAAAGTTTTGTATTGATTAAATAGACCGTTTTTGAGTTAGAGCAATTTGTCTCGTTACTTATTGAACGATCATTATAGTTAAACAAATGTATTAATACAATAGTAAGTACAGATAATAACGACATTTTATGTCGAGTAAAGATATCGATGCAATATTTTATAATCTTAATATCCTCTTCAAAATAATGTATCAAAAAAGGCTACCTTACATTCAACATTCTTTCCCAAGATAGCAACTTGGCGAATTGTGAATGTTAAATATTTACTTTATTTTACTATTATAAGACAGTACTATACAACATATAAATACCAAAAATATATGGTCGATATATCGAGCAGATTAAAAGGTTAACAGATAGGGAAACTTTAACAAAAAGAACAGTATAACCGTATTTTATCAATTTTCTGGGACAAAACAATGCAATTGAGGGTATTGCTGCAAAAAGGGGTCAGCTCCAGTTTTTATATTTTTTGGGAAAATAAAAAAAATGATTCAAAAATATTAGGCTAAATATTGAAAGCTGAAAACTGGTATATGGAAAGAACTCGATATAACTCAACAGTAGGCACAATTATTGCAACTGAAATTCTAAATAATAAAAAAATAGATAAGAAAAAATGGAGATGATTCCTTCTTGCCCCAAAGATACTAAATTGGGCCAAAAAATTATTTTTCATATAATTATAATTTACAATTTAACTGTAAACACTTTAAACAGTTTACAAAATGAATAAGAAAAGTTATGTATCAGCTTGATCGTCATCATCGGTCTTTCATGTTATCTCTTAAAATAAGGCTTCTATTTAGTTTAAGCTTTACTTGCCGAAATTCAATCGGACTTTGCTTCATTATTTGCTTATTCAGCTTGATGAGAGTTAAGAAAGTAATTGAGTTTTTGTTTTTTTCTTCTTAAAGTAATTGACATATTATTAGTATATTGTAGCCCCATTCTATACAAAATATTAATTAGTTTTTCTGACCGAGCCAGAAACGATCAAAGAACAGTATTCTTCCTTCTTGTAGTGTTGTATCGAAATGGCACCGCAGGAAGTATTATTCATTATCAATAATTTTAATTGTTCTTGTACGTCACGAGCAAAGCCTTTTATATCTTAAATAACATTTATTCCAACTGGATAGATTGCGTTCGGTGTTCATTTTAGGATACTTTTAAAGTTTTAATGAAAAAAATTTTTTTTTCTTTCGATTAGATTTTTTTATTATTGATTTTTGACGTAGAATTCAACAACTAATCC
>JABRWK010000111.1:38835-72640 GCA_013372445.1 Hypothenemus hampei | reverse complement strand
GAGAGAGAGAGAGAAGTTTTGACAATCATATGTGATTCAAATATGATTATCAAATTTCTCTCTCTCATACGTGTACGCGGTTTTATTGAACACGACTGTATGTTGGGAAATTATTCGAATATACGTTAATGTTAATTTATCTATTTGGTTTCAAAAATGCATTTATATCATTTTTGGGAAAGTTGCAGCCTTATGTATCTTGTGCGAATCGATCTGATGACAATCCATCTCAAAAATCAACCTTCTTTTTACTGACGTAAAAGTTCTTCACAAACATTAACACATTGTTTATTTAATGGGATAGTACGGTAAGGTAACGTAAGATAAGATTAGTGTAGATGAGTATCCTAGTGTAGTGTAGTAGTGTCTCACCTTGTCGTAGTGGGGAGCTTGGTGATTACATACGGTGCTGCTAATCGTTCGGAATGATGACATAGAGTAAGACCGCTGATCAGAGCTTAACAAAGAATACACCCGCGGGATGTTCGCATTGGTGAGTTCAAGCAATGGCGCTCCCGAGAGTGTCCTAGTTGTTTCTGGCTTTTAGTTTCCATTCCAGAGCTGAATTCTTCTAAAATGTCCATACTTACCATTATACTCACCCTATCCTTCATCCTTATGAATTTTCTGCTCTTCGGAATTTTTTCCAATCCCGACACTATTAGATTTGTGAGGGCTACAAACCATTTTCTGATTTTTCCATCCCCAACCAAATATCACAACTCCTTTCCTACCTTGCGAAGTTTGCTATTGGACGATTGTCCCGAGCAGGCAATGGTCGCTTTCGGACTAGCCCGACATGTCAGTCACTTATGGTGGAGATGATTAAAATAGGAAAAAGGTTACGATGCGGGAGGAGAGGATTCCTCAGTACTGGTCTGTAAATGTGGTGAGAGACCATGCCCATCTCGATTATCAGCAAATACCTGCTATGCGATCCTGGCGGGAGACCAAGTAGGGGCGCGAAGAATTATTTGGTAGGAAAGAAAAGAAGGGATAAGAGGAAGAAGAGGGAGAAGAAGCAAGGGAAAAAGAAGGTACTGGATAGCGTGGAAGAATCAAGAGGCATGCCTATCACTAACATAGGTGAGTGAGTAGATGTTAAACCGGAAGAGAGAAACCTGGAAGGGACACTCCCCCAAAGAGATTTTTAAAGCAAGCAAAGTACTTTCATCTTGCTGAGGAAAGATGATCTGCAGGTAAAGATGTGGACTACCAGTAAAGGTAGCGCAATCCTGAAAGATGACATAATGTTAAGTTGGACTGAGGAAGAGGCGAAGTAATGCCGCCGAGCGAGCAACGGTGATGTAATTGGGTCCCCTAAGACAATTGAAGAATTAAGGGGAAAAAGGATTTTATTATAGACATAAATAAACAGGAGAAAAAAGGATAAAGAAGGACACTCCTCCCCAGAAAGATTCAGGAGAAAACGAGCGACAGGAGGAGAAAAGATGGAGATGGAAATCTTTACCTCAGGAACGAGGAAACAGCAATTCAACCAAATTGGCTAATTGTAAGACGACTTTGGGGAGGGAAAAACAACTTAAGGAAATGGAGAGTGTAATAACAATAAAAAATGAACTATAGCACATATTGAAAAAGTCTCTGAGGATCTCACCGAAAACGTTCATCAACCCAAAGTATTTTATGCCAGAGACATACCCCAATTAGAAGAATGATAGGACAAATGTATATAAATTGCCGGGGTCTATATTAAGAAGTAGCTAAAGTTTTGTATTGATTAAATAGACCGTTTTTGAGTTAGAGCAATTTGTCTCGTTACTTATTGAACGATCATTATAGTTAAACAAATGTATTAATACAATAGTAAGTACAGATAATAACGACATTTTATGTCGAGTAAAGATATCGATGCAATATTTTATAATCTTAATATCCTCTTCAAAATAATGTATCAAAAAAGGCTACCTTACATTCAACATTCTTTCCCAAGATAGCAACTTGGCGAATTGTGAATGTTAAATATTTACTTTATTTTACTATTATAAGACAGTACTATACAACATATAAATACCAAAAATATATGGTCGATATATCGAGCAGATTAAAAGGTTAACAGATAGGGAAACTTTAACAAAAAGAACAGTATAACCGTATTTTATCAATTTTCTGGGACAAAACAATGCAATTGAGGGTATTGCTGCAAAAAGGGGTCAGCTCCAGTTTTTATATTTTTTGGGAAAATAAAAAAATGATTCAAAAATATTAGGCTAAATATTGAAAGCTGAAAACTGGTATATGGAAAGAACTCGATATAACTCAACAGTAGGCACAATTATTGCAACTGAAATTCTAAATAATAAAAAAATAGATAAGAAAAAATGGAGATGATTCCTTCTTGCCCCAAAGATACTAAATTGGGCCAAAAAATTATTTTTCATATAATTATAATTTACAATTTAACTGTAAACACTTTAAACAGTTTACAAAATGAATAAGAAAAGTTATGTATCAGCTTGATCGTCATCATCGGTCTTTCATGTTATCTCTTAAAATAAGGCTTCTATTTAGTTTAAGCTTTACTTGCCGAAATTCAATCGGACTTTGCTTCATTATTTGCTTATTCAGCTTGATGAGAGTTAAGAAAGTAATTGAGTTTTTGTTTTTTTCTTCTTAAAGTAATTGACATATTATTAGTATATTGTAGCCCCATTCTATACAAAATATTAATTAGTTTTTCTGACCGAGCCAGAAACGATCAAAGAACAGTATTCTTCCTTCTTGTAGTGTTGTATCGAAATGGCACCGCAGGAAGTATTATTCATTATCAATAATTTTAATTGTTCTTGTACGTCACGAGCAAAGCCTTTTATATCTTAAATAACATTTATTCCAACTGGATAGATTGCGTTCGGTGTTCATTTTAGGATACTTTTAAAGTTTTAATGAAAAAAATTTTTTTTTCTTTCGATTAGATTTTTTTATTATTGATTTTTGACGTAGAATTCAACAACTAATCCAGATCGGCGGTTTGTTTGTTGCTAAAGTACACTTTCAAAAATCAAGAGAAATTTTTTCAATTAAAGCATGTTAGGAATCTATTAAAATTGAAAAACTGGTGAACAATGTTATTATTTACTGTTCTCACTAGACTAGTTTCTATTGTTAACCAAAAGAAAAATATTATCATCACATTAAAACCAAAAAGATTATAACCTACCGTCATAAAAAGGCATCACATTATTGTAATATTTTTGAAATTCCAAAATCTATAAAAGAAATGGACAATCTCAATTAGAGGTAGCAAAAGTAGAAAAAACCTATTCAAATAAGTTGACATGTAACTTTAAAAGATAACTAATTGTAAGATTAAGTCTACAAAACATTGAACGCAATAAGGCAAAATAAGTAAACGTATTTCTTTATTGAAGAATATTTTCTTCAACAGTGATTCTACGAAAATATTTAAGTGTTTCCTTCTAAAAAGCGTTTAATTGTAATGTGACATAGGCATAAACCAGCAAAACTGCTATTATTGACTACTAAGAATCTTGAAATCGGTTCTTGACAATTGAGGGGATTAGAAGCAAATGGATACAAGTGTAAAAATATAAAAGTGGAAATATTCAACGTTAAAGCTTTTTGGTTTATAACATTATTAATTACATATAATTTTCTCTGACTAACACATGGTACTACATGTATCAAATTAATTTTTTATTCATGCCGTAAAAAAATTTGGGCTTTCGACTGCCCAAATCTGCACATAATTCAATATCACGAAAAAAGTGCACTTGTACCCTATTGCTTCTAACCATTTCAATTGAATATTACGTATGCTACAATAGACGATATAATTATTTTTTGAACAAACAGTCTGATTTGAGAACACGGTTTAAATTCTCTTTAGGAAGAGTTAATGGTAACTTTCATCGCGGCTCTGGGTATAAATTCTGTTCCCAGTAAGTGGAAGGGAAACTAGACTATATAAAGAGCACTCTCTTCTCCAGGTTAATTTTTAAGGATCTTTGATTAACTTTTGGCCTATTCCTAGACAGCCTCACAGTGAAAATAGCTTTTTTCTATTTTGACCACTGTCGTTTGTGCAAGCACGTAATTCAATAGGTTTAAAGAAAAAAATGTTACGCCGCTGACTTTTCTTAATATTGATATTTTTTTTAATATCAGCGAAAGTAAATAATTTCAAGTTAAAAAAGTAATTGCATTTTTTTCGTAAGATGTACCAGTCTCGGTAAAAACATAATGGTTAATATCATTGAATTTTGAGAGTTATAAAAACGTTAACATATTAAAAATGAAATGTTTTAAAAAACAACCATTGTTAAAAATTGTTTACTGTTGGCTAACCACCAGTAAACAATTGTTTTCAAACAGTAGTTTCCCAAGTGACGTAAATGTGTATCAAGTGCCAAACTCCGTTCGAATCTTACAAATAGAAGCTCTGCTGCTCTGCTCTTGCTGGTTATGGGTTTTAATGAAATTTTGAATATGTGTAAGTGGGAATATACAAATAATATATGTATCTAAGATAATAGTAAATGTATTTCTAAAAAATACATTTACCTACATACAGTATGGACGTTTTGGATAAAGTAATCCATATAAGTAAGATCTCGTACATTAGTTGTTCTGATAATAAATTGATGTATACAGAACAGCCTCTTGTTAGTTGAGGTCTTCTTAACAGAATAATGTTTTTATTTATTTTTTATTACGGTGACCGTTATAAATGAAAAATTGATCCAGATGCATTTTTGTTATGGACTTACAAATGAAAATTCCTTATAGGCACGGCGCCTATATGCTAAACGATATCAAGATTTACCGTGTCCAGATATTTTCACAAAATTCCATCACCGTTTATGAGAGCTGATTTGCAAAAAGTAAAAATATTGCTCCTAGATCACAATCAGTTAATTATTAGATTATTATTAGAGAATTAGAGGAAAATGCCCTTCAAGCTGTAAAAGACAAATCCAATACTAGTATTAGATGAATTAGTAACGACTTTCATGTTAGTCCGAAAGCAGCTTGGACCATTTTAAAGGAAAATTAACTATATCCTTACATGTTCAACGTGTTCAGGATCTTTTACCTTACCTCTTCGTTCGGATTGGTGTCAGTGATTTCTAGAAAGAAATGCAAAGATTCGAAATTTTTCAGTCAAGATTTTGTCCACAGGTGAAGCAGATTTTTCAAAACAAGATATTATAAACTCCCATAACAATCATATTTGGGCGTAGGAAAATCCTCATCCCATGTTAGAAACAAGACACCAGGTAATACTTTCTGTCAATGTATGAATTGGTATCATTGGGATCAGTTGATTGAACTATATTTTGTTCCAAATTGACTGAATGGTGACTACTATTATTAATTTTTTTCAAATATGTTACTTGGACATCTTACGGATTTGTCACTGGAAACAATATGTTGCTTCTGGTTTATGCATGGTAGAGGGCATTCTCATTTTGCCTTACATATGCGCCGGGAGTACTTGAGCAATACATTTCGAAGGTCCTCAGTTTCGACCACCGCGGTCCCCGGATTTAAATCCTTTGGATTTTTATTTTTGAGATCATCTGAAACAGCTAGTATACATTATCCAGTCCAATTGCCACCATAAATGAGCTGCGGAATCGTATATTACAAGCTTCCAACTTTATTCGTAATAACTCTGGTATCTTATAACGAGTTTAGGAATCTCTTAAACGACGAGTCGAAGAATGTATTATGGCCCATAGAAGTCATTTTCAGCAATTTATTAAGTTTAGTTCAGTTATTTTATTATACCATATTCTTTCTTTCTCATAATGACACATTCTTCTAACAACGCAACAATATTATTAATATTTTATTTTAAACTGGTTTATTTGACGAAAAAATACAAGATATTTTTTTTCACTTGATATTATTTAAAAATAAATGCTGATATCGAGAAAAATCAGCGGTGTCGTACTTTTTTCTGTAAAATCTATTGAATTACTTGTTTGCACGAACGACACGAATAACTTTGAGTGAAAAATAAGCACATGTCAAAATTCAATATAATATCTCGAAACTTTTTCAAGTAATTTAAAGGAAACAAAAAATAAGCATACATTTCTAATGCCCTGTATCTTAGAGACGATACGTTTCCAAATCTATGTCCATATGAAATTTTTCTTCTGATTTAAACTGGACAATCACCACCGTGGAATATTTTAAATCACTTGAGAAATGCCCTGTATATCCAAAACGAAGCTTCTGGGGACTTTCGTTAATATCAATATTTCTTGTCAAAATCAGACAAAGATTCATTCCCTGAAGTTACTACACGTACTTAATTAGCACCTTACATAGATATAAATAAATAATGTTTTGCAATTCATGGAGAAATGTACTTCCAACAAAAGCTAGGAAATTTAAGAAATCACAAATAAAAAAAATACGATATATTCATAGATAAAGAACTATAGAGCAACAACAACAATTCTAATTTAATTTTTTTAATTATTTCCAAGGCTTTTATTTAATAAAATAATATAAAAACATTCCTTGTTTATTTTCGGGTCAATAGTGTTTGAATATGCGTACAATATACGTACTACGTACCTAAATTTTCAATTTGATAATTACACAGACTTAATTTCTACGATTTCTTCTTTCTTGGTTCAGTATTTTTTCTCAGCATTAGGATCAATTTCATTTAGTTTCATTTATAATATTTGATTACATTTTTATAGCAATGTAGCAGCATTTGTATAGCCCAAAAGTTGAATAAAGATTTCAAGTGATAATCTTTATCCGATTTCTTTCCGCTTCGCTTACAACATAATGCTATAAAAGTAGAATATTTGATAGGAATCATATTTAATAAAGATTCAGATGTAACAGTCTTCTACCAAAACAAAACTTACTTATTTACATTACACCCGGGAAAAAGTTTAAAAATAAAGCGTGTGCTCAAAATATTGAGGCTTCGGTCGTGTCCACAATACCCAGCGTGCCAAGTGCATTGAACCAGAGTACGTTCAATATCATCTCTTCTTCAACCTTTATGTATAAATTATTTAATATTAGGAAACAATGATTTTTCTTTTCTTAAAAGAGAATTTTTATTAGTTTTTACCAAGCATAAGTCATTTTTTTATAATAAAAATTTTATATATAAACCTCAAATTTATTAATATATTTGATTTAGCTATCAAGCTTAAGAATAACTAAAATTATGTACCAAAATAATACGGATTGTTAATTTTTTATTAACAATATGTCTTTGAACGTACCCTGAACGTTCATGTAGCTACGAAACATAGAGCTGCCACGAAGGATCAATAAGAGAGGAGCCGCCCATTTTCAGGCTCTCTTCCTTTCTCTATCAGTCGACTTAGAGCAGTGCCAATGCGTAATATTGAAGCGTAGTATTTGTGCCCGTAAACTACGTACTATAATATTTGGTGTTGGTAGTCGGTATGAGTTTAGTTGTTATCGGTACGTATCTTTTTTAAAATAAGAAAATCTATGTTATAAATTTTCAAAAATTAAATATTTTATAAAGAAATGTGCTTTTACATAAAATTTAAATGATAATCCAATGTTGAAATTCTAATAAATAAATAAATAATACGTTGTAAGTTAAAATCTAAATTTTCTTTAAAGTTTAAGGGATAAAAGTGTTTTTGAATTTAATAAAAATGATTACGAGTAGGCGTACCTTCGAAATTAATATAATATTCTTATTTTAGTTCGGTAGATTCGGAAAATATTTCGATTGTGTTGTCTTTTTTTTATGTTCATCATATAACTCTTTCAGTTACTTAGTTGGCATCAGTCGTTAAAGTTAACCGCATTATTGTAATTTTATAGCTTTACCGCCAATGCAACAAGAGACGTAATAAACTACTGTATTGTTTTCTTTCATTATAAATATTTTCTTTTTCATTAGCATTTACATAATATTAATTGAACTACTCAACACATCTATTTAACAACAGTGTGTTTATTGTAGAAATAGCTTGTTTTTTTATGTACATATGACCTTTTCCCCGTAATTTATCGATCCAAATGGAGGAAATCCGTTAATTTTTACATTAAAAGGGAAAGAAATTTTACGAAATATTCGGTTTGCTCAATTCAATCTATCAAATGTGGCAAATTGGCGTATAGAATAGTTTACTTTAACAGCTTAAATATAAATTAGTCCATATAGTTTTAGCAAAGAGCGAGTTAAGCCCATTTGCAGCTATTCGGTAAATTTTATCGGATGCATCGTTTAATAGCTAAGAGAGATGTGACATATTATTGTTGAGGCGTTGCATTTATGTTGCCATAAGGATATCCTATGAGAGGATATGTATTTATTTAATTTAAAATCAATTCCTTTTTTATAAAATTGAAATCAATGAAAATGTAGTTTTTCGTCTATTGATTATTTGTTTTTTTTATCATTGCTCTTGACTCCGCTACTCTCGCTCCTGTAAACTGTAGTTTTTCAAATATATAAACTATCATCTAGATATAAAGAAAACTTGAAATTAAAAGGAATTTTAACAATAACACTTTTTTAATGTAAAAATTAAATTCATTTAAAATTTGAAATGTAAATAATATAATAGTGGTAATATGAACAGAATAGTTCGGTTCCCTCTTCATAAATTGTAATTGTAAAATAAAATTAATAATAAATTAAAACTTAATCCTTCAATTATGAAATTGCAACTTAGCCTTTCATTACCACAAATAATTTGGAACAAGTGACGTTTGAATTTTTACATTCATTATCATATGTATATGAGAAAATTTGTAAAATAATGACTTCATCATAAGTTTTGAGTTGGTACGTACTGAAAATTTAAGAATGTCAGGTTTTTAAACACAATTCAAAAGATTCTTCGTTTGTTTGTGTTTTTGTTACTGTGATCGATCTTCAAAATGTAACGCTGAAGAAAACTGTCATAGTAGATTAACAAAAATTGTTTTATGTATATGAGATATTATTTTTGTAATATGGTTATGAAAGGGGAGATTTGTATGTCACCATTTGCTGCAATAATGATTTTTCACAGATTTTGCGGATATTATTTTTTATTGACAAAATTGCAACTTTTGTTTTTTGTATTTAATTAGTTATTTTGACAAAGAAATTAATATATACCATAAAAAATTTGCAAAAAGAACTGAATACTCCGAATACTGATCTGCCCTAAGAATTAGATCAATTGATGGAACTAATGCATAATAGTGTATTTTAAAGAAATTAACTAAATATTCGTATTATTGATTTCACTTTTTCCAGTACCTATTTTTTTATTATCGTAATTCTTGATCTGAGTACCTGTCAACCTTTACATTCCTGGAATATGTTCGCTTTGGTTAAAAGCCGACCCTGGGCTTTTAAACCTAGGGTCAGCAGGGATAAATCGTAGAGTCTACAAAACTATTACAAATTCGGATATAAACTATTGACAATATTGGAAGCAGCTAAATCAGGCATGTCCAACCTATGGTTAAATTCCACTCCTTTTATCAGATATCAAAAATTTAGAGATTATTAGTTGATAGGCTGTTTTTTTTGTTAGTTAACAATAATTTTAATATTCTACTATGGAAATAGATTATTTTTGCCATTAAACGTTATGACTTTTTTAGTTTTTCTTTTTAACTGTTAGATGACAATTTTTAAATTTAAGACCTTTGAGTATTGCAGCCCACTGTAAATAACTTGGAACTTAATGGGCCCAAGAGAGCTTCTCGATTGAACGTAAAGAACCAATTATCAGTTCTTGAGTAGAAAACATAAAATTTTTACTCATGAAGTTTGGTTTTTTTCTCTATCGACAGAAAAAAAAATCCTAAAATTGTCTAACTTCTATTATGATACTTTTAAATGTATTATTNCAAATGAAAATTCCTTATAGGCACGGCGCCTATATGCTAAACGATATCAAGATTTACCGTGTCCAGATATTTTCACAAAATTCCATCACCGTTTATGAGAGCTGATTTGCAAAAAGTAAAAATATTGCTCCTAGATCACAATCAGTTAATTATTAGATTATTATTAGAGAATTAGAGGAAAATGCCCTTCAAGCTGTAAAAGACAAATCCAATACTAGTATTAGATGAATTAGTAACGACTTTCATGTTAGTCCGAAAGCAGCTTGGACCATTTTAAAGGAAAATTAACTATATCCTTACATGTTCAACGTGTTCAGGATCTTTTACCTTACCTCTTCGTTCGGATTGGTGTCAGTGATTTCTAGAAAGAAATGCAAAGATTCGAAATTTTTCAGTCAAGATTTTGTCCACAGGTGAAGCAGATTTTTCAAAACAAGATATTATAAACTCCCATAACAATCATATTTGGGCGTAGGAAAATCCTCATCCCATGTTAGAAACAAGACACCAGGTAATACTTTCTGTCAATGTATGAATTGGTATCATTGGGATCAGTTGATTGAACTATATTTTGTTCCAAATTGACTGAATGGTGACTACTATTATTAATTTTTTTCAAATATGTTACTTGGACATCTTACGGATTTGTCACTGGAAACAATATGTTGCTTCTGGTTTATGCATGGTAGAGGGCATTCTCATTTTGCCTTACATATGCGCCGGGAGTACTTGAGCAATACATTTCGAAGGTCCTCAGTTTCGACCACCGCGGTCCCCGGATTTAAATCCTTTGGATTTTTATTTTTGAGATCATCTGAAACAGCTAGTATACATTATCCAGTCCAATTGCCACCATAAATGAGCTGCGGAATCGTATATTACAAGCTTCCAACTTTATTCGTAATAACTCTGGTATCTTATAACGAGTTTAGGAATCTCTTAAACGACGAGTCGAAGAATGTATTATGGCCCATAGAAGTCATTTTCAGCAATTTATTAAGTTTAGTTCAGTTATTTTATTATACCATATTCTTTCTTTCTCATAATGACACATTCTTCTAACAACGCAACAATATTATTAATATTTTATTTTAAACTGGTTTATTTGACGAAAAAATACAAGATATTTTTTTTCACTTGATATTATTTAAAAATAAATGCTGATATCGAGAAAAATCAGCGGTGTCGTACTTTTTTCTGTAAAATCTATTGAATTACTTGTTTGCACGAACGACACGAATAACTTTGAGTGAAAAATAAGCACATGTCAAAATTCAATATAATATCTCGAAACTTTTTCAAGTAATTTAAAGGAAACAAAAAATAAGCATACATTTCTAATGCCCTGTATCTTAGAGACGATACGTTTCCAAATCTATGTCCATATGAAATTTTTCTTCTGATTTAAACTGGACAATCACCACCGTGGAATATTTTAAATCACTTGAGAAATGCCCTGTATATCCAAAACGAAGCTTCTGGGGACTTTCGTTAATATCAATATTTCTTGTCAAAATCAGACAAAGATTCATTCCCTGAAGTTACTACACGTACTTAATTAGCACCTTACATAGATATAAATAAATAATGTTTTGCAATTCATGGAGAAATGTACTTCCAACAAAAGCTAGGAAATTTAAGAAATCACAAATAAAAAAAATACGATATATTCATAGATAAAGAACTATAGAGCAACAACAACAATTCTAATTTAATTTTTTTAATTATTTCCAAGGCTTTTATTTAATAAAATAATATAAAAACATTCCTTGTTTATTTTCGGGTCAATAGTGTTTGAATATGCGTACAATATACGTACTACGTACCTAAATTTTCAATTTGATAATTACACAGACTTAATTTCTACGATTTCTTCTTTCTTGGTTCAGTATTTTTTCTCAGCATTAGGATCAATTTCATTTAGTTTCATTTATAATATTTGATTACATTTTTATAGCAATGTAGCAGCATTTGTATAGCCCAAAAGTTGAATAAAGATTTCAAGTGATAATCTTTATCCGATTTCTTTCCGCTTCGCTTACAACATAATGCTATAAAAGTAGAATATTTGATAGGAATCATATTTAATAAAGATTCAGATGTAACAGTCTTCTACCAAAACAAAACTTACTTATTTACATTACACCCGGGAAAAAGTTTAAAAATAAAGCGTGTGCTCAAAATATTGAGGCTTCGGTCGTGTCCACAATACCCAGCGTGCCAAGTGCATTGAACCAGAGTACGTTCAATATCATCTCTTCTTCAACCTTTATGTATAAATTATTTAATATTAGGAAACAATGATTTTTCTTTTCTTAAAAGAGAATTTTTATTAGTTTTTACCAAGCATAAGTCATTTTTTTATAATAAAAATTTTATATATAAACCTCAAATTTATTAATATATTTGATTTAGCTATCAAGCTTAAGAATAACTAAAATTATGTACCAAAATAATACGGATTGTTAATTTTTTATTAACAATATGTCTTTGAACGTACCCTGAACGTTCATGTAGCTACGAAACATAGAGCTGCCACGAAGGATCAATAAGAGAGGAGCCGCCCATTTTCAGGCTCTCTTCCTTTCTCTATCAGTCGACTTAGAGCAGTGCCAATGCGTAATATTGAAGCGTAGTATTTGTGCCCGTAAACTACGTACTATAATATTTGGTGTTGGTAGTCGGTATGAGTTTAGTTGTTATCGGTACGTATCTTTTTTAAAATAAGAAAATCTATGTTATAAATTTTCAAAAATTAAATATTTTATAAAGAAATGTGCTTTTACATAAAATTTAAATGATAATCCAATGTTGAAATTCTAATAAATAAATAAATAATACGTTGTAAGTTAAAATCTAAATTTTCTTTAAAGTTTAAGGGATAAAAGTGTTTTTGAATTTAATAAAAATGATTACGAGTAGGCGTACCTTCGAAATTAATATAATATTCTTATTTTAGTTCGGTAGATTCGGAAAATATTTCGATTGTGTTGTCTTTTTTTTATGTTCATCATATAACTCTTTCAGTTACTTAGTTGGCATCAGTCGTTAAAGTTAACCGCATTATTGTAATTTTATAGCTTTACCGCCAATGCAACAAGAGACGTAATAAACTACTGTATTGTTTTCTTTCATTATAAATATTTTCTTTTTCATTAGCATTTACATAATATTAATTGAACTACTCAACACATCTATTTAACAACAGTGTGTTTATTGTAGAAATAGCTTGTTTTTTTATGTACATATGACCTTTTCCCCGTAATTTATCGATCCAAATGGAGGAAATCCGTTAATTTTTACATTAAAAGGGAAAGAAATTTTACGAAATATTCGGTTTGCTCAATTCAATCTATCAAATGTGGCAAATTGGCGTATAGAATAGTTTACTTTAACAGCTTAAATATAAATTAGTCCATATAGTTTTAGCAAAGAGCGAGTTAAGCCCATTTGCAGCTATTCGGTAAATTTTATCGGATGCATCGTTTAATAGCTAAGAGAGATGTGACATATTATTGTTGAGGCGTTGCATTTATGTTGCCATAAGGATATCCTATGAGAGGATATGTATTTATTTAATTTAAAATCAATTCCTTTTTATAAAATTGAAATCAATGAAAATGTAGTTTTTCGTCTATTGATTATTTGTTTTTTTTATCATTGCTCTTGACTCCGCTACTCTCGCTCCTGTAAACTGTAGTTTTTCAAATATATAAACTATCATCTAGATATAAAGAAAACTTGAAATTAAAAGGAATTTTAACAATAACACTTTTTTAATGTAAAAATTAAATTCATTTAAAATTTGAAATGTAAATAATATAATAGTGGTAATATGAACAGAATAGTTCGGTTCCCTCTTCATAAATTGTAATTGTAAAATAAAATTAATAATAAATTAAAACTTAATCCTTCAATTATGAAATTGCAACTTAGCCTTTCATTACCACAAATAATTTGGAACAAGTGACGTTTGAATTTTTACATTCATTATCATATGTATATGAGAAAATTTGTAAAATAATGACTTCATCATAAGTTTTGAGTTGGTACGTACTGAAAATTTAAGAATGTCAGGTTTTTAAACACAATTCAAAAGATTCTTCGTTTGTTTGTGTTTTTGTTACTGTGATCGATCTTCAAAATGTAACGCTGAAGAAAACTGTCATAGTAGATTAACAAAAATTGTTTTATGTATATGAGATATTATTTTTGTAATATGGTTATGAAAGGGGAGATTTGTATGTCACCATTTGCTGCAATAATGATTTTTCACAGATTTTGCGGATATTATTTTTTATTGACAAAATTGCAACTTTTGTTTTTTGTATTTAATTAGTTATTTTGACAAAGAAATTAATATATACCATAAAAAATTTGCAAAAAGAACTGAATACTCCGAATACTGATCTGCCCTAAGAATTAGATCAATTGATGGAACTAATGCATAATAGTGTATTTTAAAGAAATTAACTAAATATTCGTATTATTGATTTCACTTTTTCCAGTACCTATTTTTTTATTATCGTAATTCTTGATCTGAGTACCTGTCAACCTTTACATTCCTGGAATATGTTCGCTTTGGTTAAAAGCCGACCCTGGGCTTTTAAACCTAGGGTCAGCAGGGATAAATCGTAGAGTCTACAAAACTATTACAAATTCGGATATAAACTATTGACAATATTGGAAGCAGCTAAATCAGGCATGTCCAACCTATGGTTAAATTCCACTCCTTTTATCAGATATCAAAAATTTAGAGATTATTAGTTGATAGGCTGTTTTTTTTGTTAGTTAACAATAATTTTAATATTCTACTATGGAAATAGATTATTTTTGCCATTAAACGTTATGACTTTTTTAGTTTTTCTTTTTAACTGTTAGATGACAATTTTTAAATTTAAGACCTTTGAGTATTGCAGCCCACTGTAAATAACTTGGAACTTAATGGGCCCAAGAGAGCTTCTCGATTGAACGTAAAGAACCAATTATCAGTTCTTGAGTAGAAAACATAAAATTTTTACTCATGAAGTTTGGTTTTTTCTCTATCGACAGAAAAAAAATCCTAAAATTGTCTAACTTCTATTATGATACTTTTAAATGTATTATTTTTCAGGTAGAATTATGATATGTTTTTTTTGTTCTAGACTTTCAAATGTCCATATTCAACATCGAGTAACTTCACTAAAAACACCTGTTGTGGCTTTAAAATTAACTTGAATTAGAGTGTACCATCGTCTTGTTATTATGATGTAACCAACAGAAGTAATATACCTACATCATAGATGCACTGCAGGGACCAATAATTCAACCGCAGTGAGACGTTCCAATTTTGTTAATGTAGTTCCAACTTATAGAAATCTCAAAGAATACTCTTTTGAATTCTGATAGCTATGTAAGTGTTGATGACTCCATGGGAATGGCCATAATATTGTTCTGAACGAAAAAAGGGAAAACTTAAATCGAACCAAGGTAAGATCTTTTCGTTGTTTTGTTAATGTTTGTGTTGCTTTCGCTTTATTATTTTCGTTTGGCACAAAAATATTATTCGTAGAGCAAATGTTTGATTTGCCAGGTTTTTTGAACTTGATTAGATTGTACATGGTGCTTCATAGATACAGAAATTGTGATAAAAAGTGTCCAACAAAATCGAGAAGAACTGATATTTCAAATTTGTTAGATCAAAAATGATAGATTTTGCTTAATACTAATCATTTTAACTTATTTTATTCAATATTGATTTGTTTATAATACAGAAATATGGGGCTCATTCATTAACATTTTCTCATCAATCAGTCCTAAATTTGAAAAATAGATTTTTGTACATAAATGGGACACACCCTGTGTACCTCAAAGATCTTTACAACACTCAACTATATGTTCATTAAATCGAATTAAGCCCATTTCACAATAATTTCTTATTCCAAAATTTTCATTTTTTGAATTGATTTTTTCTTGTTACAAAAAGTAAAGGGCTTATGCAATGTTGCCAGAATTTTGGTATGTGAACATGGTATAAAAAATTGATAATAAAATTATGTATGATTGATGACATTCGAAAAGCGTAGAATTTGTATTTTTTAAATATTAAAAATTTCAAATTTCTATGCTTCTGGATAAAACGGCTTGTGAGTATAATATTTTGAATTTATTTGAAAAACTTATCTACTACAAGAAAGTACAATTGACAAAATTCGATTATCTTCATGGTTTCTTTTGCCTTTTGATATTTGAATTATATCCTTTTGTTTCAATATCGAAGGCTTAAAAGAGTTTTATCTAAATAGATGTTAATTTTGCAAATTTTGGAACGTCCCTATGTTGTGCAGTCCTCGTTAGATTTGTCAGACATTTTTGACTTCAAATTGCTTTTGGAACATATCCTTAAACTGTGGCAGGTACATCATTGGACATAGTGTATGTATAATACTTTTATCAAATTTGTCATAATGCTTAGGTATATTGTCATAAATTCGTGAAAAAAAATCAACTAACTTCATTTTTTCGATTATTCCTTCCCCTTTTCTAATAATGATTTTTAGATGTACAAAGCAGAAAAAATTATGGCGAGCAATTTAAAATGTCAAACAAGTTGTTTCGTAACTTTCATGTTTGCTTACCTAGAAAAATTATATGGAAAAAAATGGATAGAAATTCAAAGTAAAATTAATCATGCAATATCCATTTATGATGAATTTCATCAAAAACAGTTGAATCCCCTGGTGAAAACCATACTTATTACGCCGTACATCTAGAAAGCTATTTTTAATAGCATCTATTATAAGAGCAATTAGAATAATGTTTACAAGTTTGATATACATCTAAAATGAATAGTTAATATTGAATATTAATAGAGCTTAATATATCCGAAAGTGAAAAGTATATATTTTCTATACAATGAATAAATAAAATACCTATATATCTCAAGAACACTACGAAGAAAAAGCAATATTTATAGTTATTATTTCGGTATAAGCGGGAGTCTAATGGGAGCTACGGGTCAATCAATAATTAAAGAGACGAATTGATGTAGAAAAAAACTGTATTTTTACAAAATGGAATTTCTACTATTTCTCAACATAATCCCCACCAATATTAATATTCTTGTCTTAACGATGAACCAGTTGTCTTATACCTGAAACAAAGAAGTCTTTATCTTGTTGTTTGAGCCACTTTCATACAAATTCTTTGACCTCTTCTTGTTGTTGCCGAACTTTTTTTCCACATAATGCTTTCTTAAATAGACCAAACAACAAAACAAAAAAACGTCCCGGATCTCAAAGAAAAGGCGTTATATTGCACGTGAGCGGTGTTAGAGTATTGTCGCCTAACACCGCTCAGCAGACCCAAAAAACCAATTGAAAAAATGGGTTGGAAAGTACAAATACTACTTCATGTACCTTCCATCTAGATTTGGCTTCCTCGGATTTTCATTTGAGGCATTACGTGAAAAAAAGTTCGGCAACAACTAGAGGAGGTCAAAGAATTTGTGTGAAACTGGCTCAAACAACAAGACAAAGACTTCTTTGTTCCCGATATAAGACAACTAGTTCATCGTTGAAACAAGTGTATTAATATTGATGGGGATTATGTTGAGAAGTGGTAGAAGTCTCATTGTGTAAAAATACATACTTTTGTTTCTACATCAATTTGTCTCTTTAATTATTGAATGTCCCATGTACAATGTTAAAAGCAGAAGATTTTTTTGTCAGTCAACTTATTAAAAATGGTTGTATCGTTTTAAGTTTTCCATATTTGAGTAGTCATTGTCCCCTATATTCACTCAAAAAGGTTCAATATTCATATACTTATTGCTACAGGTCCCGGCTAACTTAATGATCATTTTTTAAAATATAGAATGTCTGCCCCAAATCGAATGATTGAATAACTTTTCAACTAAAAATTTTAGAAAAAACGTTAATAGAGAATATTTTAAATGGAACGAATGAACGTTGTTTTTTTAATATCAACACTGTATTTTTTCGCAGATTGAGATTCTCCATCAGAAAAGATTGTTTTTTTGCCTGAACGATTTGTTGATCCAGTTGGTAGTTCGGTAAATAATTAGAAATTTTTTAAAACAAAAAGTTTCTTAATAAAAAGTCCTTTTTTCAATTTAATTTACCACAAAGAGACAAAACAATACAAAATATAAGGATTTGGAATAATTTTCTTTTTAAAAATATCAATCACAGGTATTGATACTTGCTGAATGCATTTTTTAATATTCAATTTAATATGGAATAAACGATCGAGTAGGCGCGGAATATTTTCATTATAACAACAAAACATTTCGAACAAAAAATTTCCAACAAAATTTAGTGTCAATGTCAAACTCGCATACAAATTTTTACTTTTAAAAAAGGCGTTAAACAAAAAATGAAAATTTAGATTATCTTAGTTTATGGCTAATCAAAGAGAAATCTCGATGAAACTAAACAACTTTATGCAAATTGTTTTCAACAAAATATTATTTCTGCACGCAGTACTATCCATAAATAATTTAAATAATTTTCATACAATCGGTAAAGTTAATTAAAAAAAAACAGAAATGCTTAAAAAATGCTGTTACTAACGAAAACAATCAGATTGCAATTTTGGTTCCTATGGTTGTAAATCCACGTGTGAGCAATCACAAACTTTCTAGAGATTATGGAATTTCACGAATTTCTATCCCTGGGATTTTAAATTGCATTAAAAACAACGTGATGATTTTTAGAACCGAGTGGCGTTCCATGCCTAAGCTCAAAGAAAAATAAGGGAAAAATGGCTTTTTACTGATGAGGCAAGTTGCACAAACCACGGTCGCGTTAATCTCTACAATAAGCACTACTGAGCCATTAATAATCCACATTCGTTACGAGAACTGGCGAACCAGCGCCCATATAATGTTAATGTTTAGTGCGGCATTGTAGGATAACAACTAATTTGATTTAGTTTATTGATGGAAAACTTAATACTGGGAAGAAACATAATTTTTAAAGGAATGTATTCCTAATATTATTTGAAGAGTTGAATACGAACCAAGATAATGGATGCCCAGCTCATTATTTATTAGTCGTTAGAGCATCATTAAGTGATATTTTTCCCCTCAAATGGATTAGGCGTGGAAATAATGTTAATTGAAATGCTCGGTCGCCTGATTTAATTAACCTCCAGATTTTTTTTCTCTGGGGCCACTTAAAGTTTATAATGAAGTAGCGCAACCCCAGAAGACATGATAACGAGAATTTAAAATGTTTGTTTAAACATTCCTTCAGAAATGCTTTATACATTTCATCATGATTTACATTGAGGATTGCAAAATGCCTTAAACAAGAAGGGCGCCATTTTCAACGTTTGTGATTGATATTTTTGAAATGAAAATTGTTCCAAATCGTTATATTTTATATTGCTTTCTTCTTCATTTCAAATTTGATTTTACTTGTTTTACATCTTTTTTTATTTTATTCTGTTGGTACCGAAGTATCAACAGGTTTTTTGATAGAGTTTACATCTGTGGAAAAAATACAAGATTACTATTAAAAAAAACAGAAGCGACCTTTGTTTGGCCTTGAGGATGATGTGAAGACACTTTGATAATATGAAAAGCTATCACGTTCCATGTGAAACATTTCCTATTAAAAACAAAACAACAAAATGACTAGTTTGAAAATTATTCGCTCGTCCGGCTTTGGATAGAACATCCTATACAAAAAATATAGTATATAAAAAGTATAAAAAATAAAAATAAAGGTTGTGAGGGTTCTTAACAATTAGATCTGTGTTTTTCATACCTACATACTTAGCAGAGAAATACATCTGAGTGATGAGATGTTCAAAACAAAATTTTAATAAATATCGTTCCATATAAAATTTAAAAAATCCCCCTATCTTCAAAAATCATACTTTTATCGGAAAATAAACTTTCTCAAGCTTTATTGGTGCACCTTTAACATAATTGTGAGCGCTACCACTTTGATCTTATAGAATTCTGTGTTGTTAAAACCAGAAAATAACTTTTTTCATTCTCATTGGGTGGATAACTCGTTGGTCTGGAAGACATGTTCCAAGTTCGACTTTTAACTTTTATGGACAAATCTAGCTTGTTCCTTTCTATATAGAAAACTTTTACGATTTATAAAATCCACGAGTCAAAAGAGTTCAACATTTACACCTTTATTGTTCATTTACTCCCCTGTGGACAATGTAATGTTCTAACAATAATGATACATAGGGCAAGGTAGAGTTCGCCTCTCGCAATCCGGTGCTCTTCGTACCTAAAAATTAAATTTAAACTAAAAACATTATTTGTAAAGGAATAATGAAACGTGCTTAAACATTGTTATGAATCATTGTCATAATTAGTAAATTATATTTAGAAAGTAAAATTTTTGGATATGATTAGGATCACATTACATTACCAGCAAAATTTTAAACTAATTTAGAATTACATTTGAAATGTGTCGCCGCTAATTTGCGGTTATTCCGCTTTAATGGTAGACATTAAAAATATAATTAGTTTACCGTCAATTTATAATTACAGTCTGTTTGACAAGAGCGTGTGCGGCTACATATTTTCCTGGAAACCATTATAAGGTAGATTTGAATATTAGTAATTAGGGAAGCAATTTCCCCAAGATGCTTTGTATAGAAAGTGTTAATAGTCGTTCAACCGTGGTCATAAATGAACATATTTTGCCATGAGCGTCGTACGGTACGCGTTACGAAGGCTTGTTTTTATGCTTGGATTGGAAAGAATAAAAAATGTCGTATGGAAGCAGTGCTAAATACATTAAAAAGTCGAAAACACTTGTAAACAAGTCGGGGAAAAGCTATTCCAACATAAAAAAGTCAATAGCCTGCCAGATTTTGGCTTTATGTTCGGAAGATGCCAGACGATTAGAGTGGAGGCGACTGGACCTCTTATTAATAATAAATCATCACGGATTATATCATGTAGTGTGTGTGTATTTGTTTTCAATGCTTTCTTTCAAATAGTTTTTACGTTTTGCCGTACACGCTCTTATCAAACAGTTTGGACGTGCAAGAATAATATATTAGAAATATACATATGTATACAGACTGTCCTGGATAGAACTCACTCCACAGGGATCTCGTAAACCATAAGGGATAGATAGTTAAATTAAATGACAGTTGCACCTTCCCGAGTTCTGCAGCTTCGTATTTAAAGTACAAAAATGTTTGAATATTTCCGATATTATTTGAGAAAAATCGATATTTCATAATATCTTTTTTATTCTTTCTGATTATATTCGAACAAATTTGATCAAATAAATTTTACATTTTAAATGCAACTTTTTTCCGCTTACTAAATCTTGCTGTTAGATTTTTGAACCGACTTTTCGTTTTGATCCTTCTATACATATATTGTTTCTTGAATATTGATGATTTTTAATTCAAATCATTAATATACTATAAATAATATAACTTTTTTCATTATTTTATGGTCCTCTATCGCGTGGTACTATTTATTGTAGTTTTTCATGGTCACCCTGTATACATATATTATCTAATAAAAAAGATATGCTGCTGGATTCAAAATAAAATGTCGGATTTAATAAGCATTAAACGAAATTTTTGGACCATTTAAAAAGCAAGCTTGATGATGATTTTGAAAAAATGAAACCAAAATGTATCAAAAATCTAATGGTTCCCAAATTTAACCATTTCTCCATTTCAAATAGTTCACGAGATTCCAGTTAAATTAATTTTTATTTGGAACAGCCTGTATATTGGCTGTTTAGGTACGAAAAATAATTTGAACCTGAGTAAAAGTCCTTTGAAGAATTTTAGAAGCGTTTTTTTCTCTCGTTGCTCGTATAAGATTATTTCTCCGACTTTTACCCCACAAAGATTGTATAATTACTATCCATCTCTGCTTTAAAGAAATCCTTCCAGCAATACAAACACAATTTCTTCTTTCAAAATCCCGTTATACAAATATTACTTAAACATTTTTCCATCATACCTGCATTGAAATTTTAATTCACAATGCATGTAAAGTGGGTTGTAGGGAGCTAGGCTCTTTTTTCCTGTCTCGTTATTAAACTATTAGTGCATGTTCCGTCGTTAACAAAATGAAAAGGCTTATCTCAAAAATTATTGATTATAAGTTAAGTTACTGCCAAACTTATTCTTTGTAAGTAAGTATATGTGTATTTGACGAAGAGATGTATCTCGATTGCAGCAGATAAAAGAATGGAAGCTGGTAAACGTATATTTCTTTCGTAGTCAGTTCTTGCTCTTTTAATTAAATAGTTGCTAGTTGAAAAGCCCGATGCAAAAAGAAGACAGCTCGATGATTGGTAGGTTTTGGATTTAACTTAAACATCTGTTTCTTTTTGTTCATAGTAGCTATCACTATCTTGTTAATTGAAACTCTGAATCTCTACCCAGTGTTTGTTTAAACCGTTGCCTCAAATTCTTGAGCTGGAAGGTTCTTTTTCTTTTTCGATTCCTCTTTTCATTTATTTTTCTTTAAATAATAAAATGTAGTTTACCATACTTTTTTCGGTGTCTTGTTATATGTGTAAAAGTATAACAATTTTTTAGATTTTATAGCTTTAATGACTTCTTTGTCTTTTTTTTATTCTTTCCAAGATCATAGCATTCCGCACCCTGTCTATCCATGCAATACAGAGTATTTTTTGATAATATCACAACTCGAAAAATTCCCATCATATGCTTCAACAGAGTTCATGATTCAACAGATAAAGGAGAACCGATAATATACAGGGTGTAACAAAAATAAAGTACAGGCCGCTACTTCAGGAGCGTATTCTACACATTAAAATAAGATAAAAGTTTAAATACTTTTTTTTCTAAATCGCTTCCTAAGAAAGTTATGACGATTTAACCCATTTAATCCATTTTATTTTAATAAAGTTGCGAAAAACTATCTAACTCACATTATGTAGTAACAAATGATTCGTAGACAAGCACTGTTAACTTCATAAAGAATAATGGTTAATGTAAGATGATTCATCTGAATATTTGTCCAAAACAATAACAACATACCAGGTATTTGCAAGTGAATAAGATCTCTTAGAAAACGCACAGAAAAGTGTATTGAGGCAGGAGGAAATCATTTTGAATATTTTCTGTGATTTTTGTGTTACTAAAATAATATTCTTCCCCTTTTTTTTGGTTTTTAAATTTTGTACTCGTAAATAGGATAAAATGGGTTAAATCGTCATAACTTTCTTAAGAAGCGATTTAGAAAAAAAAGTATTCAAACTTTTATCTTCTATTAATGTGTAGAATACGCTCCTAAAGTAGCGGCCCGTATTTTTGTTACACCCTGTATAGCATCTCTATATTCCAATTTTGAGATCTACATTGATATTATAAACGCGTAAAATCTTCCTGTACTGGAAGAAAACTGATCTTACTTTTGGGATACAATACCTGATCTTTATGGAAGGATCCCAGTTATCATTGATTCTACTTTCCAAATATGATATTGTGCTCACCCTTTCTAGTTATTTGCCGTTCAACTGGATACTACTATCCATGGTCGAGTCTTATTATCATATACTTGGTATGATTTCTGTTAAGTTTTAGTTCGCAATGATCACATCCACCTACTTTTAAATCTAATAGGTGTGGTTCATCTTCAGTTTTCGCAAGAAGAACGTCATCTGCATAGCGAAGGTGTGTAATTTATTGTAACTCCATTAATTTTAACTCCACATGTGATATTTTGAAGTACCTCAGAAAACATTCCTTCTAAATATATTTATGTAGTTACATTGTTTGCGAATGATGTCACAGGGGAAAGGATGCATCCCTACTCCGCTACACGTTGAACTTGGAACTCCTCAGAACATTCTCTGTCTAATCTAATTATAGCCTTTTGATTCCAATGTAAATTTGTAATTATTCTTAGATCTTTCTCATCGATGCCAGTGGATCTTGAAACTCCTGTGATTTTAAGAAACACAAGAGGGTAGTCACATTCCGTTGTATTAGAATTTGTAAACCAAAAACAGCTTTCCTTGTCTGCAAGTCATTTTGGAAGCCAAACTGGCTATCATCTAGTCCTTTTTCTCCTTTCTTATATATCCCATTATGAATTATGCGGAGGAAAATTTTTAATACATATTGATGTCTCATCTGGTCTCATTGCTTTCCTACTTTTAGTCAGACGCATTTTATAATCTATTTCTTATTTTTGTATTTCGAAGATTTGAAAAATCTTATAAATATATATCGTCCATATATTTTGTTTTTGGTTGATTTCAAACACTTGATCTCCATTTCTGGTACAGGTATAACTGTTGCATTTTACGAATGCTTAATATAAAAATATTTAACATTTTCGTTTCTCTTATAGTGTCTCCATACTTTTGATACTCCAAGTACCTATTGTTCTATCTTGATATTTTCCACACTTGACAACAGCTGGCCGGGAGTTTCTTAATACCCTTGCCCCATTTAAGAGACGCCCGTACTCGGGGCTGTTTGATTTTGCAGCTATTATCATCATAGTGTAGTGGTTCTCCTTTGTCTTTTATACCGCTGTATAAACTCTGTTTACGTGACTACCACTGCGCCGTTTGCTATCTGAGATACAAATCAGAATTAAATCAAATATTAATTCTTAGAACCATAGCCTGAGTTCAGTTTAGAGAATAGCGCTATCGCTATTCAATATTTAGTTTTTTAGTTTTGGTTTTAGTTAACTATATATAAGAACTTGTTCGTTCAATAAATAAAGAGACACGGATTACCATGCAAAAGGCTTTGGAGGAACAGGAAAAATCATAAAGAGAATGAATAGATAAATCTTAAATTTGTTTCATTATCAAAACCATCAGAGCTACAGATGCATAATTTTTTATATTGACATTGTCCATAATAAATCTTTCATACATATATATATTTATTTTAGAGTTTATTGGGTTAATAGTGATTATCTGATCTTTAATATATGTAAATACGTAAAACAGTCATCCGTTGCAAATGGAGGCAACTGTGCTGCTTATTTTTCAAACCTACACTTCGACAAGATCCTTTAAAAAATTGATTCACATGAATGATTATACATATTAGACATTAGACATTAGAATGTTCAGTTCTCCTTCACACGAAATGAAGCTAGTAAGCTTTCAGTCATATTTTCCTTGTGAATAATAGCAATTTTGATGTTACATTCATTTTTAAATTTACTTTTTATTGTTTTTTCAACTGTATTATCTTTAAATTAATTTTGGCTGCAAAACTTCAAAACCTGTCATTTTAAGATAAGTCTCATCATCTTGTTAATGATAAATTTATTGTGAATGCTTTTAGTAACGAAATGCGATTACTTATAATACGTTACGACTGTTTTATAAAAATTTACTTTCCACATCAGCTTTCTGACAAATATCAATTGTGTTCTCTCTAGCTAGTTTTAATTGATATTAATATTATCAATGTACAAGAAAAGTAAAAACTTAAAAATTTCAGGATGATCTGGATACTTTGATTAAAACTTTATTTTCTTGTCGTATAGTTCATTTCAAGCAACTTTTCTTATCAACTTTTTGCCAAATTATGTCTAAAATGGGTACTTTACTAGAACAATTAAGTATTTTGTTTAATCTAAAAAATGACGTGTTAATCAAAATAGGAAGTCATACAGATTTGCATGAAATTTTAAGTAAATTTTTTTCACAACATTTTACTGAATTATGAATACAAATGACATTTTACCTCAAAAGATAATGATTTTTGCTTCGCTGTCAGTGCCTACTTGTTTTTGAAAAACTCAAAATATACTGCAAATTTTTTCCATAATAAGCAGGGCTTAATTCCCAGATATTAAAATTAAAATACAAAAATTTTTAGTCCATCGCTGCTCTTTAACATCAATCGGGAAGCAAACTGTATTCAAAAAGATAATTAAATGGTGATCCGTTTCCCAAATCTTTTTTGAGTTATTCTATTTTATGTTTTTGGAAAAAAACGACATCTTCAACGCTAAAAAGAAATATCACAAAACAAAATGCTAATTAAAGGGTTTTTGGAATAAAACGATGTTTATAGACAAAAATCTGTTTTTGATCCACTTACAATTAGATCTAATGATGAAATTGAAAAATATTACGCTCGTTTTTGTGTCCTTTTACTGTTCTGATATTTTTTTGCATGTTGTAAGTAATTTTTTACAGTAACGACTGATTGTTTTTATCAATTAAAAAAGTGATGCCCTCGTGCACATCTACCAATATTCGAAATTTAAATATAAAATAAACAATGAATAGACAATGTTTCTTGCTAGAAATAATACTTTTGAAACTGAAAACCTCTTAAATTGGACACAGCAAAATTTGTTTTATAAATTAGATACTTGTTGAAAAGTGATAGCAACTTTTAATTAAAATCATCAGGTGTGGAACACTTTAAGAAAAATTGATCAACACTTGTAAAAAATCTACATTCTACTATACTTTTATCGAGCTATCACTGATTGAGATAACTTGAAAAAGAAATTTTGTATATGAAGTTATACGTAGATCCATATGCTATGCCATTTTCGTATAAAAATCAACGTAACAATATTTAGTGATTCTAAGTAATAATAGCTACATTAATTTAAATTAAATGTTGAAAATGTTAATACAATTGTGGAATGAAATTTCTATTTAGTAATCGGTCCAAATATTAATTGTAAATTGATGCTGAAACCAATGGTTTTTAATAACATTAGGATTATTTACAACTCAATATTGCGTATTGTAAACATTTTAGACGCCCATACCGCAAAATTTAGCATTATCTGTCCACAAAATATTGTTAAAAAACTGAGGGTTGTCCCTAAAGCGAAGCTTTAACCTAGCTTTTGTCGTGTGGGCGTCTACAACGTTCACAATATGCAATATTGGGTTATAAATAATCCTGATATTATTACAGACGATCAGTTCCCACATCAATTTGGGATTAATGTTTGGGCCGATATAATAAATGGCACATTGATTGGCCCTTTTGAATTACCACCTAGACTATGTAGTGAGAATTATTTAGAGTTGTTACAAACACATTTGCCACCTTCACTTGAGAAAGTCCCCCTAGGCATGCGCCACGTTATGTGGTTTCAACACGACGGGGCTTCACCACATTAGTCTTGTCATGTTAGGAACTTCCTCAATGATACCTATGGAACATGAATAGGCAGAGATAGAAACATACTACGGCCGCCGCGTTCTCCTACTTACAGCCCAATAAACTATTTTCTTTGGGGATATTTTAAAAAACTTGTGTATGTAACATAATATGAACGAGAAAACAATCTGCCCCAACAGGTATTCAACGAACAGCCTAACATAAAAAACAATAGAAGAGCCTTTAGATTATTAAAAAAATCATTCAACGATTACGTCTATGTATTAGAATGTGAAGACATCATTTTGAACATTTAATTTAAATTAATATAAATATTATGTATCATTAATCCTTAAAGTCACTAATTATTTATACGTTGAATTTTATACATAAAACTTTTTCAAGTTATATAAATTAGTAATAGCTCAATAAAGGCACAGTACAATGTAGATTTGTTCACAAACGTTGGTCAACTTTTCCTAAAGTGTTCTACACTTAATAATTTTAATTAAAAGTTGCTCTTACTTTTCAACAAATATCTAATTTGTAAAACAAATAGTTGCTGTATTCAATTTAAGAGGCTGCCAGTTTCAAAAGTATTATTACTGGCAAGAGACTGTCTATAAACATGATTATATTCGAAATACTCTTAAATTATTCTTTTGTTTGGTGATAATTCTTTTTATTGTTCAAGATGGCTTCTTTATAAGAGCCAAAAATTGGAATAATTTAAAAACGATTGAAAAACAGATCATCATTTATTTAACTTTTTTGCAAATGCCCTTCTTTATTTCCTATTTGCATTTAATTCATTACATTCGAGATACCCTTTATCATCATTTCTTTAATAAGTCCAATAATAACTTTCATTAGATTTGAAATCATCAAATGTTTTTGAGTCCGGAAAGCAATAAATGAATTTTATGAAAATTAAAATAGAACCATGTAAAACTATTAAGAATGATATGAACATTATAATTTGTGTGATTTTTGCTGTGAATTTTTGCATGGAGCTTGACTACAGTGGTTGAACAATATTCACGATAACCAAAGCAATAAAGACAACAACCACTTGGAGTTGAATTTAATAAGCCACTGACTGGGAAGATATCTCTAAAACAATTTATTTTAATTATTTTATCGGAGACAACAGTCTCAGTTACCAAAAATACAGTGCCTGAATTTTCCGCATTAGAGGTAATCGTAAAAAATCAGTTGTACCACAGGGCAGGAGAAGAGGTTCACGACGAAGGAACTGCCTTCATGATAAAGAATAACCTCTACCGCAGGTATTTCAATATTTCAATTCAGAATACGTTTCAAAGAGTGTCTCTTCTATTAGATGCCGATCTCTATTAGGTTACTTTAAATGAAATATTAAATTTAGGTTTGAATTTGTTGTATTTTTAGACTGCTTCTTTGATTATCAAATCGCTAAAATCCAAATTAATCAATGTTGTGTTTTGAATACACGAACTGAGATAAATAAAAAACAGTTTTATTTTTTCCTAGATCAAATGATTAACCCAAAATCTGCTGAATTGTACAAAATAGAAAATCTTACAGATCAGACTTTTTCTATATGATTATGTTTTTAATTTATTAAAAACATCAGTCAAGACATACCGATTTAACGGGCTTATACACCTCAAATGAATTATTAAATCGTATTGACACAAAAGATTCTTTATGCTAAAAAAAAATTGATACATCAATTATTTTTGAAATTGAATTGCTGAGTTTTGAAAAAAAAATAAAACTGTAAAGTTGTGACCTATTAAGATTTAATGGAATTGATTAGGCGAAATTTTTAAGGCAAAGATTCCGTAAAAATAGTATAGGCAATACTGAGGGGAAATGTCGTCATAGGCATTATCTGAAGAACTATTGATTTTAAAAATCTGAAAAAAATCATATAAATCTTTATCGACCTAATCTACTTTTGGAAAATATTTTCAATATTGTGGCACTTCCGGTTATATCGGAAGTAGCTACCTACTTTGTTATTTAAAATGGAACTCCACTTTTTTATAGCATTTTTGTATTCCTTGTGGAATTTTAAGTCTAGTTTGTATAAAGTGTCTTATGTCTAAAATTTACCGTTTTCGAGTTATTCTGAAAAATTCGAAAATTTTGACAGCTGCAAGCTCCGACGGAAATTGGTGCTGTGCCCCAACCGCTGCGAATTTCGGGATCGTTTTTCTCGGGCTGAAAGAGGACTTAATGACCTATGTGTTGACGTACTTAGATTTAAAAAAAGTCTTACACAACCCCCGAAATATGCCACCGAAGTTGCATGTCTTTAAACCGCAATAACTTGCTTATTTCAAATGGAATGCCCTAATATTCTCGATGGCTTCGTGTTTACAATTCAAAAATCTATAACTTTTGTTAACATTACCCTATTCCTAAATACAGCCGTCTATTAGTTAAAGTTGCTTTTTGAGTTTAGGAACAACAACCCTTACGGTAGTTTCCTCGGTAACGTACAACATGCATGACAGGTTTACTGTGTTTACCGTAAGGGTTGTTATTCTTCAACCCAAAAAGGGAGAGTAACTTTCAATAGCTTATAAACGGCTGCATTTAGGGATAGGGTAATGTTAACAAAAGTTGTAGATTTTTGGATTCTGAACACGATGCGGAGAAAGAAATTGGAACATTCCATTTGAAATAAGCAAATTATTGAAGTTTAAAATAATGCAACTTCACAGGAATATTTCGCAGGTTGTAAAAGACTTTTTTTAATCTAAGTACGTCAACACATAGGTCATTAAGTCCTCTTTCAGCCCGAGAAAAACGATCCCCGAAATTCGCAGCGGTTGGGGCACAGCACCAATTTCCGTAGGAGCTTGCAGCTGTCAAAATTTTCGAATTTTTCAGAATAACTCGAAAACGGTAAATTTTAGACATAAGACACTTTACACAAACTAGTCTTAAAATTCCACAAGGAATACAAAAATGCTATAAAAAAGTGGAGTTTCATTTTAAATAACAAAGTAGGTAGCTACTTCCGATATAACCGGAAGTGCCACAATATTGAAAATATTTTCCAAAGGTAGATTAGGTCGATAAAGATTTATATGATTTTTTTCAGATTTTTAAAATCAATAGTTCTTCAGATAATTCTAATGGGCCTTCGAAAAGAAACACTGATAGACTTATTATAATGTACTAAGCCTTCTGTCTGAATTCAATTGAAAAATATGATAAAATTGATAGGTATTGAGAAGCAGTCTTGCATGATTTTTTCACTGAATTGAAATTTATCATGATTACTTTTTCAAATTTATATAAAGGACATATCTTATAGGGTATTTGTTAATAAGTATCCGATTTTTATATGGTGATTTTTCAAGTAATTTTAAGACACAAAGTTCTTAGAAAAATATGATTAAAAATGTTTCGTTTCGAAAATAACGGACGTTCAAAATTCTTACTTCTTTCGTATTTTTCTTAATGATGTTGGTTGTTTTAAAAACAAAATTTCGACATTTTGAACAGATGCTATGCTTTAAAATATGAATTTACAAGAAAATATCACTAAAAGGTAGAATTTTAGACAGAATATTGCCTTCTGAAGGGACATGGTCTATTTGACCTACTTTTTACAACGGCACTGATCTTTTTTAATTTCTGGAATTAAATTCCTTATATTTTTTTGATAACTTTTGTTATTTTATTTTTTTGCTATATCTGTCATCATTTTCCAACTATCTATCAACAAACCATCATCAGTGCAGACACAAAACCAAATTATTTTCTATTCACTTTTACTATGTTGTCAAGCTTGAAAAGTTAACGTTAAATATTTTCCACATTCTGGCATGGAAAATTCTTATCCACATATATTATATCCAAAGAGTGCAGGCACTTTTCTCTCGGGATTCCCATTGTGTATTAACTTTTAACACCCTATCTTTGATCACATAGTTCTAAGAATTTTCTATCTCAAAATTATTTGAAAAATCACCCTATGCAATTTCGGACACTTATTAAAAATTACTCTGTATGTATATAATATCAATTGTGTTTATATTATCAATACTGCTAGGTTGCAAATTTTATTAAATACTAATCGTATAAGATTCGTACACCATAATTCATCATACATTCCGACAGTTTTTATTTTTTTCCTCAAAAACCAGCGCTCATTCAAAGAAAACAAAGAATACGTCTCGAATACTTTTTACGTTTTATTATTACTGCATGTTTATACGAAAGGATCATGCTACTGAATCACAGAACACTTTATTTTCCGTCCTAATAATATGGGAACTCCGATTGAGATTAAAAAAAGATGCCCACAAGTAAGTTTGAACGCAAATATATTAATAATAATTTCAATGATCATTTTTTTTTAATGTGAAATTTGAAGTTTAAATGGAGCATGCTTCTAGCAAATAAGCTGAAGATTGTTAGTAAGGCCGAGGATACACATGCTATGAAAAAGGCACACTTTGTTGCTAGCAAAAAGTATGCTAAATTAGAGCATATTCACTGTAACTATATATTTATTTACTAGTTAATTATAGCATGCTTGCCATAAATATCCACCTTCAAACACAAAGTTAGTATGTTCGGAACGCGTTCACACTTTCTTCTTGGCATACTTTTTTTTATTCCCACCGCACATCCTATGCTTAGTAGCACGAAAAATAGATCGTCATGCGATTAGGTAGCGTGCTTGTTTTTTGTTTAAACATAGTCAAAATCTACAACTAAGTAGCATTTCCTCTAAAATAGCATGCTTTTGTGCTCATAAATAAATAGCATGTGTATCCTCGACGTAATAAGTACAAGAAATTTTCTGACAAAATAATCTATAAATTAGTTCCATAAAACATTCGGTATTGCTTTGAGATATGTATATTTTATTTCTTATGTCAGTCTTCCTTTTCCAACAATCAAATTAAAGTGACTGCCTATAGTTTTTAAAGCAAAGTATTTATTGAGTAATGAACCAAATTCCTAATAAACCATTTTTGTAATTTTGTTAATTTATGTTTTTACGATCATAAAAATTAATGTTTTTTTTTATCGATGGAAGTTTCCTGTCCTGAAATCTTATATCCGTTTTATGATGTAGTTTGTTGAACGTTTGCGCGACTACGGCAGATGGTTTATCAGGTCCTGTTGCTAAAGTTTCCAAAAGGCAAAATTGATCATTTAAAAGCTCAGCAATATTGTATTCGATTTGCATTAAATTAACCAGTAATTTATACAGAGTGCTCAATAATTAATGGATAATCTTAAAATTTCTGACAAAGGAAATCATAGGCTATCAAATGACTTAAATATTATTATATTGAAATATTCGGTTTTCGACTTATTAGCATTTTTGTGATTTTTCGAAAAAGTTATGCATTGTCATTTCTTGATCTTGGTGTTATCATAAACAAAAGAAGTTTTACGTTCGACATTGCATTAAATGTTGCAAAATTTCTTTTATTAGGATTTAATCTGTATTTTTCACTATTATTTATATGTTTACAAGCAGATCTGTCCTTTTTATTAGAATGTAATAAGACTATGTGATTGCAAAGTGGCTTTCGGGCACATTACTCATTAGAAGCACTACAGCATTTAAATGAAATTTATCCATACAGATGGATTGGTCAATTAGGTTCCATTTTATGGATTCCGCGCTCACCCGATTTAAATCCATTAGATTTCTTTTATTGGAGTTGCCCTAAAGACAAATTATATAGCATTCTAATTCCTTTCATGCAAAATCTACAAGAACGAGTTGACGCAAATGCCGGAGAAATCAGTAAATGGAGATGTTCCGCTTACTTAACATGGTTTTTATGTGAAGATGTGGAGTTTGTATTAGAGTAGAAGGTGCTCAATTCAGCCATTTATTGTTAATTTGTTTATAAATATGTATGTGTTTTACAATAATTGTAAAACAAAAAAAAATTGTATTTAAAAGTAGTTATTAAGTACAATTATTGTATTTAATTCTAGTGCAAAAATATTAAATGAAGAAAAATAAAATATTTTTCTTTTCCTTACTTTGACAGCACTTGATTCCATAAGACTAAATTTACATATGTGAACCCTACCATAAAATAAACTGCACTAAATAGGTATTTTTTAAAGACATTTATCCATTTGAACAATGCTCAAAACTCAAAATTTTTAAAGAATTTTATAAGGTGCCGTAAACGCTAGTGAAAAATACAGGCTAAACCCTAATAAAAGAAGTATTTTGCAACATTAAATACAATATAGAAAGTAAAACTTCTTTGTTTGTGATAACACCAAGGCAAAGAAATAACAATGTATAACTTTCTCGAAAAATCACAAATATGCCAATAAGTCGAAAACCGTGCTTATTTCAATAGAGTTGAGGCTATTTGGTAGTCTATCTATAAGGTTATCTATTAATTACCGGACACCCTATATACAGGGTGGCCCATTAGTGCGAAAAAGTCCAATATCTCGGTAAATATACGATTTAGAAGCAAAAGTTTCATATAAAAAATTTCCGTCTTTGAAAGATGCATGTTTTAAAATTATTTTCAAATGTACAGGATTTGCCATAAAAATGTGGCGGTAAAAAATTAGGGTTTTTAAACGGGACTCCCCATTTTTAATTGCATTTTTGGATTCCTCGTTAAATTTTAAGGCTAGTTTATATACAGCGTTTCATGTCTAAAATGTACCGTTTCCGAGTTATTCTGGAAAATTCGAAAATTTTGTCAGCTGCAGGCTCCTACGGAAATCGATGCTGTGCCATAACCGCTGGGAATTTCGAAATCGAACTTCGGGGGCTCCAAAAGGAAGGAATAGGTTATGTTTTTACCAATTTGAATTTCAAAAAAAGTGTTCCAGATCCCCCCAAATATGC
>JABRWK010000111.1:25707-38286 GCA_013372445.1 Hypothenemus hampei | reverse complement strand
TTCATTAAGTCCTCTTGAAGCCCCAGAAGACCGATTTCTAAATTCGCAGCGGTTTAGCTGCAGTAATAGTTTCCGTAGAAGCCTGCAGCTGTCAAAAATTTCGAATTTTCGGAAATAACTCGGAAATGGTACATTTTAGACATAAGACAGTTTACATAAACAGCCTTTAAAATTTGACAAGGAATCCAAATATGCCATAAAAAATAGGGGGTTCCATTAAAAAAAACATAACTTGGTACTACCACACTTTTATGGCGGACCCTGTATACTTGAAATTATTTTTAAAATACGCAGCTCTTAATGGCCAATAACTTTTATATGAAACATTTCCTTCTAAAACGCATATTGGGCCACCCTCTATGTAATAAAAATAATAGGATTATTTGCGATCCTAATTTTTTTAAGGTTAACCAGTACATGTCACTATCTAATACTATAGTATACTTAAATGTATTCAAAATTGAAATACTGGGATGGAACAATCAAAACACATACTAGTCTGGCTTAGAGGTGAAAATGGTATCTTCCATTACCCTACGGCGGGTCTGATTTCTGCGATTGTTCCTAATGCGGATATCCCGATGTCATAATTTTTGGTGGTCGGACATACGTTCTGTCCCATATGAAATGATTAATTTTTTTCTCCATTAATTTTCTAATGATCATTTCCTTTCTGGGTCATTTTGAATGTCACTCAGAATTGCCAATGTTTTGGGAGAGGAGTTCCGCACACTTAGTATGAAATTTCCTTACATAAGCAATTTTTTCCCTAGATTTAATTTTAGAAACACTTATTCTATTCGCGTGTCTTCGGGCCACGCCATTATGATGAGCGGAAAAGAAAACAAAAAAGTAATCGCACCCTTCTCAAATTTCGCTCGATTCGATTTCAGTTTTCCTATTCATGATTAATTTTTCTTATTATTGAATTAGGAAAATTTTCTTACGATCAGCACTGTTGACATATGTATCGCAATGAACATTTAACTCAGAACGTTATCAAATTTTGTCCAACCAAAAATCAATTATTAAGAATTGTTTTTAAAAACACTTTTGTAATTAAAACATTGGCTGGAAAATTATGTTAATCGAATAATGATAGTTTTTCCATTATTATTGCTACACGAAGCAATTTGTCCGCAAGAATTTGTGAAGCAATCCATTCTGAACACTCAAATTTCAAAATTTTCGAATGACATAGCAAGTTTCTTTAACAATGCAAATGAACTGTTCTCTAGAAAAACGGAAAAAAAATGGATTTAGGTCGTTTTTATAATTTTTGAATTATTACCCTCTTGCGCATATCTATTATGTGTTATTACTATTTATTATTTATTATTACCTTATTGCGCGCTCAAGTTATAACATAAAAATCAACAATGCGTGTTCTTTTGTTCTTTCTCTGTGCACTTGTTATTTTTCCATTTGTTTTTTGTGCACACATATCTAATGGCTAGTTCGACGACAATCACACCACAACAAAATAAAAAAAATAAAATAAATTTAACAAAATAAATCCTAATATTAATTTAAACTGAATAAATTGTTGCAATATCATCATGTTCTTCTAATTGTAAATTACATATCTTTTTACACATTTTTTTGGTCATTTTCTGTTAAAACGGTTTAAGTATTAATTTATGATAACTGATGTTTAATTTTTATTCTGACGTTCGCAATTCATTATTAGATAGTATAACTTTTAAGTTAAATAGAATGAAGTTTACCAAAATAAGTATAACTAGTTATAAAACAATGGAGATATTTAAAATACGTTTATCTCAAAACGACGTTTTTGGACTTAGGTCTTTCTTCGAGAGAACGGTTCAAATGACATAGGAATAACGTTATATTGGATTTGGTTTCCCAGTGAATTTCATGTGAAATTCGAATATCTCAAAACATGTTTGATAACATAACATTATTTTTTCATCCGATACTCCAATTACTGTTAATTTTTTATCCCTGAATTAATGATTTGATCGATTTTTTTTTACTTGCAATATGCAATTTTCATTTGTCGTTGTGGCATGACATTTGTTAGTTTATTTTCCATTAACCAACCATTATGTTTCTACGTATCTCACAATCAGCAATACTTTTCCTGGTAATAAACGGGTAAATGTTTATTAAATTCGATAAGTATTCCTGTTGTCAGTTCAGGATTAAAAATAATCTAAAATCATTCGAGACATAAAACAAATTATCTTTCAAACATTAAGTTATAGACCTCAGAATTTAAACTTATGACGCATTTTCTTTGCTTTTAATGCTAACAATAAGTATTTAATGGTTTTATTTTAACTTTTTTGGTCACGAATTGTTTATTTTTGAGAAAAAAATCATGACTTTGCTAAGCAGTTTTTGAATTAAATTATGATTTTTTTTCCAATAAAATATATCCACGGAGGTTCCTAAGGAGGCTGTAACGCGTCCCCAAGTGAGGCCATTGTGTTTAAGTGGATGCAGTTGAAAATTCAAAGAATTCAGAAAGATTTTATTTCACCGAAACACATATGTATATTATAAACGCACATTATATAAGTTTAGTTGTTGACTATATGGTTTAAAGTTAGTTATTGAACTTTTTAAAATACAACAAATACAAATTTTTCTTTCTGTAGGGACATAAATGAATGGTACATTTTCCACAAAAAAAAATTGCTTTTTCCTTTGCAACCAACAATAAAATTACCGAATTTAGATACACCAATCATTTATTCAGTATGCGCTTATATGAGACTATGACTAAAAGGGTTAAATGACTTCCAAGCTGATTAAGCTAGCCATGCTTGACCGAAATAATAGAGCAATTATGTTAAAAATGTTATTTAATTGAGCCGTTTATTTTGAAAATGGGGCAAGTCCATTTTTGAAAAAATTGAAGATAATGATAATAATAGATAAAACTGAAGTTAATGATGAATGTTATTTTTTATCTATAAACAATCTACAGCCAAAAAATTCAAATTCCATAATATTTGGCGACCGGAAGTTTTATTGATTAATGATTCTGTTAATTTATTGAAATGTAAAACTTTAAATATCTTGAAATGACAAATAATGGACATGCCCCACTTTCAAAATAAACGACTCAATTATTAAAATAATGGCAATACCTGTAAATTGCACTAACGATGATCACTTCAATTTTTTATTATTTATAGTAAATGTAACAAAATATTATTCATTTGGTGGTGCACATTTGGTGTTTCATATCTAGAAAAACCGAAACCTTAATTAAAGGTTCTTACAAGCATAATGGATAATTTAAAGTAACAATGAAATACAGTTCAAATTAAAATTTAGAGGAAAAAATCATTTTAATAGATGTTCAAAATTGCGCTCTAGAACTTCAGAATACCTTGCACTTCTTACAAGGGAAGGTCCGCGGGTGATCAGAGCCCAGAGACACGCTATTAGCTGGAAATTGTTGCTGGAGGTACCCATAACAAAGATTAACCCCTACATTTTTGATCTTTTTGAGCACTAATTCTCCAAAGCTTTGAATTTATGCGATTTTTTCAGGCTATTTGTCACACTCAATGTAAAGTCAGAATCTTGTAGAATGACCTTAAAAGTATAAAAAATGACCATTCAGTACAACACTACGTAAAATGTTGTGATTAAGATAAAATAAATAAAAAAAACCTACTCATACTGTTAAAAATAGACCCAAAATATCGCAAAAATTCAAAGCTTTAGGGCATTGGTACTCAAAATAACGAAAATGTCGGGGTTAGTTATGGGTACCACAAGGAACATTTGTCACCTAATAACGTACATCTAGGCGCTGATCACCTGGGGAGTTTCTTTTGCTAGAATTAATTTCTTATGGGTAGTTTTTCTTATTGATTTGGGATCGAAATTATTAAATATATTACTCACTCTTTGAATGCAGTCTTCCATGGTTGTTAATCAACTATTGTAAACTCGATTTTTATTGAGGCCTAAATAAAGTAATCAAGTACTGAAAAACCGGAAGATCGGGAGGACATAAGTGAGGTAAATTATTGGCAATCCATTGGTTACACAATATCTCTTACAAAAAGTTATGGATCAAATAACCATTATGAGAAGGTGCTCGGTCATGATGATAAAATAATTGTCTATGTTTAGTTAATGGCAAATTTTTGAAACAAAATATTTGAGGCAAATACGGCACATGAGCTAATAAAGCTCACATTTAAAAATTCACGCTAAAATAATTGGATGATATATCACTAGGATTTCTGAAAATTTAAGTTTTTTAAGATTCATCGATTTCAAAAAAAAAAGAAATTTAATCATTTAATACGTAAAATAATATTTATAGTAGTAACAACGTACTTTATTAATTGTAATTTAAATAAAAACATTTTTAAAATAACAATGCATTGATAAACTTGTCTGCCAATTGTGAACAAATTTTTGAGCAAATATAGAAAAAGCTCTTTCCACATCAGTTGAAATAGGTTTAATTGCTAAAAGTATTTACAGACTCGAAATTTTTTTATAAAAAATCGTTCTCCGAACATTCGATTATTTTTAACCTGAATTCGTTCAAATCCAAATCCGAATTATTCGTTTCAGAAACCTTATACGTCACTCTTTACGCACACATGCGTTTGTCTGTCTAAATACTACGGTAAGGGTCCATGGAAAACTAGATTTTATTTTTTGAAACCACAAAATATACTATTTATTCCATACTTAAGTTAGATTAGGTGGGTCTTACTTACCTCAATTACCTTATGATTTTTCCAAACTTACCAAAATATTTAAAAACCTTTTACCGACAGAAAATAACAATAATTATACATAGAAATTTTAATATTAGATAAAAAACTGTTTGCCATCATCGTTACAGTGTAAAGCGAATCTCATTATGATTCTTATCACTGTAATAACTGGAATTGCTTCTATTAAAATGCCGTTCTGTTTAAATTTTATTTTATCTATCCAAATAATATTGTACAAAAATAATAGATTTTCACCGGGTTAGCAGAAACTCAGAAAAAACTGTCCTCTTTGGATAATCGGTATCTATTAAATATTGCACTAAACTAAGTGAACGAGATGAAAAATGTTGCACTAAACTAAGTGGATGGGGTTTTTTAAGGATTCTTACAAGGTGCTTCTAAATAAATTTGAGCCAGGGCAACTTGTCTTAAGGCCGTTAGACACGGTATGAAATTTGTAGTTAAATTTGTTATTGAAAAAAATTGTCTGTATTACACACGTTTCTACGTCAAATTTGACTCAAATTTTTTTTTGGTAAAAATGTGTAAGACACGAACAATTTTTTTAATAACAAATTTAACAACGAATTTTATACCGTGTCTAACAGCCTTTAAAGACGTTTTCGAATATAAATATTTGAAAATATCCCAAAAATACAGTTTCGTCGTTAATGATAGGGTTGTTTGTTCTCTAGGGTGCTTTGACAGATCCGTCAGTTTTAAAATGATCTATTATGCTTTTAAGGATTCTTGGTAATGGCTCCGTTTTTTCTGAATATTGATTACCAAATGTATGAGATATTCTACTTAATATGTTCTTACATTCATACATAAACAAATTGAGATAATCTTTAATAATTAAATAACTTTTCAACATAACTTCTGGATTGTTTCCTGAAGAGTATAATGGCCGTACTTATAGACCGGTCTTGGCTTAGTCAAGATTCAAGTTTGACTTAAGCCAAGTTTGTCTCCATTGTTAATCTCAAGGTTATTTAGAACTTCAGTAATGCTCAAGCTAGCCGTTGACATGTCTTAAGCACGGCTGTCATGATGAAGTTTTTATTAATTTTATGGTAATTACATTTTGTACATCATCCACTAACTCTACAAACTCTAAAAATTCTTCAAGGTCCTTTTGATAGTCTAGATCCATATACAGTATGCACAACGTGACCTTAGCACAAATTTAGAAAAGGACAAATAGAAAATATGTTTGTCGCATTCACTCCAACTGTCAGTCAAGTAGGAGTGAACGCGACAGACGTATTTTGTATCTGTCCTTTTCTAAATTTGTGCTAAGATCACGTTGTGCATACTGTATAGTAACTATAGGATAATACGGATTGACTTGAGTCTTGACTAAGTCAAGTCTGGACTATAAGGTACTTTTTACGACATTTTTACAATTTATAGCATGGTGTCAGTAATTTCCCTATAATCATATTTTAATAATATTGGTGATCATCAAATTGTCGAAACGATCAAATTTGTGCTCATTCCATTCTACACATTCACTTCGGTCAATATGAGATAGAACTTGAAAGTAGCCACTCCTTATCTTTGAAGTTTTATCTAAGAAATTTTGTTTTGAAAATATTGTACTTCTGAATGGATACGAAAAATTGTTGAATCTAACATTTCCATTTGAAAGAATTTAAATCCAATTAGAACCAATAATTTTCAATTGTAATGAAAAAATATTTTGCTCTGTTTTTGACACAATATTACGATTTATCTACAACAGGCATCACTTGAGAGTGGTCCTTTATAGAAGCTTAATGAAATTTTTTCAGCCGATGTAGCGGAAAATATGATAGGAAAAAAGCGTGTTGTCTGCCGATTTAATAATATATTATCTATGGAAATCCACGTCTGTTATTCAATTAGAAATTAATTAGAATTTCCATTATTTAAACGTCTATGCCCCGTGCTTGGTCAAATTCAGTGCAAATTTGGGCAATTTTCTACTTAAAAACTGATGCCATTTCCTGTGAATTTTAACAAAATTGTTATCTTATTTACACGTTATGTGTAATAAATTTTCAACACAGATAAAAGAAAATAGATCATTTTAATTGCGACGATGAAAGGTTAAAGGTATTTCATTATTAACTTACAATTAGTGCTGTACTTTGTAAATGGTATTCACATGACGCATCATTTAATTCACTCCATCTTCCATTAGATTTATATGGATATATCTTGAATAATGGAACAATGACAGTACATAAACTATTTATAAGAAAGTTATGGAAAAGATAAATATTATATTCGTGTATTTTAATTAAATTAAAAATTAATTGTTGAAATTTCATCAATCGTTTTCATTACTTTTGAATTGTCATTACCACAAAGAAGTAGAAACTTCGTTACATTTTCTACGACAAATATAAATGCCTACAAATCTCTGGAGATCTTTACGGTAACTCGGATGGTGCGGCGATCATTTCACTTGGGCGGAAACCCTTCATTTACCTAAAGTTTACCTTCTTTTATGTTTAATATAGTATACTTTTTTATATACTATAATAAAAATGTGAACGTACGTTAATAAAAATATAAAATTAGCGTCAAATACAGCCAATCGCTGTATACAGAATGAGAAAAAAGTCTAGAAAGGTGCTTATATTTCCTGAAATACTTATTCGTTATTTAGAAAATGTTTTAATAAGTTGCAAATATATACAGGGTGTCTCACTAACTGTTCACCTGAAATATCTTCATTATAACGGGTTTTTGATAAAAAAAAACAATTAAAATAGGCTGAGTTCTGACAAATACAAAAAGAAGTCTGTCGCGTCTAAGTTCATCGCCTTAACAATTAACAGCTGTCGCTGATAGTAGCAGTTATGCATGAAGAAATTCTGTACGGTTATGTTCTAATATTAAGAAAAGATCTAAGTTTTTTCGTCTTTTGTTATTCAAAGCCTGCTTTAATTACTTTTTTTAAGCCCGTTATTATATAATACATAAACATTATTCGAATGAAAGTTGTAGAGCATGGAAAGATACATAATGTGGTATAAACAATTTACTTAAAAATGGAAGCTTTGAACAGATTTAAAGCTAAAGTATGTTTTTTCAAATGGAACCCCCCCCTCAATTTTTCTTGCATTTTTGAATTTCTCGTTAAATTTTAAGGTCACTTTATGTAAGCTGTCTTTTGTCTAAAATTTACCGTTTCCGAGTTATTTCGGAAAATCCGAAAATTTTGACAGCTGCAGGCTCCCACGGAAATTGGTGCTGTACCCTAACCGCTGCGAACTTCGCAATGGGACTTTTTAAGTTCCAAGAGGACTTAATGAGCTACGCTTTGACGTGTTTGAATTTAAAAAAAAATCTTTTGCATCCCCCAAAATTTGCCTCCAAAATTGCAAAACTTCAAATGATAATAACTGTCTTATTTCAAATGGAATGCCCCAATTTTCTCGACGGCATCGTATTCAGAATTCAAATATAAAAATTAAAATAATTAAAAAACAATAAATTATAGATTTTTGAATTCTGAATACGATGCCGTCGAGAAAATTGGGGCATTCCATTTGAAATAAGACAGTTATTATCATTTGAAGTTTTGCAATTTTGGAGGCAAATTTTGGAGGATGCAAAAGATTTTTTTTTAAATTCAAACACGTCAAAGCGTAGCTCATTAAGTCCTCTTGGAACTTAAAAAGTCCCATTGCAAAGTTCGCAGCGGTTAGGGTACAGTACCAATTTCCGTGGGAGCCTGCAGCTGTCAAAATTTTCGGATTTTCTGGAATAACTGGGAAACGGTAAATTTTAGACAAAAGACAGTTTACATAAAGTGGCCTTAAAATTTAAAGAGAAATTCAAAAATGCAAGAAAAATTGAGGGGTTGCATTTAAAAAAACATACTTAAGCTCTAAATCTACTCTAAAGGCCGATTGACACGACGCACAATTCTGAATATAATTCTATTAAGAATTTTTACTACTAAAATCTGCAACAGTCAGATCCAATGAAATAAAAATGTGATAGTTTTGACAACTGTTCCTGATCAATCAGCATAATACTGACTGTTGCAGATTTTCGTAGTAAAAAGTCTTAATAGAATTCTATTCAGAATTATGCATCGTGTCAATCGGCCTTTAAGCCTCCATTTTTAAGAAAACTGTTTATATATTATGTATCTTTCCATGCTCTACAATTTTATTTCCAACAGTTTTTGTGTATTATTTAATAACTATAATGAAAATATTTCAGGCGAACAGAGTTAATAAGACACCCTGTATATTTTGCCATAAATTTGCAATATTCAGTTTTTCTTACTATGGCCACTAACTTCATTTTTTCAAATGGAAACCTGTATTTCTAATTTCATTTTTCAATTTTGCTTCAAATTCTAAGTATATTCAATGTACCATGTCGGATGCGTAATTTCAACAGTTGCCGAGAAATTTACAATTAAATTATATATATCAATATATCTATACACATTCATATCTATATATCAATCGTAAACTTCTTACTACATATATTGGGATGTATATTTTAATCGTAAATTTTTCGGTAATTGTTGAGGTTAGGTATAGAACATGGTACAGGAAACATACTTAGAATTCGAGGTAGAATTCGAAAATAAATTAGAAATACAGATTTCCATTTGAAAAAACGAAATTGGCTGTCATAGCAACGCACTTGCTTATATTAAGAAAAATTGAATATTTCAAGTTTATGGTAAAAAGTATATTTAACAATTTTTATTAAAACATTTTTTTTAATAACGAATATTTCAGGATATATCAGCATCTATCCAGTTTTACTCACTCTGTATAAATGCAAGATTAGCTAAATTAAGGTTTGATTTGGTGTAAAAAAACCCCTAATCAAAATTTATTAGAAAAGTAAAAAATTATACTTTTCGAGTTTAATATAAGAAACTATTAAAGTGAGCCTGTACACTGCCGGTCAAAAATTTGAAATCACTCTTAATATGATTAAAGTATTGCAATATTTTTCTTTAGTGGTAAAAGAAATTAGATAAAATAGCTCAAACATTAATTTTTATTAAAAATTACAAGATAATTAATCTAAACAGAATAAATTTAAAGCTTTGCGAACATTTATTTACAAACTTGATCTTTCATTAAAATATACTTCTTTGTATTTAATGACTGCATAATCGGGGTAGGTGAAACAATCATTTTCCTAGTAGGTTAAGGTTTCCCATCAATCTTGGATAACTTGCCATAGGCGTGGTTTCGAAGTTGAGCACTATTCACGGATTTTTGGACGAAGTTCTATCTATAGCAATTCAATGGGATTTAGGTGCGATAGTCAAACCTTATTTTTCAATAAAAAATTGGTTTCTTGTGATGTAGGTAGCTTTTGCAAAGCTATATTTTGGATCATTATCCTGCATCAGCACAATGTATTCACCGATTAACCAGGATCCAGATGGCCCAGCGTTTGTTTCAAGGACAAAACTGTAATTTGTCTTTTTCTTTCTGTCCTCAGTTTTTACTAATTTCCGATTCCAGATAAACAGAAATAATCCTAAATCATTATAAATCCACCGCCATGTTGCAATGTGAGTACTAAACACCGCGATATCATTTTCTTAGAAGTGGTCCGCCGTACAAAAACTTGTCACTTGACATCAAAAATCTCAAAGTTATACTCGTGCATCTACAAAACATTTTTCCAATCTTCAACTCTCCATCTTCTGTGTTCTTTAGTCCATTGCAAACGGTTTTTTTTCATATTCTGTGGACGAAGAAGCGATTTGCTAAGTGCGACATATCCGATCATTTCTACAGATCGAAATTGTCTGTTTGCTGTTGTTAAGAATATAATATATCCTTAATAATTAATAATTTAATAGACAGTATATTATAGTGTCTATTAAATTAAGCACGAATTTGAGGAGCCGTTCCCCTTCTGGTTCTTTTAAAAATTAGTGTATCGTAAAACCCCCCAACTTTGTGATTGGGCCCCAACACTCAGAATTTAGGCTACACACATCTCTCTAGTAACTATGGTAATATTAGTTTTCAGAATGGTGTTACTACCTCCAGGAATTTTTTTGAATTTTAATATCAATTTTTAACCACCAGAGGTCTCTATGGTCTAAATTCTTTGTGTCACATAGTTGGGGACCCTGTCACAAAATTAGGGGGTTTTACGATAATTATTAAATCTTCTGCTTTTTTCACAATTTTATATTTATCACAACAGGAACCGTTCGAGACACAGCGATGCAACTTCGCGTATGATTTATTATTAATAAGGCTTACTATGCTACACTGTTGGTCAAAACTAATTTCAACCATAGATGTGTGGTACCGGTGGTGGAGTTTTAGTTTAAACACTTTTGTCCCCTCTAGTTTCACACGTCTATCGTTGAAATTAGTTTTGGCCAACACTGTAGCGTAGTAAGCCTTATTAATAGTAAATCATATGCGAAGTTGCACCTCTAAGTCTCAAACGTTTTCTAAGTTATTAAATAAAAATCATTTCTGGGGAGTGATATTCGAAAGACTACAGACTTAGGACGCATTTTCAGACCCATGTTCATATGAACTTTTTTGTTAATTTTGTATTTTGATGAGAGGAACCTCTTCTAGGCTTTTATCTCCACAACTCTGAAACACTCTGTATAAAGATCTACAGTAACAGCTTCTCCTTTTAATGTCTTACATATGGCCATGAAGGACCTGCCAGAGAATAGTGTACCACATCAAAATTTTATTTTCACATTTAGCTTTTTTTTTATTCCACATTATCTGGGGCAGCATTGAAATCATCAGTGTGGAATCCATCATCGCCCTTTATCTCGGAATCAGATAAAGTACAATATTTTTCATCATCCAAAACGAGGACTTTGTTATTTGAAAAGCGTTGAACCAGTGGTGGTCGTCAACATCGTCGAATTTGTTGCAATTTTCTCCTTTTTGTAAATGACATTTAATTTTTCTTAGTGTCTTGTTGTACATAGTCATAGTCATGTGTGAAACTTTATAATATCGTGTTAGTTTTCTCATGGACACACCAACTAGTTCTCTTGTGCTTTCTATTAGTCTACTTGCTCTTGCAACATCCAATGTTCGAGGCTTTCCACTTTTTGGTAAATTTAAACATGGTATTCCTTCTTCATATTCTCTCATTGTTATAGGTATAGATTGTTGCACATGAGATATGAGGTCCTTGAAATATATTTACAATAACCGATTTTGGCATTCGTCCAACAGATACTTATCTGAAACTCAATTTTGTGTCATCAATCATGATATAAAAGCTTTTTCACAAGAAGTGTCAACATATGTCAAAACAAAGCCTATTTGAATAAACTGATAGCAACGATCCCTAGGTTAGATTTTTTTATTGATGAAAATTAGTTATGAAATTCATCTCAAAACTTTTGTTATACAGGGTGTCCCAGCCAACATGACCATTTCAAATATTTCCGTTGTTTGTAAAGTTAGAACAAAATGTTTCAAGACAAAGTTACTCAGCATCAAGAGGCGCATCTATTGATGTTATTTTTTTTTTGCAGGTCACCATTAAAGAGGTGACCTTTGAAGAGGTGATCAAGGTCATCTATAGTTTTTTAAATGGGAACTACTACTTTTTTTAATACCATGTTTTAGTTTGCGTCAAGAGGAAGCTAGTCATTAATTTTTTTTTTATTTAATTTTTTTATTATTTATGAAATATTTTACCAAATTAATTTGGTCATAACAAGATCATCTGAAGGTTCAATGTTATAATAAAAAAATAAAATTAAAAAAAAAAAAAATTTTAAATTTAAAAAAAAAAAATAATGACTAGCTTCCTCTTGACGCAAACTAAAACATGGCATTAAAAAAAGTAGTAGTTCCCATTTAAAAAACTA
>JABRWK010000111.1:15525-25672 GCA_013372445.1 Hypothenemus hampei | reverse complement strand
AAAAAAAAAATAATATCAATACATGCGCCCCTTGATGCTGAGTAACTTTGTCTTGAAACATTTTGTTCTAACTTTACAAACAACGGAAATATTTGAGATGGTCATGTTGGCTGGGACACTCTGTATACTAGGGCACGTATGACGGTCTGAAAGCCGCACTTCCCCATGACGGTCTGAAAGCCGGCTTGTCATGGATTTTAAAGAGCCGTACTTTAGTTAATATTTCTGACTACTATATGCAAAAGCATAAAGTTACAAACATTGCAGCCGTATTCTCGTCAAGTGTGTTGCCGAATATGGGAGCCGCATTTGCCAACCATTGTTGTATACGTTAAGTAACATACTCTGAATAAGGAAATTGAGACACCATGTACAAATATAAATGTTTTTGCATGTTGATTATATTTTTGAGAAAACTAATTAAGTTTACAACTAATTATGTGTTTTTGCCAAATTTACACTTTTACTTAACCATAAACAGGGTGATTTGTAAACTCGTATTAAATAGTCTAAGGCCACTCTGATAAAAAAATTAAACTATAGAACAATTCATCTTCGTTTCGGAGATATTAAAGACAATCGTAATGAACAATAATTAGAAAGGTTATATGGAAACCACTGCTGTGTACACTATGGTCAATAATATCAGGAATAATTTTACTCTTCGTCTTAAGTTAGGAATATCAGAAATTCGTATCCAAAGTTTTGCAATCTGTACATGACTAGAGGATTACTCTAACAGAGAACGTTGGTTATTTCCTCATCTTTCCTATAAAATCTGCACCTTGAGTCATCAGAAATATTCATTTTATGAATAAAAATTCCTTTACCTACAGCTTAATTAAAAATAATTATAGTTCTATTCGATTTAGTTTAAGAAGTCTTCTTGTTTCGATATTTTACCTGAATTCTGATATAAAAACTCTCATCTGTCATATTTCAGCTCTATCTAGGACCAAATCCATTCTGTGTAGCTCAAAGCCTCGATTAAAAAGATATTTCATTTGTTCATATTATTCAAAGATCTTTCTAATAACGATAATAGAACAGACTTTGAAGATCCCAATAAGATTGATGCTAAAACGAGACTACAATATTATTATTATAATATTATTCCAAAACCATGATTATTTTCGTAGCCGATTTTCAATAACTTGACCAGGCAAATCGTGTTAAATCACCAATGTCAGCAGTCTTAGTAAGTTGTTAATATGAGCTACCTATTGTAAGTCTGTTGCTGACATAATCATAATGCAAAGTATACTCCAAGACCATAAAATTCCAGCAAAATGGTTTCCACACCTTGGTATTGATACTAATACGCGCCATATAATGTTTTTTGATCATTTTTGCGTGAATATGAAGCGAAGGAAGATGCTTTTCTGACAAAGGTTTAACTAAGCTTAAGTCTTCGGTGCACTTTTATTAAGCCGAAGCTAACAGAACAAGCTAAGGATTGTGTCATTATTCTTCGTCAAATAAATACCGCTAGAATTCTTCTTAAAATGTATCTAGATGAGTAAATGATAAATACTACCATAATAAATTGATTTAATATTTGATTATCAGACAGGACAACTCCTCTATGGAAATAATAATTCTGTCAATTCATTAAATCGGACGTAAAACGGAAGAACTAAGAGAGAATGTAATAATAACAATGCTTCAAAAGTTCAATAACATAATTTTCTTAAGACAAGAAATATTTCTACACCAATATGAAAAAAAAATTCTTGCTTTATGATTGATAAGTTGCAAATCAATTATTTATGCTTTGTTTTGACGTCGCCCTAAACTGACAAATATCAAAAGAGCATTATAAAAAAAATATTGGAAAAACTTTAATTACATAGAATTGAAAAAAAAGTTGAATATTCCAAAAAATTACAAAATGTTTTCCGTGAATCTAAATATTTAAGAGGCCTTTTGAGTGAACGCTTTCGAGTTAAAGCTTCCCATTCGGGAGCAAACTTGACAAAGCTTAAAATTCTTATTTATTCCGTAGAGCGAACCATTTGAATTCTTTTTAATCCTGAATTATGTACGCCACAAACGGTAAGACCTCGTTCTCACAGTACTTAAACACAAATTTTTCAGGATTTTTAGATGGCACCATAAAATTAATCGTATTAAAGTTCCAATTTTGAAGAATATCAAAAAAAATATTTTTAACATTTCTTATTCACTATAGTAAATCTGCTATTTAGATACTTTCTATGTTTCTTGTTTAATAACTCGTAGAACATTTTTCACTTTGTAAATCCTGAAAGTTCAAGGAAAACAAACGGTAACAATTTATCTCATCAAACTTCATTCCATGTAACGGATGGGTTGTTTTATTTATACCAATTATGCTCATAAATTAAGTTTCGAATTTCTGCCAGCATTTGGCAGAGAAAACTTTTTCGTCCAACTTGACTTCCAAAGTTTTATGAACTATCCACTTTGATTATGGTTCGCTCTCGAATTTTTGCAAACAAAAATTAAACATTGAAATGCTAGCATGAATTAGATGTAGATATGCTTCCTATTTATAATTTTTTGCTTTTATTTTTTGATTTGGCCAAAGGTAATGTCCCTTTTGCAGTGTGTAAATGTCTAGATTTTATGATTTAATGACGTATCATTCATATTACATATCAAAAATCAGATTTATCGTCTTAATATGTTGGAAATACCGCGTGTTAGGAAAATGGAGAATTAATACGAACACTTAAATTACACAAGTGCCGTTACCAAACTTTTTAGAAGAATGTCAATGTCATGAAGATTTCAGTTGAACGCGAGAAAATTGGTTTTACAAGAAACCAACAGTATCCATAAATCAAATGAGAGCTGACAATGCTACTATTTTAGATTCTATTTGATCTGGATCGATACAGCTATAACAATTTAGGTCAATCACCTATCGATCTCTCTTTACCTCTCTTTGTCTTGGCCAACATCGACTAAATAATAAAAGCTATACTGAACAGGGGACGTTATTTTTGTGTGTGAGTGCTTGCCATGACACTAATCGTGTTAACAGTGCAGTGCCGTGTGCCAGTTTTCATGCCATTAGCATGCAAGTTTTGCAACACTATTCCACCCACAAGACCCGAAAACCATCACTCTCTGACTGATATGTTCCCTTGGATTCCAGATGCACGGTTCAGCTGGATTACACTCAGCCATGGCTATCAAACGACAACGTAGGAGACGCGAACAAGAAGCTAAAAAGAGAGCATTAGATAGACGATTATCTTCAAAGACCAATAGTATTGACAGTATGGAACACTTACCTAGTCGAAGGACAACTTTTCATCAAGCTGAAAGCTATCAGGTCACTTCGATAGGTCTCCTGCATATCGGAGTTTGTTTCTTTGTTTTGGGATTGTTTTTGATTGGGTCAGGACTGTTGCCAGATGATTTGCTTTCCTGGAAAACTGGAGGCTGGTGGAATGAACTTACTATGACTGGAATCTTTGTAACTGTAGTAGGAATGTTACTCATTGGTTTAAATAAAATTGTCAGCCGCAAAGAAGAACAGGAATTACAAGAATACGTTCGAAGCCAATTAACTAGATCCAGATCTGGACATCGATTAGAGCGTGACTTGGAAACGGGATGTTTAACCACTAAACACCACAGACGTCTTTTGGAGAAACAGCGAGAAGATAAAAAATTGGAAAACGCCGAATTAGCTGCAGTTCATTCTCCACATTTAAAAACAGCACCTGTGACGATTCTTAATGGAGATCTAGAAAAAATTGTAGAAGAAGACATGGAAAGATGCGAAATGGAAGTGAAAACATTTGAAATGAGGGAAACAATGTCTACTACTACAACTGCCAGTGTAAGTCCAGGGACACCGTCGGAATCCAGGGAACTACTAGTTAATGGACGGCAATATAGTTTCAATTCCAGACTGTATTAAATTACAAAATGTAATAGAAAACTGACAAGATAGTAATTAGGCTTTATTGTCCTGAAGCTCAAGTAGGTTTATCTGGAGAGATTTGCGATGATAAGATGGGAACAGTTCTATTTATATTGGTTTTCTCACAAGGAATATACTATACATTTCGTCCTTAAAAAGAATGAGTCTTTCGAAAACATTAAGAATGCCTGAATTTTCCCTTAAAATAAGTAAATATTTAATATTGCTTTTGCAGGCTTAATGAAAAAGCTGAACTTATAATGAAAACTTCTGCTATAAAACGGGGCTTTTAAATATGAATGTCTTTTTTCACGCATATACAACATATAGATAAGAACTACAAAATTTTCTTCTTGTATTATTCTATTCTTGAACATTAATCTAATATAATAGTAATATATCTTCGCATGTGTAATGTTAACTTTAACATAAACTGACAATTACACTCGCACAGAGATTAAAATCTAAATAAATGTTACCGAATTTGATGGTGTCGTGACACTGATATAGTAATATTATTACATTAACATGTTTCTTATGATATGCAAATAAATGTTATGACCAATGTACATTCTTCAACGAACATCTCATAGCCATATCCAATTTCTTACGTATCGATTTATTGTATGAATTAATATTGCAATGATTGCAAGCACATTTTCGAAAAAGTACTGTGATTCCGAAAAGAAACTATTTATTTGTAAATATAATTTTTATTATTACCTGTAAATTTATAATTAGCTTAATTTCATATTAGAATATTTTAAACATTCGCAATTTTTATAAATAAGTGACCGTTTAGCTTTAATATGAACATAATCGATTACCTGTTACTTTTAAAAATGTTTTTGGCGACGAAACGCTCTAGTGCCACAATAAGTACGTATTTTTCTAATGCAAAAACTAGTGTACTAACGTTGAATTGATATTTTATTAAATAATAAGCGAGCTTTTTCTTCAATATAAAAGAGTGTTATATGAGATTAATTAGATACAGTTTTTGACGTCCTATAATTAAAAAAAATTATCGACATCGAACTGCAAATATAGATTTTACAGGAATGGTACACTCTTAAATATACCACATTGTATATACAGTGAGATTGTAAAGTCTCAGATAAATTCATTTAAAATTCTACGGTTTATTAAAAGAAACCATAGGACACATCGATTTTAGTTTTTGGTTACGGTTTTTCTAATGATAAATTCATGTATACATATACAGTGGCCCAAAAACAAGTTATGACAATAAACTTAATTCTTTCAAATGGAAGTATTTATTTTTCATTTAATTTTTGAATTCCGCTTTAAATTCTGGCTATATTTTATATTACATGTTCTATACTTAGCTTCAACAGTTACCGAGAAATTTATTATTGAAATTACATGCGAATATAGTAGTTAGAAGTTTACGTTTGACATATAACTATCAATACATATAGATATATTCGCATGTAATTTCAATCGTAAATTTCTCGGTAACTATTGAAGCTTACGTTAGTATAGGATATGATATATGAAACATATTCAGAATTTGAAGCGGAATTCAAAAATGAAATAAAAATTAAATACTCCTATTTGAAAAAGTGAAGTTTGTTGTCATAATTGCTTTTGGGCCACTCTGTATTCATAAATTTACCATTAGAAAAATCGCAGCCAAAAACTAAAATCGACTGAGGATTTTTTTTAAAACGAACACTTGAATTTTAAATGAATTTAAGCGGGACTTTACAATCTCACTATATGTATATGTATACATATGTCATAGGCGTTTAAAATAATTAGTGTTTTAGCTGAAAGACTAGTTATTTAGGCAAGTGACTGGTTAGAATAACTAGTGTTGTATTTAAAAGATTAATTATTTACCAGTCACTTACGTAAATGGCTAATTATTCTAGACGCCTGCAACATGTACATACATATATGTATATGTTACCGTAAAAAGCCGAATTCAATTAAAACCCAATTTTCCTGGGAATAACTAATTTTCCCTTAGTCAATTCTAGTTTAAACTAGGAACGAAAACTTACCTCAAATACTTTCTTTAAATTCAAGTCCACAAAAACACTAGAAACGTGCAATAAAAAGTCAAAAAGTAAAGCAAACTAAAAATATGTATTTACATGTTAGGGATGTCGCTAACGACAGTTGGTAATACTGGGCGAAATCACAGAAATGTCAATTTAAAAAAAAACGGAAGAAAAGAATACGCCGAGAGGGCCGGCGTAGGATTTGGGTATTATCGAGACGACACGAGTGTGGGATCACCGCGTTAGCGAGAACCTAAAATTCTGGCAAATTTTAGTTTTTGTTCTTTCATTTTTGTCTAATGAACTTGAACATTTGTGTTTTGTTATTAACTTGTTGTTTGTAGTTTGTGAAATAACATTTTGTCGTTTTGTTGTTGATGGTGTCAATATCATTTCGCTAAACGAGTAGTTTATTATCGCAAACGGGTAAAGATGGCGGGCCAAAATAGACAAGAATCCGTTTCTCCGACATACATATTTTACTTATTGCACGTTTTCAAGTGATTTTGAAGATTTGAATTTAAGGTAAGTTTTGGTTAGATCTGTTACGGCTTAAAATAAATATATTTATTTCAGAATCTATAACAGATCTAAGAACTAATTTTAACTAAAATATATTTAGTAAAACTAGTATTTCCTAAGAAGATTGCGTTTTAACTGAATACATTCTTTTATATTAAAAAAATCGTTTTTATAAAATATCAATTCGAAGGTAATACAGCAGTTTTCTCATTAGAAAAATATGTACATATAATTTTTGTGGAGCCAAAGCGTTTTGGATCCATGTTTTTTACTAGAATTCACTATAAGATTACATAGTATACATACATACATATACATTTGGGTGGCTCAAAAGAAACGACTATTTTTTGTTTTTCGCTCTCATGAAAATATGTTAATTTAACAGTTTTTAAGAGTCCTTACCAAAAATCAGATCAAATTGATTTAAAAAATTTTTAAAGGTCGCTCAAGAATAAAAAAGTTAGTAAAATGGCTAATTATAATTAACCATTTTACCAATTGATAATTATCAATTTTTTCTTATTTTTATTCTTTCATTCTTTTAAGGTTATTATTTTTTAAGTTCCAAAATATAAATCCTCTGCAAAATTGACGTCGATATTGGTACTTTGGGCGATCGGAAAAGCACAAATACCAACATGAAAAAATAAAAAACCAAAACGTGTAAATTTACACCACTTCGAAAATTAACTTGAACGATTTTCAAAAATATTCATATCGACCTGAAATTTTCAGAGAATTTATATTTTCGGCCATAAAATGCAATAATCTCAAAAAAAAGAAAAATTAAAAGCAAGAAAATATTGGTAATCAGCTATTTTATAAATTTTTAAGTCTTGAGCAACCTCTAAAAATGTTTTAATCGAGCTGAGCTTTAGCCAGGACTCTTAAAAACTGTTAAATTAACATATTTTCATGCGAGAGCGAAAAAAAAAATTCGTTTTTTTGGAGCCACCCTAATATACATACATGGCGATTGTATCTTGGTAAGTAAAAACATTAGATAAAATCTTGATTTAAAATATCTTTTTAAAAATATACCCTCAGAGTTTATTAAACATATTTTAAGTTTTAAAATCAAAACTAAAAGAGAACCCCATAACATTAGTAAATTGGAAATAGATTATCTAATGAGCTTTTTATGCTGTCAGGTTTCAGTTATTTGTCCGGTTTAGGTGAATGATAATCAAGAACTTATGCCGTAAATATTTCTGCATAAATCAATAATTTTTTTAATAATAATAAATAGAAAAAGAGCTGAAAAAAATTTAAAATGATAAAATGTTTTTTGTGTTGATTTTGATTTTGTATCTATTCTTTTTTGAGACGGTTGTATCACAATTAAAACCTATTTTTCGTCCAAAAAGAATATATTCCGAAATAGTTCAAAGGCTCAGACACAAAGTAGTACAATTGAATTAAAAAAAACTTAAGAATGGTTTTTGGTTATTATTATTGAATTTTAAAATAAATAATTTCATTTCAGTTGAAATATTTTTTATTAAAAGCCGTTTTATTATCAATAGCAATTAATAAGAAAGTAGTCCACCAAATTGAACTTCATTATTTGAAAATAATAAATTACCACTTATGTTTAGTACTTTTCTTCTGAGCCCTTGAATTACTATTACAAGTAACGTATTGTTTCATCAGTTGATATATGCTACTTTAAAGAATTCCTGTGGCTGGTGATTTAAGAATTTTTTCAGAGCTTTTAAGAATCTATCAATGGATAAAATATAGCAATAGTAACATGGTAAATCTAAATTCCATTGCATAATCAAACATTTTTTATTTCTTTGTTGAATATTTTTTTACTCTATTAGCAACTATCGTTGGAAGCAGAAAGGTATTGCAGGTAAAGATTTTTTTTGTGCCTATTGCAGAGTCCTTCTTTGTTGAAACAGGTTAACTTTAAATTGTCTAAAAAATCTTATATATTTACAATGTTGACTTTACATATTCCAATTGTATTGATGCGAACTTAATGGGTCATTTAAAAGAATACCACGAGGCTTCGTCACCAGAAATTAATGAAAGATCAATTAACGTCAAATAAAAATTTGTCTTCAGTAAGCAAGGAATCTATTGCCCATAAACTTTTTTATAACTTATAATATGTAAATAAATACTACCTTGGCCAAAAGTATTAGGCACCTTATATTTTTCTCTTTTATTTTTATTTAGGGTATATAATGAAACTCTTTTTGTAATTTATATGTCTGTAATAATTAAATAATAACTCATCACTAATATTTTGTCGGTCCACCTTTAGCTTTTATCACGGCAGTTATTCTTTGCGGCATAGTCTGTACCAGCTTTGTGCATTGCTCCGCGCTTATACAGTTCCATTCGTGAATAAGAACATTTTCAAGAGCTTTTTTCGATGAGACGTTACGCTTTCTTACATTGTTTTTTAAAATACCCCATATGTGCTCAATGGGGTTCAGGTCTGGGGACTGAGGCGGCCAATCCAAAAGATCAATGTTGTTGTCCCTAAACCAAGACATCGTGGTCGCTGATTTGTGGCAAGGGGCATTGTCTTGCTGGAATTTGACCCCATCTAAATTAGTATCGCCGAAAATAATCGTTAATGAACTTAGGAGTTTATTTTCAACAACATTTATGTATTTTTCGCTGTTCATGTGACCTTCACAAACGAAAATTTCGCCGACGCCATCAGCCGCCATGCATCCCCAGACCATAGTACTGCCTCCCCCATATTTAACAGTTGGTACTACACAGTCTGGATGAAATTCTTCTCCGACACGACGTCTTACAAAAGTGACACCCGGCGTTCCAAATATCTGTGAGAAAGCAAAATCCATTTGTTTGAAAACGTAGTAGTTATTTTCGAAACAGCAACAAAAAATTATAATAGGGGCTATTCTTATTATATCTAGCTCACATAAAAACTTACCTGAAAGTTTGATTCATCAGACCACACAACATTTTTCCAATCATCTTCTGTCAAATGTTGGTGTCTACGAGCCCATTCCAAACGAATTTGTTTATTTTTTTTTGAAAGCCATGGCTTCTTTTTGGCTTTACAACCTTTAAGACCTGCTTCTACGAGTCTTCTTCTTGCGGTACGAGCACTCATAGGGTGTCCAGTTTTTGTTGACAGAGCTGCAGCAAGTTCAGATGAAGTTTTTTTCCGATCTTTAATGGATTCACGGATAAGTATTCTGTCCTGGCGAGCCGTAGTTATACGATTTCTTCCCGTTTTAGGTCTACTTATTTGGGAACCAGTCTCACGAAATCTCTTAAGAGCTGTTTGCACTGCACATCGGGAACATTTAACGAATTTGGAAATGTAGACTTGTGATTTCCTGAATTCATGTAAAATTTGTATTCTCACTCGTTTTTCTAATGATAAGTCGGCAACTTTAGGCATTATTAATAATTAAAAACAATATTAACACAAATAAAATAAAATAAAATTCTGTTATCACAGATGTTTTAACTGTAAACACTTTGACTAGAATGATGCGAAAAACTGAATTTTCGATATTTATGTGTTTTTTACCTATAATTCTACTTACAACTGCGAAATATGGATTAATGTCTACTAGAATTGAAGGTACTTAAAATATTTATTGTTTTCTCAATTTAAAATTCAATTCTGAGACCTAATTTTGCAATACAGATAAATTAATAAGGGTGCCTAATACTT
>JABRWK010000111.1:0-11257 GCA_013372445.1 Hypothenemus hampei | reverse complement strand
TGTCAAAGCATTGGATGCCACCGAACGTCACATAAGATTTGCGACCATTGAAACATTTAGATTTAATTTAACCTAACTTAACCTCAAAAAGGGGCCAATTTTTGGGAACAGGGTAATGTTAACAAAAGTTGTAGATTTTTGAAATGTAAACACGATGCCGTCGAGAAAATGGGGGCATTCCATTTGAAATAAGCAAGTTATTGAGGTTTGAAATGGTGAAACTTCGGAGGTATATTTCAGGGGTTGCGAAAGACTTCTTTTGAAATTCAAACACGTCAAAATGTAGGTTATTAAGTTGCGTTGGAGCCCCCAGAAGACCGATTCGGAAATTCGTAGCGGTTAGCGCACAGCACCGATATTAGTGAGACTTTACAGGGATCAAAATTTTCGAATTTTCCCGAGTAACTCAAAAACTGCTTAAAATTTTTTATATATTGTAATAACAAAAAATACGTATAATTACAAGTAGAATTAGAATCCGTAGCAAAATATAGGACATTCCATTTAAGAAAATGCCTTTTTGACACCCCACGGTTTTCTGGACCACCCTGTAACTTCGAAAATATAAAATAATAAAAATTCATTAAAAACTGAATAACTTTTATAGGAAACTTTTTTTTCTAAACCTTATGGCTTTTGAAATAAGGTAGTGGACCATCTTACGTGGACCACCCGTACCTACATTTGTGCTAAATTAAAAATTTTGTTGTTGATTACATCGGATGTTCAAAAAAAAAACTTATCAAGTAGACTGTCGATCGATTTGTAAACAAAGAACGTATGGCGATTTTTAACTCGCCGATTTCCTAAAAAGTAAAAACACAAGTTGCGGTTATGTTGTTTTGTTGTCCAAGAAAATCAGTGAGTTAAGAATGGTCATACGTTCTTGGTTTACAAATCGATCCACAGCCTACTTGATAAGTTTTTTTTTGAACACCTGATAGTATTCTTTCTTTAAGTCATCGCTCGATTATCCGACAATTGCGGCAGCCAGCTGTTTTTGATATTTTTCTTAGAGCTCTGTAGTCCAAAGTTACTCCGGTGGACTATAGAACTAAATATACAAGGTATCCCAGAAATAGCGTCTCACCCGCTATCACACTACCAGGGGAGCTCACTGAACCTGGAAAAAATTGTAGAAAAACCGTTTCGAAAAAATGGCCGAGTTATAACTGTTAAAAGATGGAAACTTTAGGAGGCTCTGGCGTACTAGTTAAAGCGCATAATGTAAATATGATTATAGAATATTAAATAAATAAATAAATAAATTTTATTGCGGATTATCTACTAAAGGGTACAGTAGAAAAAAGTTCGGTTTTTGCAATTATTTTTGAAAATAACAACTTCGGTTTTTCGATAATATTTTTATGAAAAATGAGCCAGCAACATTACATTAAAAAAATCTATAAATCTTTTAAGGTACAAGTTTGTCATTTTCATTTGTGTCAAATCCAAATTATTATATTTTTATAATTTTTTATTTTTCCGTGACATTCAACGAGAATGAGCATCTTATTAATTGTTTATTGCACTGATTAAAAAAATAAGGAGACGTTTTATTTATAAAAATGAAAAGGTTGATATACCTGCTTATGTACTTCACTTATGTACTCAGATTATGATCAGACGTTGCCAGATTATTCATTCAGTTATTCGTTTATAACTCTGCCATTTTTTCGAAAAGATTTTTCTACGATTTTTCGCAGATTCAGTTATCACGTTATCAGGGAGGCCCTGATGGCGTGATAGCAGGTAAGATGCTACTTCTGGGACACCCTATACATATATATATATAAATATATAAAATATTCTTTTATGCCTTTCTTTATTTACACATTTCTATACTACATTATTTATAGATTCTTAGTTCAGAAGCAAACGTAAGACTACATATGTACGTAGAAACGGCTACTCATTCAAAAAAACGAAAACATCTTACTTTAACTTTGTCCGATAAAATGGATATTTTGCAGAAAGTTGATATTGGAATTTCATTTACGGAATTATCAAAAATGTATAACGTTTGTCGATCCACGATCTACGATATACGAAAAAATAGACATAAAATTGAGTCGTTTGTGAAAACTCTCGAATCAGAAGTCAGAAAGCGCCAAACAATGAAACCTGGTGAATATCCAGAATTAGAAGAAGTTTTGTTTTCATGGTTTGTACGAGAGCGCTGTCGTCGTACACCGATTACTGCATATACATATAATTCAACAAAAAGATTGTTATTTCTACAAAAAAATGTATAAAAAGCCAAACTTTCAAGGTAGTGAAGGATAGTTTAACAAATTTACAGCGAGATATGGAATTTGTTTGCTAGTTATAATTATAGAGAAGTTATCTAGCAGTGAAGCAGCTGTTCTTCCGTGTCTGCAAAATTAAAAAAAATTGAAGAACTCGGTTTAACTCTTGAGCAAGTTTACCGTGTAGATGAGAGTGGCTTGTTCTGAAAGATATTACTGTCGAAAACGTATGTACACAAACATGAAGAAAGCGCGCAAGGTCGAAAAATATAAAAAGATAAAATAACTTTCATGCCTTGTTCCAATGCCACAGGATCACATAAACTTAAACTTGTGATTATAAAAAAGTCCGAAAGACCTAGACCATTTAAAAACATTCAACTCCTAGTTGTTTACAAAAATCAAGCTTAGGTAACAAAAGAAGTGTTTTATGAAAGGGTTCATTAAAATTTTGTCCCTGAAGTTAGGCGCGTTTCAAAAAATTAAAATTTGCCAAAAAAAGTTTTTGGTAATAGACAATGCTCCGGGTCATGGTCCGAATGACATTTTATCTTTTAAGGATGGTTTTATATAGACCATGTTCTTGCCACCGAATTGTACACCTTTATTGCAACCCATGGACCAGGAAGTAATTCAAATTACAAAGTCAAACTGCAGAGAGACAATTTTAAGTCGATGTGGTGACTAGAAAGCGCGATATTGGGTTAATTATGAAAGAGCTAAATTTAAAAGATGCAGTTTTTACCGTTTCTGAAGCTTGGAATAACGTACAATAACAAGCTGTTCTTTCTTCTTGGAAAAAATTACGGTTATCTATAAATAAAAATGTTGATGAAATGTGGAATCCTGAGGATCGTTTACTTTTAAGCGAATTGATCGAACTAGAGACTAAAAATTATCAACTTGATAAGGATTTTATATTAGAACGGTGCGAAGAACGTTTTGAAAGTTCTCAGCCTTATTTAACGGACGATGAATTACTAACACTGAGCTGCAGTAAACCATCAGATGCTTGCTCAGAGGATTTATCTGGTATTGAAGACACAACGGATGCAACTGTGAAATCTAAAGACGCATTAAATGGTTTAGATGTTGCAATAAAATGGCGAAAGAGAATCAAAGTTCTGCTGTTTGGTCCCTGCAAAAGTTCAAAGTAGAATTTTTTTTTAAAGTTTACCCTGGCAAAAAACAAACAAAGCTGAGTAATTATTTGAAAATTTAAAATAATATGTACATACGTACATATTATTTTCTCAATAAGACATGTTGTTTTATTTAGAATATGGAGTCGAGTGCTTGCTGAATTGCTTTTCAATTAAATATGTCCTGAACATTCTCTAATCTGTCGTTTCCAGTAATCCGACAAGAGACGAATTTTAGTACTGGTGGATTAGCGAGAGAGTACTGTATTAGGAAAGTTATAAAAATTCAAAATTTGATTTTAAAAAATACATGTTTTCTCATTTAAAACTTCCATCGTCTTTGAGGTTGAGTTAATATTAATATTAAGAACTGACAATTTGCAGGATTTTTAAAAAATTATTTAAAAGAGTTTTAGAGAGTGAAATGATCAAAATTCAAAAATAACCTTTATAAGGACTGCCCTATTGTATACATACAATATAGTTGACTTAAAACAACACTGCCCCTGTCAAGTCTTTATTTACTGTTTGATTTTGATATTTCTTTAAGTAATAGGGCATTTAAAACTTTATCTTAGGACAACTTCTTGTTGCTCTCGTTTAAAAACCAATACCTACTTTGTCTCTTTCATGGTAAAAATTTAAGAGAAGACATAAGGGTATTTTTTCTAATATGACTTAAGTACTCTTTTTAGAATAATTTAAAATGGTTCTACTCCAAATTTCTTTAAAAAAGGTTTATTCATAAAATAGTTACAGAACAATGAAATGCTTCAAAGTTAAAATTTTATTGTTCTATGTCTTTTTTGTGAATAAGAAACCTAAACCTTATTTAACGACATTTGGAGTAGAACAATTTTGAATTATTCTAAAAACAGTATCGACGTCAAATTACAAAGAATGCCCTTATGCTTTTTCTTAAATTTTGATCATGAAAAAAAGCCAAAGCAGATTTTGGTTTTCAAGCGAGTTGTCAACTTGTCCCAAAATGGAGTTTTAAATACCCTACAACTTAAAAAAAATTATGAAAATCGGACAGTAAATAATTATGATTTTACAAGGGATTTAAGTACGACTTTAAGTGCAGCACTCTACAGGATGTTTTGATTTGTTTCTGACAAACCGAAATGGGTGATAGATCTCATCATTTTAACCCTTAAACTGCACACCTCGAAATAATTACGTAGGCTGCACCGTCGGTGTTTGATACCCAGATGTTGTATAACTTGTATAACTAAGCCGGATGTCAATATTTTGTAACCAAATTTTAATGGGAAGTCGAATTATACGTCTTTTTTGAAATCCCGTTGGTTTTATAACGATGTAATTATTGTAAGTTTGTTAAAAACTGGATTTAAAAAAAAACGAAGAAATGAGTGTTTTCATAAAAAAAATGTATATATTGGGTAATTTTTAATATTTTTACCTAAAAATTTAATGGGATACTCTTGAAACAGTATACTTTTAGAAAAAAATAAGTATAAAATAGATGGTTTCAAAAAAGGTATTCATTTAGCAGAATGAAAACTCAATTTTTGATTAAAAGAAAAACTGTATTTTTTGAACGTCTACTTTGAAAAGATGCCAAACGTAAACTAACGCTTGGGGTACTCTACCACCGTACGGTACTCACTAATACACCCTCAAACAACCGCCAGATGTCGACACATATTCCTTTATATCGAATTTAAATATAGAATATTAGCTCATAGCTATCTCTGGATATTTGGCACCCACAGTGCAGTTTAAGGATTAAGTAAACAAGTTCATATGAACATGAGCCCGATCTCGATCGGTAGAGGTGTCACAGGGTGCTAAAATTTAAGGAAAAATTAGGTTTTTATTTTATTGTGCTTGACCTACTACAGATACAACTTTCAAATTTTATATACATATTAAACAATAGTTGCTGCTTAATACGAGAGTAAATTACCTCTAACTACTATACCGAGTAGTATATTTTCCGAGGCCTTAGTTCACAAAATCGTTTAGAAATATTTGCTCGTACACCATTGGCGAATTCTAATATTTTTTGTAACTGCTCCAATCTATTACCTAGATTTTGTCTCTTCATTTCTGATTGAATTCTGCTCAGTTTCTTGATAAATTAATTTATAAATTCAGGCAATTCTACAGAAGAAATTTATACTATTTTTATTTTAATACTAAATGAATCATTAAAATAACGTTTTTTACCACAACACATTTAAAAACTTCTGATCCTTTTTAAGTTTTTCTTCAAAATTCAATTTTAATTTTTTTATCAAACAATAATGATACACAAAATATTAAATTTAAAGAAGAAACTTGAAAAAAAAAATTAAGTGTTTTGAAATGTGATGTGGTAAAAAATCTTATTTTAATGATTTAATTAACATCAAAATAGCATAAGTTTCTTGACGTCTGCAAATTTGTCTGAATTTATAAATTAATTAATTTATCAAGAATCTGAGCAAAATTTAATCAAAATTCAGGAGAAACAAAATTTAGGTAATAAATTGAAGAAGTTTAAAAAATTTTAAAATTCACCAGTAGGGTACGAGCAAATTATTCTAGGCGATTTTATGAACCAAGGTCTCAGAAAATACATTACACAGTGTAGTAAATGGAGGCAATTTACTCTCGTATTAAGGAGCACCTCTTACCTAGTATGCATATAAAATTTGAAAGTTCTATCTGCAAATAGGTCAAGCACAATAAAAAAAAAACCTATTTTTTCTTAAATTTTAACACCCTGTAACTCTACTACCGATAAAAATCAGACCAAGGTTCATATGAACTTTTTTGCTGAAAACGATGAGGTCTATTACTCGTTTCAATTTGTCGGCAACAAATCAGAGCATCCTGTATCTATTATGAGGTCTGTGAGAATGATACGACCGAAGTCATAATTTATCAAATTTTTGAAGTAAAATTGTAATAAAATTAAAAATTAAATAAAGGTATTTATTTCTTTAAAATTTGTGGGAAAAACATTATAATGTATTAGTAAAGATGTTTTATGACATTTGTTCGGATTTCTTTAATTTCCCTCTCTAGATTCTCCACAAAACTTCCGAACGAATGTCATAAAACATTACTTTATTAAATTAAAGTAAATTAAAAAGTTAAATAAATAACTGTTATACATTATCGCGTTTCTATACGTTATTTTATTATTTGACTAAAGCAGTTATTAGACGATAAGTTGCTAAATCGCTAGACGCGTTTTCTACAAAAACATGTATCAAAAGATCCTAAATAAGGCGGTACTAAAACCCATATTTTCGAAATGTTCGTTACAACCAATACAAAAAGATGAACAAAAACATTTAGTATTGTTCTACTTACAAATTAAACACTAAATATTAATTAAGTATAATAATTTGCTTAATTAGTGAGTTTTAATGAGAAATTTTTCTCATAATACACTATGAAAATCAAAAACCCCCAAAGATATTTCAAAATAAACAGCCTTCGAAATAAAATTAAAATCTTCCAAAACTTTAAAAAAATCCTCCAATCTGGGAATTCCGTATCACGTAATCGGCGATCAAAACGTCCAAACTATGAAAAGTGGCGTAACATTATATCCCCTTGGCATGCAATAGTAGTACAAGTGAAAAATAATATGCGAGAAGATCGATTTTATAAAATTAGTCAATTTCAAATGAATCACAAATACTGAGATATAAAAGTTTAAATTGATAATTGAGGAATCCAATGCAATAACCTGGCAAGTCCACTTTTATGAAAAAAATGAGGTAATGACATATTCTTAATCAATATAAAATAACTATTTGCTCTGTGTATGAACGAGATTTGAATACCGATCAAAACTTAATAAAATGCCGTAATGGTAGTTGCCTCAATATTTTGCAAAAACCTGGTATGTCCAGAACTTTTTATGGTACAATTCTGGCATTATTTGCCCATAAAACTCAAAAGTCCAAATACTATTTACCTGAAAAACCTACATACAAATATATTAACAGAAATATCATCCCTTATTTTTTTCATTCTGACAGTTTTTTTGATTTCCCGAACATTTAAATACAGTAGATTAGCCAGGTTATTGCATTGGACCCGTCAATTGAACACTTTAGTTTTTAAAGAGTCACGCTACATTTTTGTAAAAAATGATCTAATGTATTTTTTGAGTACGCCATATATAGATTTAACCCTCGCTTAAAAGAAATCCCCTAGTTTCCTTGGCCCCTGGCAGTTCTCAGATGTTAAATGTGTCATATTGCATATACTGTATATGCTACATAAAAATGTTAATATCCATTTACTTAACAAATTGAAAATGTGACATAACACCTTTATCAACTAAGGTCTTCAATTATAAGTGTTTCATTTTTCAAAATTAAGTTAAAAACTTCTAATAAATAGAAAAATGAGATGTTTTGATAAAAGAAACATTTGACATTTAAACGTAAATTCTAAAATTTAACGAAATCGATAACAGCTGAATTTGTTATACTTTTGTTAAAATAAAGAGATGATACACATACTTGTTCTGTTGGACAAGGTAAAGTCAACTTTTTCTTTGGACTTTTCTTTTCTAAAGTGAATAAAATACTGTCGACCTTTTTTTTCTTTTCTTCAACAGAAAATCCCATTTACTCTGTAATTTTTTTGCAACGCATATTGTTTTTTTATTTTGTTATAATATAATCCATTTCTTTCTTGAGCTTAATAAAAAAGAAATCTTTTATAATTAAAGAGGTTACTGGAAAAAAATTTCAGATCTTGAGCCATGGCGCACTTAGATACTTATTTCATTGAAATAACAAGCAACCGGAATTTCTACATAAGGATTTTTAGATAATAGGAAGATCCATTCTAAAAATCTGGCACCACTAAAGCATAGTAGGGATCAATTTATGTAAATACTTAAATTTACTCCCACTATGCCATTGAATGTGTAAAAGAAATGTCTCCAACTGGAGATAATTTCACAAAAAAATGGACTTATTATCGAATTCTTATATTGACAGTTTGAATTGTCAATTAATTTCTAAGAATTTTTCTTTTCTCATTCCATTTTCATAACTACCCTGGCAGTAGTCAGTTTGCTATCTTAATACACCGTTTACTAAGTCGATTATTTACAAAAACATGACTTGTGCTCTTAAAAACATAAGAAAAATAAGATCTTATGTAAAACAACAGCTCTGACAACCCTGCCCGACAAACGGAACAAACACTTTTGTCTCGGTGAAATTGAATATCGGCTGCCAAACATTTTCTTTGATCTTTAAAATGTCAGAAACAACTTTCGAAAAACGTTTAGCGTGTTCTATTTTGTTCGAAAAGATGTCACACTTGCAACATTCAGCCATGTTCAGTGTCTTCATTCAAATTGAAATGTGGATCTGCCTTTAGGCTGCTGTCAGTGGACCCTTAACAACATTTTCAAGCCAACCAGATCATTAAACATTCATTCCACAGGTTTCTAGAGTTTCTCCTTAACACATCTGTCTCTTGTTACAAGAATTGAACTAAACAGGACCTAAACTTTTGTAGAATGATGTGAACGAAACAAAATAACAAGTGTTAATTATTTCAAGATTTTAATTTTGATGACGAAACAATATGTATTGCAAAACTGTTAAGTTGTACACAAGAAGACGCAAAAGATAAATTTTATAGCTTGGTTGCATATATAGTGCTAATATGATATAATAAAAGTACGGACTACCTATAACTTTTAAACGCGAAAAATAATAAAAAGCAAAAACCTGTTTTTTGATTAACAAGGGGGACATACAATTTTTATGTAATCTTCAATAGGTTTCAATCACCCCCGAAGGTCCTACAACTCTCATCGTTAAAACCTTAAATGGAAGGGAGAGTTTGGTGATACCTCGTTGAGAAAGTCATTTTAATTACCTGGCACTTGCCCCTTAAATTTTTAAATTAGAAGCAAGTGTTCGAATCTCATTGGAAATAAATATTTTTATAGCGTTCGCACGTCCTTAATGAGAGAGAATTCAATTCAATAGAAAATATAAAGAAAGTATAAACGTAATTGTTTGTTTGAAAAAACACTGAGACCTGTCAATTTTATTTTGAAAATTGCGACATTAATATACAAAATTAAAATAACGGTTTTCAGTAATTTAAGAAAAAAATGCTAAGAAATTGCGAAAATAGGTGTTTTTGTGCAAAAAGTCCGAAAGATTTTGGGGGACGATTATGGAACATTTCATCGTAGAAAAAATATCATATAAAAACTAGGTTCAAAAACGCTTTATTTTTAAGATATAGGATGTTCAATTTTTAATTTTTTAAATACTTTTCATGTTTCATTTCTTTTTATATAGAGGGTATTTTCTAATTAATGTAATTATTCCTCAGCTCATCTCTTAAGCATAAGTTCATATCGTAGTCAATCAATTATTGTATTAGTTTGACAAGATCTCTTTTTTTTAAATTTTGTACCACTATTGAGAAGCGTTTATTAGCCTTTTAGGAATAAGTTTAATAAACGCAAGTAAATATTTTAAATTACTTAAGGCGGGTAGAAAATAATATTTTTTGTAGAAAAACCTCAACTAATACGAGTAAAACTTTGTGTACAAAATTAAATTGTATTCCGAAAAATAAAATTAAAAATTCAGTTTACAAATAAAAAGTCCTTTAACTCCGCTACTGTATGCTGCATAAATTTTATATTGTAATACAAAATCACACAGCAAGAACACAATGTGTACTAATTTTGGTTGAATTATCTCTGTACAATTGGAGAAAATTAAAAAAAAATAAATTTCACAAAAACACTTAAAATATTCTATCTGGAAAACAAAAGTCGGTTAAACATTAGGACTGTTTTTATTATTTTATGGCCTTCTATCGCGTGATACTATGTATTGTAGTTTTTTCAATGTCATCCTGTATATTTTATTATTTTTAAATATTTTAAAAATGTTTTTAGATACAAACACAAAATTTGGAACACGCTATGGTAGGATAAATGCCCATTTTCTATAGTAGAAACAGAACATTTCCCTTACACCAGTGACGTCGATGTGGCCATACAATATGAGGTCTATTCCAACAAAGATCCGCAACCAGTCAGCGCAATGATGATTGATCAAAAACAGTTTATAAATTGTCATATGATCATTTTCATTGGATCTGATTGGTTGGAGATTTCTGTTGAAACAGACCTAAATATAATATTTTTAATAGAAAAAATGGATACAGCACTAATTTTTTTTATTTATACATACTTTTGTAATACTCCATCGATTGTCAGTAAAAGGGCCTCTTAGTTTTTTGTCGTTCAAACAGCTGTTTTTAATATAAAATAATTTTTAATTTATACCTACCACGAACCTAGTGTGACTTTAGGGCTAATTTGACGGCAAAATAATAACAGACCTTTTTTACTAACCATTGAAGAAATATTATAAAAAATAAAATAAATGAAATCAGTGGCGTACTATTTTTTTAATTTAAAATACGTTATTGCATCGCCGCATGGACGTTACTGTTGAACGGGGAGATGTTCTATCTATCCTAAAAAATATTTGAGTCACGCTACAGTTTTAATCCATTGTAGCGTGACTCAAATTTTGAGTCAACATCTCAAAACTTTTTTAAATATACATACAAAAATAAAAATTAAACAACCTATATCTTGGTAATAAAGCGTTTTCTCACCTATGTTTAAATGAACTTCTTTCACAAAAAAACTCAGTAGTCATCCTCCAAAATCTTACGCACTTATTTCAAAACACCGTGTATGTATATTTATCAGATCAATCGAAAAATTCACGGTGCGCCACCTATATTAAATTAGTAAAAATAAATCTCTAACTATATTGAACTCTTTCATCCTTCACGTGAACGCACACAAAATTTCAAGTACACTAG
>JABRWK010000110.1:212820-225463 GCA_013372445.1 Hypothenemus hampei | reverse complement strand
GATTGGAGCTTTTCAAAAATCACTACAAATTACATGTTCTGTATTTTAAAACACTGTCACCATAACCTTAAAATCCTAAAAGCAATCTTAGAACCCAACTGATACATATTTTTTTATCTTATTTCCTTATGGAAAATTGAAAGGATAAGAAGAAAACTAGTGCAACAGTATTAAAAAAACAATACAATGTTACCTACATACATCTAAAATATAAAAAGGTTGTACATTTCCAATTTGATTTTAAATTCTTTTCTATATTTACTCGAAAACAAAAACCCTTGAAGCATCTTATATTTCATGCAGTGGGGTCTATTGTATTTCGGGATTTGGCACATCGCAAATACGGTGCAAAAATCTGTTGTAAACGTGATCCGTGAGGCAATAACGATTTTAATAAACCACCGTTAAAAGAAAACAACGACCGGCTCCGAGAAGAAATTACATGAAACGTGCTCAGCTTCGAAAATTGAACTGTTTCCTGAATCTTAGAAATTTGTTTTTTCTACCCTATTGAATTTGACGCATTTCAATTTTCTGGTTTTTTAAGTAAATTGTATTAAGTATAGATGTGAAAGAATTAGGTGCAATTCCGATCTAGAAAGGTTAGATATAAAATTGAATAATCAGGTCGAATTTTTACAAAAAAAAAGGAAATGACTTAAATGCAGATTGAAACTTTTATAAAATCTTAGTGTATGTAGGTGTCCATTAAGTAGACCTTGACCTTTTACAATAACTACTACACTCTCATAAATTTCAGTAAATAAAGGCGAAAGAGGAGTTTCAGGTACTAGAATTCCCGTGAGGTAAGTGCAAACCTCGCAATATACTTTGAGTTGAAATACAGTCCTTTCGAAAAGTGAGGAATAAATTAAATAAAAATTTCCAATTGTCAGAAAAGTGCTCGGACTTGTCATTTTTATTTTTCAGCTGTGCCCTTTTTAATCTATTATTCAAGTATACAATGTAAAGCAAGTAAGAGATATGACACCATGAATGTTTTTTTTAATGGCAACACCCACTTTTAATCAAGGATTCTTAAAGCTGATTACTTTTTACATAAAATCAAGTAAATATGTATCAATATAGGTTACATAAAGAAAAAGCTTCGATAAAACGAATTGCAAACTTCAAATAATACAATATATTGAAAATTAAAAAATTTATGGAAATAACTCAAATGTTCAAACTATACATCAGTTGCCCGTTAAAAAGGTCAATAAAATAGTTAAAAAAATATTTGTTGTCTATACAATGTTCAGGTCAATCTTTGTTTAGTCCAAAGAGTGTTTAATATTGATTAACAACGTGACAATTAACAGCATTTGATATTTATTTATTTTCATTTGAGTTCTTCATTCTGTTTATATTAATTTAGTTGAAAAGGGAAAATTGACCGAAAGAGAAGAAATTGAAATTATTTGCGTTATCGGCTTTGAAAGTAACATGCGTAACCAGGTAGAAGTTATTGTTTTGTTCAATGCAACTTATTCGCATCGACATCTTATCGGTCACGATGGAATTTCTAAAAATTAAGTAGAAATTTTGAGAATTTGAGAATGTATAGAATCTACTAAAATCCGGTCGACAATCATTATCCGAAAATAATTAGTTTAACATGATATCGACTGAAAGGCCGCGTTCTACTCTTAACAAAGTTGCATTCGAGTTTAATAGAGCTTCTTCCACCGTCCATGGTTTATTAAGAACAGAAAAACTTCATCCGCCCAAAACACTATTAGTGCATGAACCCTCGTGAACTCCGTGAAAGTGATTACTATCGTAAATGAGTTTTGCGAACAAATACAAGAATGATGTAACAATGATGTCAATTTTGTGAAGTGACTATTTTTTTTTGACGAAGCAATTTTTGCTTTAAAAGAACATGTCAACAGACAAGACTGTTATTATTGGGCTATCGAGAATCCCTACTGGATGATGGAATCTCACACTCAACATCCTCAAATTGATAAGTTTTTCGTCTTTACTTTTTTGACAATAATTTAACTGATAACAGATATTTAAGAACTGTGTATTCAGATCCTCAATAGACCGGTATAAAGAATAATTTACACTCTTAACAGAATGGAGCGTCTCCCCGTTATTCAACATCTGGGTGTACATACTTAAAGGAGATTTTTCTAAATTACCAGAAAGAACAAAGAGGAATACTCGAATAGCCTGCTCAGTCGTCAGATCTGCTCCCCTCGACTATTTTTTTTGGAGATATTTAAAAAGTAAAGTGTACCACCCCGGTATTAAATTTAAATGATATAAAAAAAACGAATTCAGGAAGAAGTTCGATATATCTTTCCAGAAGTTATAGAAAATTCAAATGGTTCAAAGGCAATTTATTTACCGTTTTGTACACAGTCAGACAGTTAATGGTACACAGTTTGAACACCATATTTAATTATAATATTTCTGTGGAATTTTTTATTTATAAAATTGTATTTTTAAGCTTGAAGGTCGATTTTTCGAACGTTTTCTTTTTGAAAACCGTAGGTATTATCTTATTGTATATAAAAATATACAGTTTTAAGAATCCTTAATTACAAGTAGGTATTATTATAAAAAAAAACATTGATGATGTCATATATCTTACTTGCCTAACGCTGTATATTTGTTTAAAAGTAAATTGGTGTATCCGAGCTTTTTTCTGAGTAATGTGACCTCAATTTTTTATTGATTTATTCTTTTTTTTTTGAAAGCAGTGCATATTCTTCAATGTAATAAGCAGAAATTTTTGCAAATTTCTAAATAAAATTAATTGTTTAAACTGAAATGAAAATTTGAATGTAAGAATATAGAAAATTATCCATTTATTTTTTGATGTATCAAATTAGGCTATTTCTATGTCGTACGTATAAAAATGCTTCCTAGAACAGGGACAAAATTATGTACGTGATGTGAAACAGAAAACAGGTACATTGGTAGTGTGTTCGGGAATTTGAATTAACTTTGAACGACTGTAGCTACAAAATCCAAGTCTCTTAAAAATCAGAAAATATTTAATAGATTTTATGTAATGCCAACTTTAAATATTTACATAATTTTTCCATGAATTGTATTTAACCTTAAAAGTATACTACATTGCACCCTACTTTTTTCTACTAGGACTATTTTCTTTTCTCTATATACTATATGTATATAGTATACTACGTGTACTTCAATTTTATCATTTTTCATTGTCAATTATTTAGTCATCTTTTTATTAAAGATATTGTATTTCTACTTTATCATAATAAATACTTCTTTATTTAATCATCAATTTGTTAATAAAACGAGAAAATTTGATTAAACCTATATGAAAGCGTGTTTTTTTTGTTTAAGTCATTAAAGACACACCTAACCTTTGTAACATAATATTATTGTTACTTAAAAACAGTTTTTTTTTCATTTTTAAACATTAAATTACAGTCTTAAATTAAACTGTCTATCCACGAGACTATTGGCTAAATCTGCCGCTATTAATTGAACATCACTTATTTGTGAAACTAAAATGGACTTTAGACTTAAATTGATGATGGTTATTAACTAAAGTTACAAACTCAATTGAAAATTAAATTACTTAATATTAAAGCAACAACCAAGAACTACCCAGTATATACAGAGTGGCTCATTACTATGAAACTAGATTCCCCTTAATTTTTATAATTTGAAAAAATCTTCCCATCAAGACTATAAAAAATTTTTTTGACTATAGGTATGTAAAGCGTGTAACACGAAAGGGAAGTTAAAGAAATTAATAAGCGCCCTATCACTCGGACAAAATTATATTTCTGTTAATTTTTAAAACTTAAAAAAATTTTTTGTTCTAATGTTGTACGAAACTACGCTAGCCATTTTTTAAAAATATTATCGACTGTATAGGATTATTTATACAGGGCTTATCAAAAAATGTGGGCTGGCTATACGTATCGGACTTCTCCGACCAAAAATAAGAAAAAAAGTTTATGTGAACATGGGTCCGGAAATGCTTTCTAAAGGAAATACAGCCCTTTGAAGATGGCAAAAAGTGGTTTTAAATTGGAACTACTTTAAGTAGAGTTTCCAATTTTGGTACGATTTTTGCTCTGTTGGTTCCTACTTTTAGCAATTACTTGCAATTTGATAACATGTTGATGGGCAGAGCTGGAGGAGAGGGACTCTTGATTTTTGCCCCGAACATTTTCCTTTGCAACTTTTTCACATTTTTTGTTAAGGAATATGACTTTCTGATATTTTTAATGTAAAGAACCCGCTCTTGTTTCAAAGCTTTCAAATGCACCCTATTCGAAAAAAAAAAACGAGTTGAACGTTTCTGTATAGTACCGTTACACTGCACCGCACCGTAGTTATGAAAAATTATTTCGAAATGAGCTATGATATTTCTAACTTGTTTTAGATAGACAAGTCTTTGGATCTTATTATATAATAATATAATATATAAAAAATATAATATAATAAGATCCAAAGACTTGTCTATCTAAAACAAGTTAGAAATATCATAGCTCATTTCGAAATAATTTTTCATAACTACGGTGCGGTGCAGTGTAACGGTACTATACAGAAACGTTCAACTCGTTTTTTTTTTTCGAATAGGGTGCATTTGAAAGCTTTGAAACAAGAGCGGGTTCTTTACATTAAAAATATCAGAAAGTCATATTCCTTAACAAAAAATGTGAAAAAGTTGCAAAGGAAAATGTTCGGGGCAAAAAATCAAGAGTCCCTCTCCTCCAGCTCTGCCCATCAACATGTTATCAAATTGCAAGTAATTGCTAAAAGTAGGAACCAACAGAGCAAAAATCGTACCAAAATTGGAAACTCTACTTAAAGTAGTTCCAATTTAAAACCACTTTTTGCCATCTTCAAAGGGCTGTATTTCCTTTAGAAAGCATTTCCGGACCCATGTTCACATAAACTTTTTTTCTTATTTTTGGTCGGAGAAGTCCGATACGTATAGCCAGCCCACATTTTTTGATAAGCCCTGTATAAATAATCCTATACAGTCGATAATATTTTTAAAAAATGGCTAGCGTAGTTTCGTACAACATTAGAACAAAAAATTTTTTTAAGTTTTAAAAATTAACAGAAATATAATTTTGTCCGAGTGATAGGGCGCTTATTAATTTCTTTAACTTCCCTTTCGTGTTACACGCTTTACATACCTATAGTCAAAAAAATTTTTTATAGTCTTGATGGGAAGATTTTTTCAAATTATAAAAATTAAGGGGAATCTAGTTTCATAGTAATGAGCCACTCTGTATATACTGGGTAGTTCTTGGTTGTTGCTTTAATATTAAGTAATTTAATTTTCAATTGAGTTTGTAACTTTAGTTAATAACCATCATCAATTTAAGTCTAAAGTCCATTTTAGTTTCACAAATAAGTGATGTTCAATTAATAGCGGCAGATTTAGCCAATAGTCTCGTGGATAGACAGTTTAATTTAAGACTGTAATTTAATGTTTAAAAATGAAAAAAAAACTGTTTTTAAGTAACAATAATATTATGTTACAAAGGTTAGGTGTGTCTTTAATGACTTAAACAAAAAAACACGCTTTCATATAGGTTTAATCAAATTTTCTCGTTTTATTAACAAATTGATGATTAAATAAAGAAGTATTTATTATGATAAAGTAGAAATACAATATCTTTAATAAAAGATGACTAAATAATTGACAATGAAAAATGATAAAATTGAAGTACACGTAGTATACTATATACATATAGTATATAGAGAAAAGAAAATAGTCCTAGTAGAAAAAAGTAGGGTGCAATGTAGTATACTTTTAAGGTTAAATACAATTCATGGAAAAATTATGTAAATATTTAAAGTTGGCATTACATAAAATCTATTAAATATTTTCTGATTTTTAAGAGACTTGGATTTTGTAGCTACAGTCGTTCAAAGTTAATTCAAATTCCCGAACACACTACCAATGTACCTGTTTTCTGTTTCACATCACGTACATAATTTTGTCCCTGTTCTAGGAAGCATTTTTATACGTACGACATAGAAATAGCCTAATTTGATACATCAAAAAATAAATGGATAATTTTCTATATTCTTACATTCAAATTTTCATTTCAGTTTAAACAATTAATTTTATTTAGAAATTTGCAAAAATTTCTGCTTATTACATTGAAGAATATGCACTGCTTTCAAAAAAAAAGAATAAATCAATAAAAAATTGAGGTCACATTACTCAGAAAAAAGCTCGGATACACCAATTTACTTTTAAACAAATATACAGCGTTAGGCAAGTAAGATATATGACATCATCAATGTTTTTTTTATAATAATACCTACTTGTAATTAAGGATTCTTAAAACTGTATATTTTTATATACAATAAGATAATACCTACGGTTTTCAAAAAGAAAACGTTCGAAAAATCGACCTTCAAGCTTAAAAATACAATTTTATAAATAAAAAATTCCACAGAAATATTATAATTAAATATGGTGTTCAAACTGTGTACCATTAACTGTCTGACTGTGTACAAAACGGTAAATAAATTGCCTTTGAACCATTTGAATTTTCTATAACTTCTGGAAAGATATATCGAACTTCTTCCTGAATTCGTTTTTTTATATCATTTAAATTTAATACCGGGGTGGTACACTTTACTTTTTAAATATCTCCAAAAAAAATAGTCGAGGGGAGCAGATCTGACGACTGAGCAGGCTATTCGAGTATTCCTCTTTGTTCTTTCTGGTAATTTAGAAAAATCTCCTTTAAGTATGTACACCCAGATGTTGAATAACGGGGAGACGCTCCATTCTGTTAAGAGTGTAAATTATTCTTTATACCGGTCTATTGAGGATCTGAATACACAGTTCTTAAATATCTGTTATCAGTTAAATTATTGTCAAAAAAGTAAAGACGAAAAACTTATCAATTTGAGGATGTTGAGTGTGAGATTCCATCATCCAGTAGGGATTCTCGATAGCCCAATAATAACAGTCTTGTCTGTTGACATGTTCTTTTAAAGCAAAAATTGCTTCGTCAAAAAAAATAGTCACTTCACAAAATTGACATCATTGTTACATCATTCTTGTATTTGTTCGCAAAACTCATTTACGATAGTAATCACTTTCACGGAGTTCACGAGGGTTCATGCACTAATAGTGTTTTGGGCGGATGAAGTTTTTCTGTTCTTAATAAACCATGGACGGTGGAAGAAGCTCTATTAAACTCGAATGCAACTTTGTTAAGAGTAGAACGCGGCCTTTCAGTCGATATCATGTTAAACTAATTATTTTCGGATAATGATTGTCGACCGGATTTTAGTAGATTCTATACATTCTCAAATTCTCAAAATTTCTACTTAATTTTTAGAAATTCCATCGTGACCGATAAGATGTCGATGCGAATAAGTTGCATTGAACAAAACAATAACTTCTACCTGGTTACGCATGTTACTTTCAAAGCCGATAACGCAAATAATTTCAATTTCTTCTCTTTCGGTCAATTTTCCCTTTTCAACTAAATTAATATAAACAGAATGAAGAACTCAAATGAAAATAAATAAATATCAAATGCTGTTAATTGTCACGTTGTTAATCAATATTAAACACTCTTTGGACTAAACAAAGATTGACCTGAACATTGTATAGACAACAAATATTTTTTAACTATTTTATTGACCTTTTTAACGGGCAACTGATGTATAGTTTGAACATTTGAGTTATTTCCATAAATTTTTAATTTTCAATATATTGTATTATTTGAAGTTTGCAATTCGTTTTATCGAAGCTTTTTCTTTATGTAACCTATATTGATACATATTTACTTGATTTTATGTAAAAAGTAATCAGCTTTAAGAATCCTTGATTAAAAGTGGGTGTTGCCATTAAAAAAACATTCATGGTGTCATATCTCTTACTTGCTTTACATTGTATACTTGAATAATAGATTAAAAAGGGCACAGCTGAAAAATAAAAATGACAAGTCCGAGCACTTTTCTGACAATTGGAAATTTTTATTTAATTTATTCCTCACTTTTCGAAAGGACTGTATTTCAACTCAAAGTATATTGCGAGGTTTGCACTTACCTCACGGGAATTCTAGTACCTGAAACTCCTCTTTCGCCTTTATTTACTGAAATTTATGAGAGTGTAGTAGTTATTGTAAAAGGTCAAGGTCTACTTAATGGACACCTACATACACTAAGATTTTATAAAAGTTTCAATCTGCATTTAAGTCATTTCCTTTTTTTTGTAAAAATTCGACCTGATTATTCAATTTTATATCTAACCTTTCTAGATCGGAATTGCACCTAATTCTTTCACATCTATACTTAATACAATTTACTTAAAAAACCAGAAAATTGAAATGCGTCAAATTCAATAGGGTAGAAAAAACAAATTTCTAAGATTCAGGAAACAGTTCAATTTTCGAAGCTGAGCACGTTTCATGTAATTTCTTCTCGGAGCCGGTCGTTGTTTTCTTTTAACGGTGGTTTATTAAAATCGTTATTGCCTCACGGATCACGTTTACAACAGATTTTTGCACCGTATTTGCGATGTGCCAAATCCCGAAATACAATAGACCCCACTGCATGAAATATAAGATGCTTCAAGGGTTTTTGTTTTCGAGTAAATATAGAAAAGAATTTAAAATCAAATTGGAAATGTACAACCTTTTTATATTTTAGATGTATGTAGGTAACATTGTATTGTTTTTTTAATACTGTTGCACTAGTTTTCTTCTTATCCTTTCAATTTTCCATAAGGAAATAAGATAAAAAAATATGTATCAGTTGGGTTCTAAGATTGCTTTTAGGATTTTAAGGTTATGGTGACAGTGTTTTAAAATACAGAACATGTAATTTGTAGTGATTTTTGAAAAGCTCCAATCTTCTCCATAATAATGCTCGTCCATACGATCTTACCTCTACTAACATATTGATGTAAGTGCACTCTAAACGTAGTACTTTTAGATAATTTATGTTTCTGACAATGAGTTGGTTTCACAGCATTGTTAACAAGTTTAAATTCATGACGTGGTAAATTTATTGTTTCGACAACATTTATATGATTAAGGTTCTAAAAAGAACTAGAAAAATTTGCCAGCATTAATCGATATAACAGAATAAAGAGACTGAAATAACAACTCAAGAAGACCAATTAATTCACGATCTGGTCCTGTTCAGTTAAAAGATTTTGCTATTCTGATTTGGTTTTCAACACGAAATAATGCTCCATGTATTTTTTCAAGGTGAGTCCTCGTTTTTATTATCAAGAAAGAATCATTCACCGTTGACGATTTTGCCAAGTTTCTTGTACGAATTTCCTTATCATTTACATAAAAGTATTTTTCTTCGTCATTAAGGACTGGTTTTGCCATTCGAGAACAATTTCTTTTTAAATCGACTTAATATGTCTGGGAATTTCTACATTTCCGGTCCGGGAAAATTAAATGGATATTTTTCCTTTGTTTTAGAACATTACAAATACTTCATCTTTTTTTTAATATAAATGTAACAACAGGAGAAGAAAATTACTTGAAGCTCTTAACGTTTTTCACACTTTAAAATTGTCCTTTTTAATCTTCAATATTCGGTTAGGGGCATCGTAAAGCACCTCCATTGCTTGGCAAACTACCCCAATTGGGTGATAAGGCGTGTTAGTCGCAGTCGGGAAGTTAAAGGAAAGTGAAAAAAGCTTATTTGATGAACAATGCCTTAGGGCACAGTACAAAACGTTGTTTCTTCGCCGAAAATAACGGTTATAAGGAGTCTTTATACTTTGGGGCTATGACGTTTATTAGGAGTACCTAAATTAATTCTGTCCATTCCTTTTTGATGGTTCGTTTGCCAAACAATTTTTTTAATGCGAAAGTTTAATTGCACGAAAAATAAAATCTACTATAAAAATTGTATTACCAGATTACAGATGCGTGTCATTAAATAATTTCAAATGAAAGCTATTTTCGAGGAATCCAAGCGTGAAAAATATTTCGGGCCGAGTAAAAAAGTTGATGTGGATTCGAACTTTTCTTGTCATATTTCTGTTTGGTTTTATTTTAATCCTGCTACAAGAAACTTTTCATTAAAAGTTTCGGAATTTTATATGAACCTCAAAGTTTACGAACAATAGGGGCGGTCGAGGCAAAAGAATCACTTTTTCTTGTCGACATGTTTATTTTCTAAGGTCTTTAATAATATTTTAGATGTTTTTGTTTTCCATTTAAATATTTATTTTCAACGAGTTTTTCTCTCCATTTTAGAGAATTTGTATTTGAAGAACGAAACTTGGAAACTATAAATTGAACATTCTTTCGATAAAATCTGTTGTTCCTTTATAAAAAAAACATAAATATAAAAGTAAGATATACACTAAGTTTACTAAAAAAAAGCAAACTCTGAACAGAAATATAAAATTACAACGTAAAAACTATATTTACGCCATAAAAGTTGATATATGCAATAAAACTGCATTCTGGACAGTAGAATAAAAATTTTATTGCAAAAATAATATAATGCACATTAAAATTGAAAATTTTCTTAGTGAAAATTTCTAGAATGGGTTAAACAATAATAAATAGAATTTTAAAGCTCTTTAATATAATTAGGACAAAAAAATATATTAACAGCACATGGTATTTAAATTTTTCGATTTTTTAAAAACCTTTTGTTATAACTATTGCTGCTACTCAGAAAGTAAAAGATAAAAAGAAATGAATCAAATATTTTTCTGTAGTAGGTGGTTGACTCAGTGTTGAATTAGTATTCAGCCAGATCAGTTTGAATTAAGTTGATGTCTTTTACATCATCTCAGAACAAAGCTTTAGAAATTATCATTTATTGAAATATTTGTTTATAAATTTCTTGTGCTATTGCAATAAAATGCTAGAATAAGACTTGGTGAACTTTTGGCAATCTTCTTCGAGTATTGTCATATGAAGGTTTTGCATTCATATGACATAATCTGACATTCATAATCTTCTAAGCGTACCTTGTTTAAATAATTCTGATCAAATACAAATTAGTTCTAACGAAATTCAGTAATACAAAACAATTGAAAATTGTTTTTTCTAATTGAAGAATGAGTTTACAATAAGATATTTATGTTTTTTATTATTTTCACGAATACCCAGAAAAATCTTGACGTAACAAATGCCCATGGGTCTGCAGAAAAACACTAACTTTACTTTTAACTGCTAACAACTGCACAGCCTTTTTTAGTCCAAGACATAGTAAATTACTAATAATGAAATCTACAGAAACTTATTTTTAAAAAATGTAAATATGTATACAGGGTGGTCCAGTTTCCATAGCACTAAATTAAGAGACTAATAGAGAATCGAAAAATAATATGAGTTTGCTTAATAAACTATATTCGAAAAATGCTTCGTTTCCGAATACAGGGTATCAAAGTTGAAAAAATAAATCGCGTTTTCTTCAATAACTTTCGACTGTTTCCAAATAATTTCATAAAATTTCGTATACGGGGGTTTTTGGGGATAAGCAATTTAAATTTGTTTTCGATTTATTTGTATTTTCTAGAGGGCGCCACCGGCAACACTTTCGACCCCTTTAAAGGGTTGCAATTTTTTTGTGCTACACTGTATGCCATTTTGGACTAGAAAAATTGATTCTCCTACCTTTTCTGCTTAAAAAAGGTATACGTTAGTGAAGTTGCTAGGAGCAACCATTTCCAAGAAAAACGCATTTAAAACGCATAATGCATGCACATTTTCGGAGAGTCATTGTAACATAAAAAAACAAATTTAATTTTTGAAATAAATTGTAGATTTTTTTTGGCTAAAAACAAACAGTTCCTAATGTTTGAAGGATAATTTCCTTGTTTTTGCAAATAAAGGTAGGATAAATCAAAAACGCTATTTTGACCCTCCGAAAATGTGCATGTATTATGAGTTTTAAATGCGTTTTTCTGGGAAATGGTTGCTCCTAGCGACTTCAATAAGGTATACTTTTTTTAAGCAGAAAAGGTGGGAGAACAGATTGTTCTAGTCTAAAATAACATACAGAGTTAAACAAAAATATTGTAACGGTATAAAGGGTTCAAAATCATCGCCGATGGCGCCTTCTACAAGATACCCCCCAATCGTCGATAAATTTGAATTCCTTATCTCAAAAAAACCCCTTATGCGAAATTTCATGAAATTATTTCGAAGCAGTCCAAAGATATTAAAGAAAATGTGATTTTTTTTCAACTTTGACACCCTGTATTTCGAAAACGATGCATTTGCGGGCCCATATGAATACGAAGTTTTTTTCTTAGAATAACCTCAGGAATTGCCTCCTTCAGTTTGGACATGACATTAAGGAACACCCTGTATACAGGGTGATTCAGTTTATAGTAGCAAGACTTTAACACTCGATAGAAGACCTTATTTTAAGACGAAAATGTCATATAAACATTAGTCGTAAAAAGCTTCGTTTAAGAGATACAGGGTGTCAAAATTGAAGAAAAAAATCACATTTTCTTTAATATCTTTCGACTGCTTCGAAATAACTTAATGAAATTTCGTGTATGGGGGTTTTTTGGGATGAGGAAATCAAATTTATCGACGACTTGGGCGCCACTTCTAGAGGGCGCTACCGGCGATAATTTTGAACTATTTACACCGTTACAACTTTTTTATTCAACCCCGTATGTTATTTTAGACTAGAAAAATCTCTTCTCCCA
>JABRWK010000110.1:164707-204935 GCA_013372445.1 Hypothenemus hampei | reverse complement strand
CGACATTGACACGACACGACACAGACGCGATTTTTCATAAAAACACATTGGCGAAGGCGACCAGCAGGGAGTCTAGCTTGGTATATGGTTAGAGGCCGAAGGCCGGAAAAGCATGAGGCGTTAAGCCTCATGCGAGGTTTTTATTGTTGTTAAGGTTAATAAATTCTTGTCGGTGTCGTGTCGTTGTCGTATCGGTGTCGTATTGGTGTCGTGTCGGTGTCGCGTCGGTTGTTTACCCCACCCAGCACCCCTTTTCGCTCCACGATCCCGTAAGACACTTAAGTATTGAAATAATATAAATTAAAGAATAATAGTAAGTATAGTATAGTTTTAAACATTTTTTTAAATTTTATAATAAAATAAATGATATTTTGAATATTTTGTATTTTTTTATTAAAATAGCAATATTCTACTCCATGTAAAATATCGTGTATACAAACGGTTTTTATTTTTTTATTGGAAAATGGTACATCGGAGGAAAAAAAGTCAAGAGAGCTTTTCTCTTCTAAATTGAACGGGGATTCCAAACATTATTTTTACTTTGAAAAAAACCAGTGCCGTACGTGTTTTTTCTTTAAAAATATTCAAATTTGCCCCCGTACGCACACTACTGTTGAAACTAAAAATGAAATTTGTAGTGTAAAAAATTAGTTGTTTGATGTGAGTATCGCCCACAAAATTCCAATAAAATATATCAAGCGGTTTAGGAGAAATTCATAAATTTGTAATTTTTTTAACGAAACTTTAAGACCCTGTATTTCCGTTACGAAGCATTTTTGGAACATAGTTTATATAGCAAAGTACAATTATTTTTCGATGTAGAATTCGTGGTTAAAGTTTGTCCGTTAAAACCTGAATCACCCTGCATATGTATGTTTAGCAATAGTTTTTTGATATCTTGTTTCAACTGATTTAACATATACGTACATAACTGTCTTGTAGATTTTTTTCTGGAAATCATATTTTTATTAAAAGAATGATAATTTTTCAAAAGAAAAATACGGAAGAAATAGAACATGCTGCTCTTATATAAAGCTATAACATTGTTATGGCATCGATTTTATTTGTTAACATTTCATTTTATCCTTAATGAGAAATGTTTCTAGATAATTATCTAAGAATTATAATTCTTAGTCCAGTGGTTCATTACAATAAGCTTCTGGGTCAGTGAATCGATAAAAGGAGTGAGTGTGGTAAGTTGTGTTTTAGTCTGTAGTTGACAAGAGGATCATAACTACAGACATGAGCGGTAAGCTCCTCATTGCTTAAGCAGAACCTGTATTCCGACTCATCGATGACCATCTTGTGTAGTTATTCTTGTCAAACAAAAAAGATTTTGGCAGGCGCGAATTGCACGGGTTTACCAATTCCCAGAGTGGGTGTAATCCTTGGAAATTCGATGAAGAATTGTTGGTGATCATCTTATTATTTTACATAATGTGGAGCAAGTCCATAATACTAGAACTGTATATAACAGACGATAAAAAATATTCTGGAGCAAAGCATATGTTTAATGTTACGATATTTAGGAAACATCTTAAACACTTTAACACAGAAGAAACACTTTAACACGGGTTTTGAAACTAATGATAATTGCGGAGAACAGATAATAATATTACTAATCACACATTGCCATAGTATATCATCCTTTCCAAGTATACTTTCCTGAAATCACGATTATCTTAATTTAATTTAGAAAATATTTTATTTAATTTAATTTTATTTAATTATATTAAAATAAAATTTAATTTAGTACATTTTTGCATTTCATTTTCATGATATAGTAATTGCAAATCTAGTAATAATTAACAACTGATTTTACAGTAAATACTTATTCATTTTATAATTGCAATCATTGACTTTCTGTCATAATACATTAAGGGTTTTAAAAATATCTGAACATCAACAGGTAATTTTTTTAACTACTGCCCAGATATCAACCAAAAAGACAATTTGTTTTCGAATACAATAAGATCTAGAATACATATAAAAATGAAAAATAAAATGGGATTTTGAGTACAATGGAGAGGTTGCTGGTTCATTGTGAATTTTATATTAAAATTAACAGAAATATCACAATTGAATTCATTTTATTAAGCTGAATATATTTTCCAGATTCTCTTAATAATAATTTAAATTTAACGACCTATTTTCCTGGAACTCTGATATTATAAATGTTTGGGATATTTTGCCTCCCTCAGAATTCACAAATGAATATAAATAAATCTGTATGACTTAATTTTTTTCTAGTTGATGGATGACATTTTAATTTTATTTCTATAAAAACTGCGTGTCATTTTGTGAATATGTAATGTGTAGGTAACATGTGGCACGCAACATATTTCACACGGACGCCATAAACATTGTTACACATTTACACCTTTGGAAAATACAGTTTTTACGAGACATCCCGATCTTTGCCCTCCAAAAAATACTTTTTTTATTAAACACGGTCAGTGACAATTAAACTTTTTATTACTCATCATATTACTTGACAAAAATAAATTTTCTCGTTTGTGTCAGTCAAAACCAATTAAGGTTAATGGGATTATATATTTTTTGTCACGTTTCTTATATAAGCCGGAGGACGATGATGATGGTTGTTTTTTTTCCGAAAAAAATAAGAACTCTACACGAAAAACCGAGCACAAATTGGAGCAGAAGAAAATTGGTAACGTATTTCACGGAACAATTTGTTTGTTTTCCTGCAACTGGACATGCGAAGGCAATTTTTACCCGAGAGAATGCTTATTCTGTAAGAGAGACCGAAAGGGAGGGGAACAGATTGAAAGTCGAATTGGCATAAATAAATAAACTTAGTGAAAGATAACGAGATCTATTCCTCAAAGGGTGGTTCTTGTTAATATCAACATTCTATGTAAGTATTTTCAGTTCCGTTCAACTCATTTTTATTTAAAAAAATATACAAACCAAGATCGAGTGCTTTCTATACACATACGTGTAAAGCAATTTTCTTTGAGCTTTTAACTTTTAAGCGGAAGCTCGGAAAACTCCTTCGAGTCTTACGCTTTTCCGGCAACGTGTTTTTACTTGTAAATCTAATTTTTCAACTTCGTGTATACGCGAATATTGAAATCTAAACGTCTTTATTGCGAAAGCACGAAAGTTAGTTGAGTAAAAACTATTATGGTAACTGTATATTCCTTTTTAACGTTTCGCAAACAAAATTTAATATTCAAAGGAAAATATTTGAACCGTAAACTTTTGAAATCAACTCGAGATACAAGTTGTTTTCCTTCAGCTAAAACGAGTAAAAAATATGTTTTTTTTTCTTAAAGGAGATGAAAATATGCGTCATAGTACAATGAGTTATGAAAAAAATATGCTTTTAATGCTTTTGAAAGCTCTTTATAATATAATAATAAACTGAACAGCAAACAATATTGAGAAAAGCTATAACACCAATGTAGAGCTTCTCCCAGAGGCAAATTCATTTTCAACATAAAACACCGGAACCATCGACCATAAAAGCAGGACGCGGGCGCCTTGAAGATTATTCTTTTAACAATATTTAATTTGCCAGCGTCAAAAACAGGCGTTAGGTTCGAAACGAATATTATTGGTAGAAGTCCAAAGGTTAAATTGAGACCGTAAGCTGGCTAATGGTCTATAAAAAGCAAAATATATAATGCATAATCCTTGTAATCTGATTTTTTCATATGGTTCGGTGTTAATAAAGGAAAGTCCATTAAAAACTGAAGGCTTAACCGTGTATTAAAAGGCGTGCCCGTAAGAATCCACCCGGTTAACGTCATTACTGTTTGCAAATACAAAAGAAACTTCAGTATAAAATTCTGAGTAAGTAAAAATTTTAAATCCTTCCAAAGGCGATTGTTATAAAGTTTACCTTGAAAAACCCTCTTAGGTTGAAGTAGTATTCGTAAATGGAAAATTTCACATGGCAAACTTTATATATGTGAACGCGTTATATTAATAGCAACAAATCTAGGAAGTTTTTTGTGAAGCTGAATATCGATTGTGCAAGAACAGGAAGAAAACCTTCTAAATGGACACCTCTGCAAAACATTAAAAGCCGTTACAAAGGTGTTTACTTGCGTCATTAAAGCTATTTGTTTCTTGATTAAAGTCGATACCAGTGGGAACCGCACAGGAAAATAAAATGGATACTGGAAACTTCATCCCGAAGGTTATCAGTTTAATGCGATGTCATTGACTTTGTTGGCAAACAAAGTAATAATTTAGAGATTATTGACATTTACTCGGTATTCATCGGCCAACGGCATTAACGAACGAGTGAAATGCCCTTCTGAAAGGACAAATATTTGTATTGGAATAGAATGTCTCAGAAAAGTTATCGAATTTTTTATTATAATATTTTAGACCTAATATTGTCAACACTTTTTAATTTTCAAATTCTTTGTAAAATGCACTAAATTTCAGCAGCCACTTTACGATGTAAAATATGCATTAATATTTTTCTTAACTACTAAGACAATCTAACTTAAGAGCATACCAGCTCTGTTCATAAAACTATCGATTTTCTCTATTTGGGATGTTAAGAAAATCAGGTTCGTAAATTTAACCAACGATTCAGAACGTCGTTTTAAAGAAGACAATTCCTTTCAACATGGCTCAGAAACCTAACAGTTCTTACAAAAAAATAAATTTGGAATCAGAAAACCATGATAAAAATAACAATTTGAAGTAAATAGATATTTCCGTGTATATCTAAAAGCATGTTTAGCAAATATTAATTAATAGCTGGTTAATGAAGAAACTAGAATTGAACTAATTAACAGTATGGCAACATTGCAACAATTTTTAAAATATTTAAATTATTTTTATCTCAATTTTTAATATGGATTCACTTGTTTTGATTGATACGTGTTGATACGATTGAAAAATGTTTGCAATAGTAGCACACTGTATGGTTGATCAGTGTGTGTATTTGGTTTTGGTTTAAAAGCAAATATTTACGAGGTTGATCCACAAAATAAGTTCCGAATGGTCGTGAAAGATACTAGGACCAGTTTGCTTCGATTTCTTCATTGATATTTATTTAAATATATCTTAAAGCACTTTTTCACGTAATAAATTTGGATCTTTATCGTAGCTCAACACAAGCTTTTGTATATCAATATCTGTAAAGTTTTTTTTATTCAAATGATTGGCTAACTGAGAAATTGTATTGGTCCACCAAATTTTCATAGACTACGACGGGTTGATTTTTCGGTTTTATGCACCAGCTTCTTACAATTCTCTCATTCAACACATTTTGTCCATAAATTTTACAAATCTGCCGAATTTTAAGATAGAGATATTAATCAAAATTTGTCAATTACTTAATGATTAATTTAGTACAAAATTAATCATTTAGTACTAAAGCCTCTCTGACTACGTTCGTCTCATTCGTATCATTTACTTAAAATTTATACACAAACAGAGCTTATTTTGTGAATAAGTCGTATGTTGTACTAGAATAGCATAAAATTAGTATATTTCATATTTATGGAGAAGTTCTCCTATATTCCTAAGTGGTTTATTTAGAGCGACTGCTACCCAGAATGGCCACTTCCTGCAAATATTTGACTAAATTACTTAATGACTTTTGGATACGGGTGGTGTGATTTCAAAATGTTAAGAATGTAGTCGGCAATGAGAAATCGGCCCTGAAGTCGGAGAAAAAGATTTAAATCTTGTTGGAGAAGATTTTACTCTAAGTATTCGGAGTATTGCGTGACCAGAGTTTCTCATTGAACTGTACATAGAACACTAAAAGAGCAATTACTCTACCCTTGACATGTACAAAGGGTGCAAGCACTTTCACTTGCTGATGTTGCACCCTCAAAGAATATTGCGAGTTCTATTATTGTTTTAATGTTATTATTTTTTTAATATTTTATCAACCGATATGTTGTGACTGCTTGTTTCGTGAATTTTTTATGAATTTCGCGATTTGTCGAGTAGTCTGTTAGATAATAACTTTGATAACGGTTAGTTAGAGAGAAATAGATTTTGGATTTTGAAAATGATATTTGGATATTTTATGAAAAATCTGGTTTATGCTTTTGACATAACAGATGAAAATTATTAACACCATCGCTTTTTTGATGCGTCTGCCAATAACTTGTCTGATTTTTGAACCCAATGATTTCTTCAATAAATTCCGGAAAACTGGTTAAAATATTGCCAGCATTGCATAGAGTCAACTGGTGGACATTTTGAATATATAATGTAATGCAAACAACGGTAATTGTGTTTCCTATTGTGATGTGAATGTTTTGTAGTATAAAAAATTTATGATACTAATTTTAAATTTGACGGGCGACAATAATAAGAGAGGTTTTTGAAAAATATTTATACTGAAACACAAGGAATGAATACCTATATAAACTTAGTTTTTCTATTTTATTTTTACAAAATCCAATCAGAATCTAGTGAGAAAAACATCCGTTTGACACTTGCCGCACCAAGTGATTAGGATCAATCTCTCGTTGAAAGTCGTGCGACGTTGTCAATTTAAAAAAAAATATAATTCTTTTAACTTGTTTTGGGTAGATACGGCTACATTTTCCACACATGTTTTAAGAGACTTTTTGTTCAAAATAATAAACATAAGCCTTGATTAAAGTTAGGAAAATTATAACAATCTATAGAGCGCACTTTAAACTTTGGGAAACACTCTTAAAATGTAACATTTCTACCTTTAGTTTATTGTTTTTAAGTTGTATGTAGGATTAAACCGCTTGTATAGAGGATGATAGATTTAAAAAATTCCATCTCTGAATCAGTCTAAATGGGGTGTAAAGCAATTCTGGCCAAGCGATTTTTTTCTTTAATGGAATAGTTTCTTCACAGGCCATCTAGCAAAGAAATTTTCTTTCCTCAAGTGTTTTCATTCACTTCGATTAGTGACATCGTTATCCGATAACTGTTCTTTAATGTTAGTTGAAAGTTTAAATAGGTTTTAGTAATTAAATATTTTAAATAGTTATGTATTTATTTTGTTGTTCCTCTAAGTCATATGGCTTCTAAAATACTACACATCCACATTCATATTTTGTTTTTAATTTCAATTTGCTTATAGATATTTTTATTTGTTCTTCAAAATTCTCAAATTCTGAAAGTCCTTTGTTCTATAGATAATTCCATGTTATTGACTTGCATGGCTTTATAGCTCATTTCAATTTATACAGTATAATTTTGTTTCATAAATATTTGAAAATTTTTATTATTGGCTAAGAGAACTCACTGTTTATAACTCCAAGTTATTAAATTTAAATACTTATTATATATGGTCCAACTATCCTAACACTTCGAGTGTATAGAAGACTGGAAAAGTTCTTTAGAAATGTTCTAATTCTAAAGAAAAGCACAGAAGAAAAAGTAAAGAAAAAACATTTTATTCGAGTTTATTTCCAATATCCAAACAGATGAACCTAACAAACTTATAAGTTTTTTCACTTCATCATGAGGTCAATCGAAAACAGGCGGCGTTAGAAACAGATTTCAGCAAAAAAATTTACCTTTATTCATATGTGCCTTGGCTCCTCGAATCAGTAGCCTGGTCTCTTACGCCTTTAAACATTAATTGTTTTCATTTTGTGGTCTATTAAAGACTAATGGAGGAGGAGGAGACTTGCAAGTTATATTATGTATAAAATTTACATTTTTAAGACACTATATGTAGTTTCAATCTTTCACAGTCATTTACTATGTCCATATTTTGGGCAAACTGAATGTACTTTGTACTACAACAAAGAAATAGATTAAATCGGTTAGACAAAGTGTATTTTGTTCATAAATATTTAACTTTCTACATTTATGTTAGACCATAATTTTATTGTTTGGAAAATTCGGGACAGTTAGTTAAAGAATAATTTCAAGTTCTCCTTTTATTGTGGAAGATGTTGGAATTCTGTTCCGAAAATGCAAAAGTTTTGAGGTTTGGAACTGAATGAGAGTTAGTCAATATTAAAAAACTTCTATTTCATAAAAAAAAATATTTCCTTAAGTTAATTGTTAAAAAGTGGTTTAGAAATATTTCAATATCAGTTAATATTTAACTTTTGTATTATGATATTTAAAAGTATAATATTTAACTTTATTTAACGTTAATATAAATATAATAATACGAAATCGAACGAAAAGTCAATATACCTAATTAATATAAATTAATCAGTGTTTCGTTCATGGAAGACTTGCAAATTGTATTATATCTTTAGTTACTTACAATATTCTTTAGTTTACTTAGTTATACAGAAAATATCAAACTTACTATTTGATATTCAATAGATATAGTGCATGTATATTAATTTTTTTTATTACTTTCCATATGAACGAATTGAAAGACTACGTAGAACCTTTTATATTCATTTATTACAATTACATAGGAGAGAAGATACAAAGTAAGCGCCAATAGTATCTAGTCAAATTTTGTTCTAGAGAAGATATAAATAAAGCAAATGAGTTATTTTTTAAGAGAATTTTCCTGTATTTTGATACATTTTTCACAGTTTAACGTCAATATTTAATACTATTGGAAATGTATTTACAGTTTTTTCTGCAAAATTTTTTAAAACTCCTGCTTGCATCTGTTTCTCATTTTCATCTCTTTTTTTCAAGACAATTTTGAGAAAAAGTCTAAAAATACAATCTCCAAGTTCAAAAAAGACATGGTCTTAAAAATGAAAAATTACACAGAAAGAACTAAATAAAGTATTTAAATTCATTTTCTAAAATAATCATTTTAGGAGATTTCGCGAGAGTTAGTAAAGCTAATTATGGTTTGAATAGATTCAGTTTTTATTTTTCTAATAATTCATGAACTATGGAAGCTCTATTAACTGCATATGCAACTTTGTTACCAGTAGAATGTTAATTTTATTGCCCTGTCCATATTATATTAAACTGTTCATTTTCGAATAATGATTGTCGACCGGATATAGGCAGATTCTATGCATTTCCACATTTTAAAAATTTTCACTAAATTTTAGAAACAGTGTCTCGACCCATAGACTTTTGATTGTTAAAATCCGTTTAGCCGTTTAAATTTTTTTTAATTTTAAAGAATTAATGACCAATAATTTAGCCATGTTAGCTGGCTGGCAGTGGGCTACATCGACACCGCTCACCGCTACGTAATTTAAAAATGTATGATGTGTTTAACCCTTTCGGGGCCAAATTCGTTACAGATTCAAAAAAATGTATATCGGGTGTTTCAGTTCGATGGGACATTAGAAGTATCTGCAGAACTATGAACTATAAAAATCTGAAAAAATTCTCATAAATCTTTATAGACCTAATATATCTTTGAAAAATATTTTGAGCTTTGGGGCACTTCCGATTATACCGACAGGAGCTGTCAAATTCCTTATTTTAAATGAATCCTCAGACTTTTTTGCATTTTTGGATTATTGTTAATTTTTAAGGCCGCTTTATATAAAGTGTCTTTTGTCTAAAATTTACCATTTCTCAGTTATTCTCGAAAAGTAAAAATTTTTGACAGCTGCAGACTCCCACAGAAATTGTTATTGTGTTCGAACCGCTGCGAATAAGGGGAGTCGATCTTCTGGGGCTCGAAGAGGGCTTAATAAGCTTCGTCTTGACGTAATTGTATTAGAACATTTTTTTAATAGTCGCACCGGTGATGTCACTGCATAGACAAACGTTAGGATGCCGGGTGTAACTACCGAAATATTTAGGCTTGATCCAAAAAGGGAGCAATTTTTAGGAACTTAGAAACGAATGGGTTTAAGGATAGGATAATGTTAATAAAAGTTGTAGATTTTTGAATTATGAACACGTGCCGTCGAGAAAATTGAAGTATTTCATTTGAAATAAACAAGTTATTGTCGTTTGAATTTGTACAACTTTGGAGGCATATTTCGGGGATGTTAAAAGACTTTTTTTTTTTTAAAAATAACGTCAAAACGTAGCTTGTTAAATCCTCTTGGAGCCTCAGAAGACCAACTCCCAAATTCGCAGCGGTTAGGACACAACACACATTGATGTGGGAGCCTGTAGCTGTCAAAAATTTTTACTTTTCGGAAATACTTTGAAAACGGTAAATTTTATTAATAATACACTTTACGTAAAGTAGCCTTAAAATTTAACAACAAATGAAAAAATGTATAAAGAAATTGGGGGAGTCTCATTTAAAATAAAGAATTTGACAGTTACGTCGGGTATAACCGGAAGTGCGCCAAAGCTGAAAATATTTTCCAAAGGCAGATAAGGTTGATAAAAATTTATGAGAATCTTTTCAGATTTTCATAATCCATGATTGTTTAGAAATTTCTAACATTCCATCGAATTGAAACACTTTATATATCCATAGGCAGACTTTTTGGTATATTTTGAGCCATTTGGTGTTGAAAAAAAAATTTTTTTTGTCTGTGAAAACTCTCGGGTGCCATTTTAATACAGCGACTCGATATGTCACTAATTGNATTAATAATACACTTTACGTAAAGTAAGACCTTAAAATTTAACAACAAATGAAAAAATGTATAAAGAAATTGGGGGAGTCTCATTTAAAATAAAGAATTTGACAGTTACGTCGGGTATAACCGGAAGTGCGCCAAAGCTGAAAATATTTTCCAAAGGCAGATAAGGTTGATAAAAATTTATGAGAATCTTTTCAGATTTTCATAATCCATGATTGTTTAGAAATTTCTAACATTCCATCGAATTGAAACACTTTATATATCCATAGGCAGACTTTTTGGTATATTTTGAGCCATTTGGTGTTGAAAAAAAAATTTTTTTTGTCTGTGAAAACTCTCGGGTGCCATTTTAATACAGCGACTCGATATGTCACTAATTGTAACAGTTTTAATTGATTTATTTCGGGTCCATATAATTGTAAGTGAACTAACAGTTTCCGTATGAAAAATTGAATAGTAGGCGTAATTTAGAAGTACAGAAATGCATGTCCACTGTAGTGGACGCGGCGAACGAATGGGTTAAAGTAATGCTCGACAGTGAACTTTTATTTCTGAATATCAAACTTACTGAATTGATGATGTACATTACTAAACAAAATTGTTATCTTAGTGAGAAATCATTGAAATTTCCTATTTTTAATTTAAACTTATTAAAAAATATGATATTAAACAAATATTTTTTTATCAAAATGTAAATATTAAATTATCAATTGTGAAGTTTTTAACAATGACTTTTAGCAGATTTTTTACAATAATGTTTTTATTTAAAAGTGCCGAAAATTTTTATTACAAAAAAATGTCAAAATGAAAATTTTCAAAGACTGTGTTAGGGGATGCTAAAGCTACAGCAATTACCGATATGAAAATTGCGCCATTGTGTAACGAACTAATGCACACTATAATACTCTCGACATTTCGTTTTAATGATTTTTAAAATATAGTCCAACCATTCAATGGCCAAATCTGCTCCTAATTATGAGGTACATATATTAATATTCGCTTATTAAATTTATAAATTATCGTTGCATTTCAAAAACATAATGTGCTCAGCTCAGTAATATCTTCTTTTCGTCAATTCAATGTAGATACACATGCTGATAGGTCTGCTACGAGGCAATTCGCGATAGGATCTCATTAGAACTCGTGATTAATCTGTTGTGTACCACGTATGGAATTGCAGATTTTTGAACAACACCAAACGGCTACGACTTAACAGACAAATATTTGACAACACAAAGACAATGAATCCACACACCATCAAAGCTAGACGTTAACTGGTTCTGCAATGTTTTTCTTGTTTTTTAATGTTAGTCTTTTTCTTATATACTCTCGTTTTCCAAAATTCTAAGCATTTTGAAAAAGTATTTACTAAATGGCATTATTATTTCAGTTGCAGTGTTGCAGTGTGTAGTCTGACATGTAGGATGAATTTTCTATAGAGTTCATACCAATTATTAGTCCAAGCACATATATGTCGTCTAGAAAAATGTAAAAGTACATATTTCGTTCTTTTCAGCAACATTTTTGGTGTCGTATAACTCAAACCAATCTCGCACATTGGTTTTTCAATTGAAATAAAGAAAAATCTTTTTGAAAGACCTCTTGAATTCAAGTTGATCTCATAAAGCCTACATACTCGTACGTCGTGTCGTTGTAACTGATTCCGGCAACATTCAAATCCGTCTGTTTAACATCCTGTCAGTATCTAGTGAAGATTTTAACATCATATTATAGAGATAAACTAGTAAATTTTATATACTCAAATGGTTTTACACAGATTGTGAAATCCCCCACCAGAATAACTAACAGGAGTCAGACCTTAATTGATTATGTTGTTACCAATGACAAGCATATGACATGTGTGGTCCATCTAACACCTAAAATTAGTGACCATTGTTTAGTATCGTTCAGTCTGGAAAAGGCCAGGGATTATCCTCTCCAGGAAACAGTGTTTAGAATATGTATAAGGGGTTACAGTGTGGATTGCCTCCAGAATGCATTGTTGAGTGCTGCGTACAATAATAACACTGTGGTTGTCAATGTCATACGGATAGTCTTTTGGGGATCATTGGCTCTGTTCTCGATGAGATGTGTCCTTTGAAAAAAGTCACATTCAAACAGAAATACTTGGATAAGAAATGGATCACAATTGAAATTAAGAAATTAATGAAAAAAAGAGACGCACTTTATCGTAGGGTAGTTTATGAGAAAACAAAAAATAGTTGGAATGAGTTTAGAGACGTTAGAAATCAAATTGTAAAACAGATAAAAATCGAGAAAGATACATTTTTTCAAGGAATGATTCATCATAATAGAAGCAATTCCAAAGTACTGTGGAGAAACCTGAAGGTCCTTCTTCCTGGGAGGAGTGGAGTGGTCCCTGATGAAATTCTGTTTGGGGGTCAACTAGTCATTGACGAAGTGTCAATTGCTAATAAATTTAATGAATATTTTGTGAACAGTATTACGGAGATTGTGTCTGACATTCCGCAACTCAATAATTTGGAGGACGTTTTGGCAGCTGTTCCTACTTACGCTGAGTTTCGTGAATTTGAGAGTGTGTCAATGTCAACTGTGAGAAGACATGTGTATGGTATGAAGAACGTGGGCGGTGGCGAGAGTGGGATTTCGGCTGGGGTGCTCAGGAATGTTTTCTGTGCTGTGGGTGGTCGCCTTTTGGACATTGTGAATGCTTCACTTTCCACTGGGGTGTTTACGCATGGGTGGAGGGCATCAACGGTGATTCCAGTTCCGAAGGTTGCGGGCACAGGCAAGCATGAGGAATTCAGACCGATTAATACTGTGTCTGTTTACGAGAAAATCTTAGAACTAGTGAAGAACAACTACTGACATTTTGTGATAGCAGCAACATTTTGGTGTCTAGTCAGTCCGGTTTTCGTCAACAGCATTCGTGTGAGTCAGTGATAGTTAATACATATATCGATACCTTACTTTGAAAACCTCGTATCTACATGATTACAGTTTTTACAGGAAACACAAAATACTATGTTATGTCACTATGGTATTCAGTTTACATTACATTTTTTTGTTCGTAGATAGCCCAATATTTAATAAAATTATCGGAACTTTTCACAGTGTATCCAAAAACGATATTTAAATAATAAGAATATAGAAGCCAATTTTAGACAAAAAATGTGCTTACGAGGTTTTCAAAGTAAGGTATCGATATGTGACAATTTTCTCAAGGCTGTTGATAATAATAACTTGGTTCTGGCTGTGTTTCTGGACTTTAGGAGGGCTTTTGACTGTTGACAGGTTTATATTGCTGAGAAAGATGGAAAAATTGGGTGTACGGGTTCTGTTTTAAAGTAGTTCGAGTCATACTTGTTCAATGGAACACAGAAAGTACAATTTAAGAATAGTGTGTCTGATTCGATCAGTACAACCCACGGAGTGCCTCAGGGAACCATGTTGGGGCCTCTGCCATTTTTATTGTATATTAATGACATTATTGCCATAGTTAAGGATAGCAAAATTGAATTGTTCGCTGATGACACCATGTTGTATATGGTTGGTAATGATTTAAATGAAATGAAACATGGTATTAATAATGATCTACTAGATCGAATATTTGAATGGTTGTGTAAGAATAAATTGAGCATTAATTCTGCTAAGTCTGTTTTGTATATTTGGGAAGAAAAAAAATTGAATAATGTTAATATAGAGAATGTCAACATTGTAATAAATAATGATAGGTTAATGCATGAGAATCAAATTAAATATCTTGGTGTTATGTTGGACTCGGAACTGAGTTTTCGCCCCCATGCTGATTACGTCATGAGAAAGTTTTCACAGAAAGTGGGGTTTATTCGTAGAATTGACAATAATCTGTCTATGTATACCAAATATCTTTTATACAACAGTATTGCGACACCTCATCTCAAGTTCTGTTCTACACTTTTGTATAATTTACCGAACTTCAAAATTAATGAATTTCAAGTGATTCAAAATAGAGCTTTGAGAACGATTTTGGGTTGTAGCAGATACACTCCTGTGGGCCTGATGCTGAATGTCGCTAATATCATGTCAGTTGGACAAGGAATTGTTTATGATGTTAATGTTTTCTTGTCTAAAATAAGAAGTGGGCTGCTACCAGATTATGTATGTGATAAAGTAAAATATTTTAAAAATGTCCACGCCTACCTAACAAGAAACCGTAACAATTTTGTTCTGGTCGATGGGTATTGCTCGAGTCGGATGACGAATTCTATTCTCTATCGAGGGCTCTCCGAATACAATAAACTGCCAAATACTATTAAACACTGTGATAATTTTAACACCTTTAAGACTTTGTTGAGAGAATATGTGATATATAAATTTTGAATAATTATATCTTATTGTCCTGTTAGGTATGGAGGCTGGTTGTAATCCTGTTTTGATGGGTCTTGTGTTTTGCTGTTTTTTGAATGTGGTTGCGCTCATCTTTGATTTTGATTTTGATTATGTTTATTTATTTTTGTCAACTATGAAATAATTGTTTTTGTTTGTAGCATTTCACGCTAATAAATACTATTATTATTATTATTATTTCTTGCCCGAAAAATTAATATAGGGACGTGTTAGTTAAACTGAGTTTTTCAGTCCTTGGCCGTTCCTCAGCAATTCCAGTCTGATTCTAACGAACCAATCATACAAGGAGTGTTGCCAAAGCAATTTCAAGTCGAAAATGTCCAATAATTTAGGTCCAAAAACGCTTCGTTTCCGTTCCATGAAAGATACAGTGTTCATATACTCCACATGTTCAACCAGTTTTATTATCGGTAAAGGAATTAAAAATTACTCCTATTTTTTATCTTGAAAATGACTATTTGAGCAACAAAATACTAAAAGACCTTTGTAATTAATAATTAATGGAATATTTTAAAAAATATTCAACTCGAAAAAAGTCAGTAACGTATCTTTTTTTTTTCATTAAAAATATATTTTACATGACCGCACGGGCGCTACTAGTGTGAGTGGAAATGTTCTGTTTACTTCAGAAAATGCACATTTATCCTGCTATAGCGTGTCCCAAATTTCATATCTGCATCTGAAACTGTTTTTGAAATATTAAAGAATATATTAAAAAAATAAGAAATTCAACACTCTGTATCTTTTGAACGAAATGGTTTCGGACTTAAGTTATGGGAAATTTTTGACTTGAAATTACTTTGGCAACACAACCTGAAGCTATGGCATATACGTCACGGAACACCCTGTATTGCTGTTAAAGTTGAATATGTTTTTAAAACTGTTGGGTGGTGCAATTTAGACAACTCTTTTCAAAATAATTAGACAGAAGTACGTAAACTGTTTGACCTTTGTATCCCTTTTTAGTTTTTTGCACAATGTTGTGAAAATAAACAAATTTCTAAGGAAGTTTTTGTTTTAAATTTTCATTCTCCTAAACACTCTTGAAATTCAAAATTTTGTGCGAAATATAATATTCAAATTTTCTCTCGAAATTCTACCTTTTAAATTTAAATAGAACTGATAAATTTCAAATGCGATGAATATAAAGAACTTCTTAATACTTTATTTTAGCCTTAGAAATCAATTTTATTTTGCAAACTGGAAAAACGGTTGGACTTAAAAGTTTAATAAGAGAAATATTGCAGACAAATAAGTAAAAACAGGTAAAGAACTTTGACGAATCGTTAAAAATATTTTGAGTAAAAGTCCATACAATTACAGTTATTGATATACATACCTTTAAGCATGCAAAGAAAACAATAAACCTACCTGTATACCTATATGCTAATTATAACATCTTGGAGCAGAACTGTCTTCAGACTTAAACAAAGAACTACTTATCCAGAATGGTAAATTTTCCAAGAACGGAATTCTGGCTGAACTCTTTTTTATTATTCTTTTAAGGATTTGCAACTAAGTTGGTACCTTTGTTGTATTTTTAAGGTATTTTAAAAATGGCCGACCGCCAAATTACTTTTTATCCGGGAGGTCAACACTACCAAAGACGATTCTGCTTAAAGTATTTGTAACTCGGAATGGATCATTATTAATAAAATTCCAATTCTTCAAAGAAAGAATCCGTTAAGCAATTTTCAATAAAATAAAAGTTGTATTTCAATTTATTGAAAATCTCTTCAAGTCTTATCTTAATAGTGTGCCATCGATGAAAAAGGACCCTCTCTAAAGCTCTTTGAGAATGAAGGACACGATTTCACGGAGAATTACACAAAATCTGAATCGTTTTTCGTCGATTATTTGTCCCTCTTCGTGAAGGACGAAGCGAAATTACATTGTTTTTCATCTAGTTCGTAACTGAGCGCAATTTACCGGTAAGCGTAAAACGTACTCTATTTAGGGCATAACTTTTATAGAGAATATTATTTCGATCACGCTATCTTATGTATCTCGCATCCATAAGCTATTAACCCGATTATAAAAATGATTAAGCGATGAAATACTATTTTTTTTATCTTGTTTTTCCAAACACATTTATTTATTCCAATCAATAAACTGATTCGATACCTTTGCTATTAAATTAATAGTTCTTTTCTTTCTGAATGTAAATTATTAAATTATTATTATCTATTATTGAGATTAATTGATCACCCAGCACAATGTTTCTTTTTCTAATACGCTAATTTAACATCAGTATTTTTTTTTCTAGATCAGAGAAGCTAAAATGAAGAAAGCATCGCAAACAGACGAGCGAAAGTTTCTTCATAAATGGTAAGGCGAGATTCATTATATTTTAAAGTCGCATTTAAAACGTTTTAGAGCTTGTTTCTGCTTTTAAGTAATTCCCCTTAATCGGCCATGTAAATCTTTATCTTCACTGACATAATAAAGATTTAAAGGGAGGGTCGAATATCTAGACTAGAAATTACTTTATGTGCTATAAAGTTGAATTAGCCACCTTTTGCTTAGAGACCCTTTGCACAAATTTTCTCAAATCATAATTTATTTTACGATTTGGGGCCAATGTAGCACAGGAAATGCAAATTTTAGAATAATTAAATCATTGCAAATGCCTGAAGTTTGCTCATTTATGATAGAGGGCCTTATGTGGCAACATTTTGGCGATATTATTTTGTCAGCTTTCTATGTATAGACGAGCTTTCTCGAAAATTTACAGGTCATTTCGTATCTTATTATTTACACATCCGAGAATATCTTAGAAGAGACTGGTTTAAATATAGATACCTTTATGGCCAATATAATTAAAAAATAATAAAGAAAATACTTGTGTTATAGAGAAATCAGATTATGAACAAAAAATTTAGGATGTATTTTAAAATTTCTATACAGCATCGAAATGCGGTCTAGTTCAAAGGACTTTAAGAAAGATAAAAAATTGAGAAATAGAGGTCTAGTAGCCCCTTGGAAAAAGAACATATTCAGCAAATTTTATTACAATATGAACAACCCGACAACAAAGCAAAATTTCTCTTTCTGACGTCATTGCCTTGCTAGAGTGAAAGCCCTATAAAATAGCTCATATATCAAGAATTCCACACAGTTCATTGAGAAGTTTCGAGATATAACTTCAGAGCCAAGGGATATAATGATTAATTAGTCGTGATGTTTTTGTTCTTAGTAGGATGAAAAATTTGATTAGCAAAACAGGAATGTAGCTATAGAAAGCCTAATTAATTCTGTAATTGCCATTCTGTTTCTGTATAATAAAATAAAAAAAATAAGTACAAATACAGGAATAAATATAAAAAATTTGGCAAGATCAGACCATTTGAATGGCAAATTTCCGGTTGATTGCCAGATAAGAGACCAACAAATTTCAAATTATTTATTTATATGCAAACAGCCAAAAGTACGTCTTCAGTCGCGCGAAAATCGCTTCATCTGAACATGCTTTAATTGCCAATTAAGATGCTCCACGAACTCAATATCGGCATAATATATTATATTTTAGATAGGACACCGCATTCTATTGTGTCTTGATTGAAAACCATACGACCTAGAACATTTCTTTTGATAATTTTTATGTTTTCCAAATCGAATTCGAATAATTTTTTAAGTCAGTTGATTCAAAATTGTTATTCAAATACGCAGTAAACATATATCAGTAACTACACCAAGGGTTAGTTTGTGGAAGTGAGCCACGTTTTAAACAAAATCCAATTTAGGGTCAGTGGGTGTTATGAAACTTTTAGATGTTTTTTTACTATAAAACATTCTAAATTTGCATTGGAATAAAGACTTTTTTAACGCATCATTGAAGAAGTCACCTCATTACAAATGCTATTTTAACCTCTTGAAAAAACACCCTTTCTGACCGAAAACGACTAAAAAATGTGTTTTGCGTAATTAACAAACCGATGCTCGACGTGGTCTGATGGGAAAGTTAATCCGAATTTAATTTTCGGAATTTGTAGTAGAGGATGGCGAATGTTTACAGGCTTTTTGTCCTAATGGAGTCAGTCCTTAGGGGAATATTTTAGGTATTTTGATATTCTTTACAGCACCAGTAATAAATTAAACCTGACATGGAAAACATAAATCATATTGATTAAAACTCAACATGGGGGAGGGGCGGCCTTTTTCGCCTCCTCTCTCTTTGCCTTATTTTCCTTGGAGGCACAGGTTTCGCATTCTTACTGGTAAATTAGTGTCCTTGTCTTTTGACTAAAAAAATTAAAAATTGATCATAATTCGGTTCCTGAATGTATCTAGATTTCAAGCTTATGTAATACCCGAATTGTTCTGAATGTAAGTTGACGTGGAAAACTTATAATGATGACTCGAAGTTTCCCCACAATTGCAATAAAGTTTGCAGATTAAATTCCGTAGACCTTAATGCATTTCGGCTTTCCAGATTACTCCCTGCATTGTACGCATTAATACCGAAAATGTTAATTTAGGACTCTCATTTCAGTTTGCGAATTTAACTTGGCAGTTGTAATTATTTATGGAAAGGTTGCTAAGCAAGTGAAACATACGGAAATATGTAAATATAAATGAATCCCGTGGGACACCCTGTATGAGACAGCTAATTAAATATAAATCTGATGACTTTCGATTCTTCAATAATATGGAATTAATACTTATTAACGTTACTTATTCAGGCTGTTTTTGATTTAAATTGAAGTATTGCCTCCCATAAAAAAACACATATACATAAATATACCAGGATTAATCAATAAGAAAACGGTTGATTATCCATAACTTAGTCATCATGATAACCGGAATTCGGAATTCCTAAATCGATATTGGTTGTCTCAGTCAAGGTTATTCAACCGGAAAGCCATATAGGTCATTTGTGGTCAGTCCAATGGGTTGCATTAGTCAGAACATTAAAAAGATTTCTGGCCCTCTCTCCCTGCGTTGGAAAAACGTAGGTTAACATTGCCACTCGTAGGAACACGTGTCATGTTTTATCAGTTATCTAAATTTGAAAAGGGTTCAACAGTAGATGCAGGAGGCGAAGATGTCGTCTCAGAATATTCAAAATCGGGTAGGCCAAAATTCTATAACATTGATGTAGTATTGACAGACATGACAACATATGCGACTTTCAAGTACTGAACATATACAATATAAAAAAAAACGACAAAGTATTACAAATTAATATTAAAAAGTAATGCCCCTTAAAGCCATTTCAGCATCATCTTGGCAATTAGATAATGAGAGTAAAATAGTTGATCTTCGATCATAATTGAAAAATGTTAAGCTTACAGTTTTATACGTGTTTCTATTTTATATTCTGCACGCTTAATCAGATAATTTATTAAAACGAATTTAAATCTTATTTATTTATTTTGGGTTATAAATAAATGTAAGTTGTACAGAGGTACATAAATTATCTGAACGTATCCCATCTACCAAACCATTTTAATTGTCTTAAAATCCACCAGCTTAAACTAACCTAAAACTATCGTACACAAAAAAATTGTTCAAATTTAATTTAATCTATCTAGATATAATTTATATGTAGATCTATCAATCATCCTTAACAATCATACTCATAACAATTGTCAAGCAGTACATTCTCTCTTATCCATTGTTTTAGTTTGGGAATATTGGTTTTATTCCTGATATTCAAGGTTTAGTTCATTTGGTAAAGAGTTAAACAATCTAATCGACTTTGCATGACTACTCTTATCACTAATTAAGGAAATACTAGGAATCGCAAGGACTTTGTTTCTTATATTGCTTCATGAATTGACAGTTCTACTAAACAGCTCAGAATATTGTACTTTAGTGCCTCAAACGCAGAAAGCTATGATATAGTATCGAGTTTTGAGGCATTTCAATGAGTACATCGTTAACATAGAGTATTAAAGAAAGTGGGCGCAAAATAGTTCTCTGGGAACGCCTCCATTAACTTCACTACAGTCACTCACAACTTGACCTACTCTATTTCTCTTTATTCTATTCATCATGTAACTTTTTATAAGTTCGTGAGCTTTTCCTCCTATTTTATAATTAGACAGCTTGGTCAGCAATGTACCATGATCAACCGTATCGAACGGTTTACGAAATCCAGGAATGTTATGGCAGTAAGTGTGCTCCTATCAAGACACTTAACAATTTCATTAGTTACGAAATTCAAAGCATCTCTCGATCCTTTACCTCTGATAAAATCAAACTGGTTTAAGATAAAACTTTAATCTTGTTAATGAAGTTATATATCCTGTCATGAATTATTTTCTCAAAAACTTTTGGCTAAGTTTGATATCAAGGAAATCGGTCTATAATTAACATCATATTTAGATCCCGATTTGTGAACAGGAACATTCTCTATAATTTTAAGAGTAGTAGGCCTATACGCGCTATCAATACACAAACTAATGATATATGCTAAAAAATCAGAAATATCTAGCCATAATTTTAAGTATTCTTAAATCAACACCATGCACCTCAACCTTCCGTATTTCATATGTATCACTTAGCTTTTCAAAAAAAGACTGTTAGTTTTAACAGATGGTAAATTGATATTTTTATTGAATGGTTATTGAATTTTTTTACTGAAGTTTTCTCGTTAATTACAGAAACGAGTATTCCCGTACTCTGAAATAACTGTCAGGTCATTGATTCTGTCATCACTCTGGTTATCTATATTTATAGTCAATATTATTTACGTTTTAACTTTTCTGACCCAGCTTCAGATTTATGTATTTCTATAACTCTTTGAAATGACTTTATTTGCTTTCAACTAGTTTTTTCATACTTGTACTTTGCGTCTTTAATAACTATTCACAACATTTACGTAAGCTTTATATTCAGACTATTTAGTCTTTCCTAGGTATACATCTTCATCTTTTTTCTCACACTTCTAGTCCCCTCGATGCAACCCTGGATAAGAGAAGCCACAGCCACATGAGAATAATGCATTAACTTATACTATATGTATAAGTTCCAGTTTCTTATTTTAAGAATGCTTTTCAAGTTATTCTCATCAATATACTAAAATTTCTTATTATTGTTGTTTGTATTAAAACTCACCAATTTTTATTTTCCAAGTAGAGGATGCTGATCTGGGATGGGAATCATATACTTGCAAGCCTTGAAAGAACAGACCCACTCTTAAAAAATAAATTGCCAATACATTAGTAAGTAGAGTAACGGAAGTCCTAGCTCATGAAGTTATATTTTTTTATATCAATTACTACGTTTCCATGGAGTATTGAAAACGTTTTGAAAACGTTATTGGGTTTATATTTTGTAGTGTTTCCATGGTGGGATTGAAAACGTATTCAAAATTACACTGCTCAACAATTGAAATTGATTTTATAAATAACTTTTTTTTAATTAATATAAAATACATAAATATTAAAGAAAAAAATTTTAAAAAATAAATAAAAGAAAAATAATAAATATTAAAAAGTATTTATTTTTTCAACACTATTTTGTCTGTAACTCCGTTCTTTTTCTGTTGTTTCTGCCCTGTATTAGTGGAATCTCCGTGTTATGAAGGGCCACGCTTGGTTCCATTCGCTCCAGGAAATCGATCGTCCTCCAAATGGCGTTTTCCCCCTTTTCTACCAAATTTATATGATCTTCGTCAGTCAGTATTATTGCTGATTCGTGTGCATATGCATCAAATTCTTCACCATCTCCCATTTCCTCTTTTACTACTTGGTTGGAGTAGATAGGCAACGAGGACGAGACCTGCGAGACTCCATATGAGCACTCGTCTAAATCCGTTTCCACAACTATCTGAATATGTGTATAATTTTACTGAGCAATATATTTTCCCAAATTAAGTTTGATTTGATCATTGTTTTTTTTTGTTTTTCTTAAGCAAGCAGCTAGTAAAATAAAATCTGAATATTTAAGTAGGTTGGAATCACTCAAAACTACTGCAACATGTGTCTATCCTGTGTGGCGACAAATTAAGGAAACCTGAAAAACATTTGTAAAAACAATTTCAATACGTTTTCAAACCCATCATTGAAACACTAGAAAATATAAATGCAGTACCATTTTCATAACGTTTGCGGTACTCCATGGCAACGTAGTAAATATTAAAGTTGTCCACCAAAAAATAATTTTTAATATTTCTCTTTCTATTTAAAAGTAATTTTAAATTTGAGATACATTCGAGGGATGGGTAAATCATGTCTTTTAGTATATGTAGACCGCTGCCAGCTCTACTCTGTTCAATGTATATAAATACTTGTACTTAAAATGTTTAATCCACATAGCTCATTTATATCAGTACACTGTGTTACATTATTTTTTATATACAGGATGAGTTATAATTAAGAGCGCAAATTTCAGCAGCGGATTTTCTGAACGAAAAGTGTCAATTTATTATTGAAACCATAGTCCACAAGTGCTTTATTACGAAAATACAAGGTGTTAAATATTTATTTAATAAATTGAAATTTGTTAGTACGTCAAAAAATAATTGAGATATATGTATATAACAATTTTTGCCTTTTTTGACAGTTAACTATGATGATTTTTTTTATATACAACCAATAATTTGGTTTATCAAGGCAAGAAATTCTCGAGTTTTTGAATCGACAAAATACATGTATATGATATATTTATGTTTTTACGCAAAAACGACACCTCCAAAAAAATGTTAGACAGCATTTTTCTTTTAAATTGAATGGAATATCAAAAATGATTTTTATTTTCAGAAAAAAATAATGGTGTCTAAACGCTCTGTCATGTTTCTGAGTGGAAATTGAAAATAGTTGTGGAATTAGAAAATACTATTAGTTCGGTTGAACAGGATAGTCCGAACTCTAAATATATTTATTCTACATATGCACTTTTCCATATTTCGCACGACTCTCGCAACACTGAGTGATCTGTATCTGTATCATATCTAATATTGTAATTGAAATTGCTGAACATACAGTTTGTACTTTTAAAGTTTTCGATACCACATTTTCTTGTTCCGTGAAGATCCAAAGATTTAAGACAAATCATGGCACATTATTGTACAATACTTTGATCCTTCGTGATTGAATCTAACACAATCATGGGCTGACCCCTATGTAGTCGTAAACTCCCTAGAATTGGTATCCCGTGTGAACTTCATTTCCATTCCTTCTAATAAATCTATACAAAACAGATGGGACTTGCATTAAAAAACTAGCCTCCCTCACCATTATACATATGTATGTAATACACGACCATTACTACTCAAGTTTATAAAGTTTCTATTATTGATGTCGTTTTCCATTTCATTATTGGTCATATTTAATGAGTTGTGGATACCAACAATTTTCACATTGCGGTTGTTCAACTGGTCGATCTTAATATTACACTTATTCTGTAATTTTCCATCAATACATTTTACGTCATATTGGCACTATTTTTGCAATCAATAATCAATTCACCATTGTCTTTGACACGAACACCCGTTGTTTGAATGCATTTCTCTCCAGTCAATACTTTAGTAACACAACTCTTGATATCAGTCTTGTCGTTTTTGTTTATTTTCTTTACAATTATTTTAGGGACTTTTGTTTTTTGTTGATCAGCGCTGCTGGCTACTGTATATTGCTAGTAAGCGTATGCTGTTTTATGGATACTATTACTTCTCTCACTTTCCAATAACTCCCTTAACAAGTCATTCTTTTCTATCAATTCATTGTTTAATTGCTTCAATAGAATGTGTTCTCTTTTAATTATATCACATTCAGCATATATTAATGAATAAGTTTCTTTNTTAAAATTTCTATACAGCATCGAAATGCGGTCTAGTTCAAAGGACTTTAAGAAAGATAAAAAATTGAGAAATAGAGGTCTAGTAGCCCCTTGGAAAAAGAACATATTCAGCAAATTTTATTACAATATGAACAACCCGACAACAAAGCAAAATTTCTCTTTCTGACGTCATTGCCTTGCTAGAGTGAAAGCCCTATAAAATAGCTCATATATCAAGAATTCCACACAGTTCATTGAGAAGTTTCGAGATATAACTTCAGAGCCAAGGGATATAATGATTAATTAGTCGTGATGTTTTTGTTCTTAGTAGGATGAAAAATTTGATTAGCAAAACAGGAATGTAGCTATAGAAAGCCTAATTAATTCTGTAATTGCCATTCTGTTTCTGTATAATAAAATAAAAAAAAATAAGTACAAATACAGGAATAAATATAAAAAAATTTGGCAAGATCAGACCATTTGAATGGCAAATTTCCGGTTGATTGCCAGATAAGAGACCAACAAATTTCAAATTATTTATTTATATGCAAACAGCCAAAAGTACGTCTTCAGTCGCGCGAAAATCGCTTCATCTGAACATGCTTTAATTGCCAATTAAGATGCTCCACGAACTCAATATCGGCATAATATATTATATTTTAGATAGGACACCGCATTCTATTGTGTCTTGATTGAAAACCATACGACCTAGAACATTTCTTTTGATAATTTTTATGTTTTCCAAATCGAATTCGAATAATTTTTTAAGTCAGTTGATTCAAAATTGTTATTCAAATACGCAGTAAACATATATCAGTAACTACACCAAGGGTTAGTTTGTGGAAGTGAGCCACGTTTTAAACAAAATCCAATTTAGGGTCAGTGGGTGTTATGAAACTTTTAGATGTTTTTTTACTATAAAACATTCTAAATTTGCATTGGAATAAAGACTTTTTTAACGCATCATTGAAGAAGTCACCTCATTACAAATGCTATTTTAACCTCTTGAAAAAACACCCTTTCTGACCGAAAACGACTAAAAAATGTGTTTTGCGTAATTAACAAACCGATGCTCGACGTGGTCTGATGGGAAAGTTAATCCGAATTTAATTTTCGGAATTTGTAGTAGAGGATGGCGAATGTTTACAGGCTTTTTGTCCTAATGGAGTCAGTCCTTAGGGGAATATTTTAGGTATTTTGATATTCTTTACAGCACCAGTAATAAATTAAACCTGACATGGAAAACATAAATCATATTGATTAAAACTCAACATGGGGGAGGGGCGGCCTTTTTCGCCTCCTCTCTCTTTGCCTTATTTTCCTTGGAGGCACAGGTTTCGCATTCTTACTGGTAAATTAGTGTCCTTGTCTTTTGACTAAAAAAAATTAAAAAATTGATCATAATTCGGTTCCTGAATGTATCTAGATTTCAAGCTTATGTAATACCCGAATTGTTCTGAATGTAAGTTGACGTGGAAAACTTATAATGATGACTCGAAGTTTCCCCACAATTGCAATAAAGTTTGCAGATTAAATTCCGTAGACCTTAATGCATTTCGGCTTTCCAGATTACTCCCTGCATTGTACGCATTAATACCGAAAATGTTAATTTAGGACTCTCATTTCAGTTTGCGAATTTAACTTGGCAGTTGTAATTATTTATGGAAAGGTTGCTAAGCAAGTGAAACATACGGAAATATGTAAATATAAATGAATCCCGTGGGACACCCTGTATGAGACAGCTAATTAAATATAAATCTGATGACTTTCGATTCTTCAATAATATGGAATTAATACTTATTAACGTTACTTATTCAGGCTGTTTTTGATTTAAATTGAAGTATTGCCTCCCATAAAAAAACACATATACATAAATATACCAGGATTAATCAATAAGAAAACGGTTGATTATCCATAACTTAGTCATCATGATAACCGGAATTCGGAATTCCTAAATCGATATTGGTTGTCTCAGTCAAGGTTATTCAACCGGAAAGCCATATAGGTCATTTGTGGTCAGTCCAATGGGTTGCATTAGTCAGAACATTAAAAAGATTTCTGGCCCTCTCTCCCTGCGTTGGAAAAACGTAGGTTAACATTGCCACTCGTAGGAACACGTGTCATGTTTTATCAGTTATCTAAATTTGAAAAGGGTTCAACAGTAGATGCAGGAGGCGAAGATGTCGTCTCAGAATATTCAAAATCGGGTAGGCCAAAATTCTATAACATTGATGTAGTATTGACAGACATGACAACATATGCGACTTTCAAGTACTGAACATATACAATATAAAAAAAAAACGACAAAGTATTACAAATTAATATTAAAAAGTAATGCCCCTTAAAGCCATTTCAGCATCATCTTGGCAATTAGATAATGAGAGTAAAATAGTTGATCTTCGATCATAATTGAAAAATGTTAAGCTTACAGTTTTATACGTGTTTCTATTTTATATTCTGCACGCTTAATCAGATAATTTATTAAAACGAATTTAAATCTTATTTATTTATTTTGGGTTATAAATAAATGTAAGTTGTACAGAGGTACATAAATTATCTGAACGTATCCCATCTACCAAACCATTTTAATTGTCTTAAAATCCACCAGCTTAAACTAACCTAAAACTATCGTACACAAAAAAATTGTTCAAATTTAATTTAATCTATCTAGATATAATTTATATGTAGATCTATCAATCATCCTTAACAATCATACTCATAACAATTGTCAAGCAGTACATTCTCTCTTATCCATTGTTTTAGTTTGGGAATATTGGTTTTATTCCTGATATTCAAGGTTTAGTTCATTTGGTAAAGAGTTAAACAATCTAATCGACTTTGCATGACTACTCTTATCACTAATTAAGGAAATACTAGGAATCGCAAGGACTTTGTTTCTTATATTGCTTCATGAATTGACAGTTCTACTAAACAGCTCAGAATATTGTACTTTAGTGCCTCAAACGCAGAAAGCTATGATATAGTATCGAGTTTTGAGGCATTTCAATGAGTACATCGTTAACATAGAGTATTAAAGAAAGTGGGCGCAAAATAGTTCTCTGGGAACGCCTCCATTAACTTCACTACAGTCACTCACAACTTGACCTACTCTATTTCTCTTTATTCTATTCATCATGTAACTTTTTATAAGTTCGTGAGCTTTTCCTCCTATTTTATAATTAGACAGCTTGGTCAGCAATGTACCATGATCAACCGTATCGAACGGTTTACGAAATCCAGGAATGTTATGGCAGTAAGTGTGCTCCTATCAAGACACTTAACAATTTCATTAGTTACGAAATTCAAAGCATCTCTCGATCCTTTACCTCTGATAAAATCAAACTGGTTTAAGATAAAACTTTAATCTTGTTAATGAAGTTATATATCCTGTCATGAATTATTTTCTCAAAAACTTTTGGCTAAGTTTGATATCAAGGAAATCGGTCTATAATTAACATCATATTTAGATCCCGATTTGTGAACAGGAACATTCTCTATAATTTTAAGAGTAGTAGGCCTATACGCGCTATCAATACACAAACTAATGATATATGCTAAAAAATCAGAAATATCTAGCCATAATTTTAAGTATTCTTAAATCAACACCATGCACCTCAACCTTCCGTATTTCATATGTATCACTTAGCTTTTCAAAAAAAGACTGTTAGTTTTAACAGATGGTAAATTGATATTTTTATTGAATGGTTATTGAATTTTTTTACTGAAGTTTTCTCGTTAATTACAGAAACGAGTATTCCCGTACTCTGAAATAACTGTCAGGTCATTGATTCTGTCATCACTCTGGTTATCTATATTTATAGTCAATATTATTTACGTTTTAACTTTTCTGACCCAGCTTCAGATTTATGTATTTCTATAACTCTTTGAAATGACTTTATTTGCTTTCAACTAGTTTTTTCATACTTGTACTTTGCGTCTTTAATAACTATTCACAACATTTACGTAAGCTTTATATTCAGACTATTTAGTCTTTCCTAGGTATACATCTTCATCTTTTTTCTCACACTTCTAGTCCCCTCGATGCAACCCTGGATAAGAGAAGCCACAGCCACATGAGAATAATGCATTAACTTATACTATATGTATAAGTTCCAGTTTCTTATTTTAAGAATGCTTTTCAAGTTATTCTCATCAATATACTAAAATTTCTTATTATTGTTGTTTGTATTAAAACTCACCAATTTTTATTTTCCAAGTAGAGGATGCTGATCTGGGATGGGAATCATATACTTGCAAGCCTTGAAAGAACAGACCCACTCTTAAAAAATAAATTGCCAATACATTAGTAAGTAGAGTAACGGAAGTCCTAGCTCATGAAGTTATATTTTTTTATATCAATTACTACGTTTCCATGGAGTATTGAAAACGTTTTGAAAACGTTATTGGGTTTATATTTTGTAGTGTTTCCATGGTGGGATTGAAAACGTATTCAAAATTACACTGCTCAACAATTGAAATTGATTTTATAAATAACTTTTTTTTAATTAATATAAAATACATAAATATTAAAGAAAAAATTTTAAAAATAAATAAAAGAAAAATAATAAATATTAAAAAGTATTTATTTTTTCAACACTATTTTGTCTGTAACTCCGTTCTTTTTCTGTTGTTTCTGCCCTGTATTAGTGGAATCTCCGTGTTATGAAGGGCCACGCTTGGTTCCATTCGCTCCAGGAAATCGATCGTCCTCCAAATGGCGTTTTCCCCCTTTTCTACCAAATTTATATGATCTTCGTCAGTCAGTATTATTGCTGATTCGTGTGCATATGCATCAAATTCTTCACCATCTCCCATTTCCTCTTTTACTACTTGGTTGGAGTAGATAGGCAACGAGGACGAGACCTGCGAGACTCCATATGAGCACTCGTCTAAATCCGTTTCCACAACTATCTGAATATGTGTATAATTTTACTGAGCAATATATTTTCCCAAATTAAGTTTGATTTGATCATTGTTTTTTTTGTTTTTCTTAAGCAAGCAGCTAGTAAAATAAAATCTGAATATTTAAGTAGGTTGGAATCACTCAAAACTACTGCAACATGTGTCTATCCTGTGTGGCGACAAATTAAGGAAACCTGAAAAACATTTGTAAAAACAATTTCAATACGTTTTCAAACCCATCATTGAAACACTAGAAAATATAAATGCAGTACCATTTTCATAACGTTTGCGGTACTCCATGGCAACGTAGTAAATATTAAAGTTGTCCACCAAAAAATAATTTTTAATATTTCTCTTTCTATTTAAAAGTAATTTTAAATTTGAGATACATTCGAGGGATGGGTAAATCATGTCTTTTAGTATATGTAGACCGCTGCCAGCTCTACTCTGTTCAATGTATATAAATACTTGTACTTAAAATGTTTAATCCACATAGCTCATTTATATCAGTACACTGTGTTACATTATTTTTTATATACAGGATGAGTTATAATTAAGAGCGCAAATTTCAGCAGCGGATTTTCTGAACGAAAAGTGTCAATTTATTATTGAAACCATAGTCCACAAGTGCTTTATTACGAAAATACAAGGTGTTAAATATTTATTTAATAAATTGAAATTTGTTAGTACGTCAAAAAATAATTGAGATATATGTATATAACAATTTTTGCCTTTTTTGACAGTTAACTATGATGATTTTTTTTATATACAACCAATAATTTGGTTTATCAAGGCAAGAAATTCTCGAGTTTTTGAATCGACAAAATACATGTATATGATATATTTATGTTTTTACGCAAAAACGACACCTCCAAAAAATGTTAGACAGCATTTTTCTTTTAAATTGAATGGAATATCAAAAATGATTTTTATTTTCAGAAAAAAATAATGGTGTCTAAACGCTCTGTCATGTTTCTGAGTGGAAATTGAAAATAGTTGTGGAATTAGAAAATACTATTAGTTCGGTTGAACAGGATAGTCCGAACTCTAAATATATTTATTCTACATATGCACTTTTCCATATTTCGCACGACTCTCGCAACACTGAGTGATCTGTATCTGTATCATATCTAATATTGTAATTGAAATTGCTGAACATACAGTTTGTACTTTTAAAGTTTTCGATACCACATTTTCTTGTTCCGTGAAGATCCAAAGATTTAAGACAAATCATGGCACATTATTGTACAATACTTTGATCCTTCGTGATTGAATCTAACACAATCATGGGCTGACCCCTATGTAGTCGTAAACTCCCTAGAATTGGTATCCCGTGTGAACTTCATTTCCATTCCTTCTAATAAATCTATACAAAACAGATGGGACTTGCATTAAAAAACTAGCCTCCCTCACCATTATACATATGTATGTAATACACGACCATTACTACTCAAGTTTATAAAGTTTCTATTATTGATGTCGTTTTCCATTTCATTATTGGTCATATTTAATGAGTTGTGGATACCAACAATTTTCACATTGCGGTTGTTCAACTGGTCGATCTTAATATTACACTTATTCTGTAATTTTCCATCAATACATTTTACGTCATATTGGCACTATTTTTGCAATCAATAATCAATTCACCATTGTCTTTGACACGAACACCCGTTGTTTGAATGCATTTCTCTCCAGTCAATACTTTAGTAACACAACTCTTGATATCAGTCTTGTCGTTTTTGTTTATTTTCTTTACAATTATTTTAGGGACTTTTGTTTTTTGTTGATCAGCGCTGCTGGCTACTGTATATTGCTAGTAAGCGTATGCTGTTTTATGGATACTATTACTTCTCTCACTTTCCAATAACTCCCTTAACAAGTCATTCTTTTCTATCAATTCATTGTTTAATTGCTTCAATAGAATGTGTTCTCTTTTAATTATATCACATTCAGCATATATTAATGAATAAGTTTCTTTTCTCTGGTACTTAATTCTGATAATAAATTCCTCTAAACATCTTCCTGTTTCCTTAATTTTATTTCTGTTAACAAGACTCTGGACGTTTCACTCAATTTGTTTTCATCATTGTTAAATGTTAGGTTAAGTTTTCCATGTTAAGGGTACACGAACCAAATAGTAGCGGATGTATTTTTATTATTTAATCTATTAAAATATCTTTGCTGATATGTACTTTCATACAAAACACAAATAATAGTAGTCATAACTTTTTACCTTGGATGACACTTATATTTTTCATTGAATTTATCTGGTGCTTGTTTAGTATTCTCCGTCATATTAATTGTAATGCATCATATTAATTACTTAATTGCTTAATTATTAATAAAAATGCCGCCATTTTTAACTTGATATGTTACATTGTTAAAAAGATCAAGTTTGTTTGAAAGAGGTCCCGCAAAATGACAAATATTTCCAAGGCAATATTTCATTTAGGGCTTTATGATTAATTTCTTTCCTTTTCTTTGGCTGCCTAGCCACCATCCACAAATATTAACGGTCTCCTTTTGCACAGGTCTCGTCTTCTTTTATACAGTGTCTACGTTATCAATAACATAAGACTATTATTTATTAACTTTTTAGTTTATTGGAGCGAATTTTGTCAAGCGGATGAATTGATTCATTTATGTTAATTTTTTCAAGTATTTTAAAACAACATTTTTGAATAGAAAAGAAGGAGACCTTTCAAATGAGGTTACACAAGTACCTTCTTCCAAGTTAAAAATTTGGGGGTTAAAACTAGAACTGTCACTCAAAAGGAGTTGAACTTAAGAATGAAATTTTTAGGTTGCAGGATGCCATTTTAGAATCTAATGTTAGCATGTCTCCAAATTTTTGGGTTGTTTTTCTTTTCTTTCTTTTTTATTTGACTGTTCTACATTTATACATAGGTGGTTCAAAACTAAACAGGACTTTTCATACTATATGAACGGTTTTTTATAAGTAGGCAATTCACTTGGCTTATTGGACAAATGCTTATACATATATGGTCTGTGCAAACTAATTTCCGATACACGTCATCAATCAGATGAACATTAAACAATCCTCAAAACTTAAGAAAAATTAATTAGGGCAAAAATATTACATTTTGGTTTTTAAATGAACGTAGTAAACACTAGTTCATTGTGCTCTAATATTAACCCGTCATAGATAATTACAGTATTTGTTAAATTAAAATTACAAAAATAGATTTAATTTTAAATCTTTTTGTAAGTTTGATGACAGATCTGTTACATCAACGGCGTTGCCGGATCACTAATTGCAATTTCAATTTTATTTTCATTTTCAACTTTATATTTTTCAGCCTTTTGAAGTACTGTGAACGTGACACTTCAGATCGTTCAATAAATAATATTTGAAAAACTGTTCTTTTAGGAACAAAGACGATATGAATATATAACTTTGTCGAGCAAATTGGTATTTTATTTTATTTATGTAAATATATTTCAATTATAGGAAAAATAAAATAATAAATTTCTTCAGTAGTTTCGGCTACAATAGTTACAATATGGCAATGTTGCCGACAACTGACGTCACTCAATGGGAATGACGTATATTGGAAATTGTTTTGTATAAACTATAGTATAGTCTGTAGAATACAATTTCTGATGCACGTCATACCAGTTGAATGACGTTGGTTGTCAGCGACATTGCCATATTGTAACGATTGTAGTCGAAACTAATGAAGGAATTTACTCTTTTTACATAATTAAAATTAATTAAATGATAATACATCTGGCAACATAGTTGCTGTCACAAATCCGTCACCAACTTTACAAATAAAAAATGAAAATTAAATATATTTTTATGATTTTAAATGAGCAAATTGTTATCTATGAATGGGTTAATAATAAAACAAAATAAACTAGTTTTCAGTACATTCATTAGAATACGAAAATTTAATACTTTTTTACCATAATTAAGTTTTCTTATGTTTTCAAGTCATTTTTCCAATATTACGTAATTGATGACGTGCATCGAAATTTGTATTGTTCGGACTATATATAGTTCATACGGCGAAACTTTGCAATTACGTCATCAATCGGTAAATGTCTAACTGACGTACATAGTTGCCAAATCAATTGTCAAATCCTAGAGATTTACCAAAAAAAAAAATTGAACGTCAAAAATGAAGAGAAATCCCAGGTTAAATTCAAATTTAGTACGAAAAATTTGGCAACCCTGTTAGTTTAACAGAACTACCAACTTTCCGACGTTAAAAAACTGTCAAATTAACTCATATGTTAAAAAGAGATGAAATTATTTTTTTTGGTTTGTAAGGTTACCTATGATTGACATTACTAATCAAATTTTGATGACGTAATTGCAAAGTTTCGCCGTATGAACTATAAAGTAAAATTCATATAACTTGGCGTTCACGTCACAGATGACGTCATGGCAGGGGAAATAAAAAGGGAGTAGGAGGTTAATGACAACGTTTCTACCACTTATTTTACATAAATAATGAACTCAATATTTGGTTTTATATTATTGAATATACTTTTATATTAGCAAATATTAGTCCAATTATTGTTTAGCAATTTTGTAGCAGTCTAATAGTATAAACTTTTATTTCAGATTTACATTTAATAAACAATTATTTATATTTTAAGTTTTAATTAAAAACGACGTAAACGTTTTCGCATTTCAATGTCAAAAAATTACCTGTCAATGTTTACAATATTGCCGATGCTGATTTAATTGTGTTTTCTGTCCTTTTGTGTTTATTCTAAGTGATTTAATTGTGTTTTCTGTTCTTTTTCGTTTATTCTGAGTTTATTCTGCGTGATTTAATTGTGTTGAACCTGTTCTTTTAAGAACAAAAACTTCTTTTTTTTTTTTGAATATTTTTTCATTAATATTTTTTTTCAAAGCTCATTAAACTATTTATTAGTTTTTTCGTTCGACCCTTCATGATATTTTTTAATGTAAAAAATATAAAAAGTATAAATTTTGTAAAAATATCAGCTATAAAGAAATTTTATCTGCTGCGAATTGTAAATTATTCAGTAAGATTTTTACACAATTAGACAACACTGCCACTTCCCCTGCTATGACGTCATCTGTGACGTGAACGCCAAGTTATATGAATTTTACTTTATATAGTATTTTCAAAGCTGAAATTGCTGCACGTCATTACTGACGTCATTCATTAGACATAGTAATACCAACTTAATAAGCTAAAAATTAATAAAATCTTAATGTAATTTTTGATTCAAGGTTTCCTGTTAAGGTGGCAATGAATGCGTGATTGCCGTCTATATCTATTGATATTTATTTAAAATTTTGACATTTTGAAATTATGACATATCAATAAAAATGAAATCAATAGATGATTTGAAAGAGAAAGGATTATGGGTTATGATTATATAAAAATATTGCGTTGAACTCATAAGATAAAGTTATTTGGTAAGTATAAAAGTAGTCGTTCAAATTTCCTAAGTCCTGTTACTTTTCAGATGTTCCCACTAATGTTCCATTTTTTCTTATAGAAATATGTTAATGAATATTCGTCACCTTAAGTGTTATTCTACTGATATATTTTTTTAAATAAATAAAATTTTATTTTCCTAAAGCTGTCAGAAGAATACTCCTTAAAATACATAAATTGAATAAAATTTGGCAATAGTGTATTCCAAATGTCAATCACATGTTTGATGACGTGGAGAAATTTCAACTTTGAAAATACTATAGTTCATTTTTTAAATGTTGTCGTTTACGTCATTATTGAATAAACTTATCTCAAACCTACTAATTACCGGTTGTATTCGTAATGCATGTAAAATATGATTCCGTTCATCATTGGCATGTACGTAAACTAATAAGAAGCTCTACTAAATGAAAATTTCTATTAATATATGTATTTTTAAAAAAGATAATTTTCATGATTGAACAGTATTAAGAAATTCGATTTTTAATAAAAGAATAATAACAAAATCTTCAATAATAAAATGGCAATATTCTAATAACGAACTATAAACACAATACAGTGTACTACGAGCAATTTCAGCATATTTTTCATTTTTATTTCCATAAAAGTAAGAAAGCTGCGAGAGCTAAAAAAAACAAATATATTTCAAATTTATGATGTTTATACCTTAACCAAACATATGTGTCAAAATTAATTAAAAAATTCCATTCTGGAGATTTTTCATTAAAATATGAGCAATGTTCTGAAAAGCTAACTGACATTGATGTTAATCAAATCAATCAAAATTATAAAAAAATCAGATTATCATGCAACTGAGTGAGAGATTACAAAGAAGTTAAATGTCCAACAATTGAAAATCATATAATCTTCTTCTTTAAGAAGATTGATATTTAGATTCTACATAAATTTAAAGAAATACACTTAACACAACAAATCCGCATTTGTGATTTACATCTTAAGTGCAATGAAATCGATCTGTTTTTGAAACAAATCGTCACTATCAGCTCAGCTTACAATGAAACGTGAGTTAGATTAAAAAAAGATGATGCTTTCAATTTGGTGGGATTGTAAGACTATATGTAGTGGCTGGCTGTAGGTGTTGTATTTAAGGCGCTTCCAAGGAACTAAACGATTAATTCAGATGTTTACAATCAACAATTATTGAAACTACAAAATGTAATCAACGAAAAACGAATAAAGATAGTAAATTATAAAGAAGATGTATTTCATCACTATAATGCTAGGTCACATACGTCTTTAGGGGCCTAAAAAATTATTCGTGTTTGATTGAAAAGTGATGTTATCTCCACCATGATGATTTCAAATTGTTATTTATATCGAAGTTTACAAAGATCTTTGAATGGTAAAATTTTCATTATTGATAATAACAAGAAATTGGACTTGGTTCAGTTTTATGATGAAAAACAACAGAAATTTTATGAGCGTGAAATCAGGCAGTTGACAGAAAGATGGCAAAAATTCATTGATGATAATGAAAAATACACAGAGGTAAAGGATATAATACTTTGATGTTAACGGAGTAAAATTGATTTGATAATTTCAATTTTACCGATAGGAACTCCGCATTTGATCATTTAGACTGTGTTAGTTTTATAGATTGATATTCCTTTTTTCATTAAACATTTTTCATTTTATCGTATTGTTAACCAAATTTTCACAAAAACATGAAAAACTTCAATAATCCCTAAAACTACAATGACTGGCATGCATGTTAGGATTTGAGTCGCTGCAGTATTACAGTGATTAACTATGGATGGCCTATATTATAAATACTAGCGTGGTAGTATTTTTCCAATATTACTCTTATTTTTTCCGGTTTTTATCCAACGTTACATTTGAAATTATTATAAATTCATTAAAAATTATTAATATATAAATGTTATTATACACTTATTTTGAACTAAAAAAATGATTTTGTTACTAACCATTATAATTGTTACATCTGGGAGAACGTTATATACCTAAAAATAGCGGAAGTTCATAAAGTTTCTTTTATATTAAGGAGTTATTACATATAAAATTTTTGCAAGGCATAAAAACTTCTTTTAAATGAGTTTCCCTCGCCATTTATTCAAGGTGAATAATCGTATATATAAATATAAGTATTTCGAAAAACTTGTTTAAAGAGCCAACGTTGGTGAAGACATCCATTGTCATCAATTTGCGTTGTCCAAGTTCAAATAGTAATTTTTTTCGAATCTAAAAAATGTCTAATACGAAGTTGGTTTTTCATCTTTTGAAACCTTAAAACAAGAAATCTAGATTGGTAGCGGATGTTATTTGCTCTTTAGGATATAATATGCAGGGTGACCCAATGAAAGTTTTGCATCCAATTTTGAATATTTTGTCTCATTAACAAAAACGCTTGGACACGTAAATTGATTTCAAGGGGGAAACTTATTGAGCTTATATTCAATCACCTAGCTTCAACCCCTCAAGAAGGGGACGTCTCAACCCTAAAATCTTAAATGGAACGGGGGTCGAGTGATACCTCATTGTAAAGGGTATGTCAAGACCTCTTCACCTACGAAGTTTCAGATCATTTCGTTCAACCATTCTAAAATAGCGGCCACTAGAATTTTGCGATTTTTACTATAAAGTGATGTAAATCGGAGTTTAGATATGAAGGGGGAAGTTTAATTTCATATTTCAAAGTGAGGGTGGTTGGGAATGAAGGAATGAATGACAAAATTCTGTGCAATATGAAATTAAATTTCTCCCTCCATATCTAAACTCCGGTTTAGATCACTTTATAATAAAAATCGCAAAATTCAAATGGTCGCCATTTTGGAATAGTTGAACGAAATGACTTGAAACTTCATAGGTAAAGAGGTCTTGGCATACCATTTACAATGAGGTATCACTCGACCCCCTTTCTATTTAAGATTTTAGTGGTGAGTCGCTCTTCTCAAGAGGTTAAAGCTCGGTGATTGCATATAAGCTCAATAAGTTTCCTCCTCCACAAATCAATTTACGTATTCAAGCTTTTTTTTTTAATGAGATAAAATATCCAAAGTTTTCGTTGGGCCATCTTGTATAATAAAAATTATATAGTTCACATGCTTCCCATTTTTACGGAGATACTTTTAGAGATGTTTTCTGAAGTTAGCCTTTCAATATGTGATTTAGTCAGCCTCAACTCTCTCTAACAGTGCTCGGTTGATTTCGGTGATTTGCTGCTGTATTGTTGCCTTCAACTCATCAAGTGTGCGTTGGTTTCATAAACGCGTGATTTCAGAAATTCCCATAAGAAAAAATTACACAAAATTCATGGAGTACGTGTATAGTTCATTTGAAAACCGCCCGGTTCCCGTGAACCATCCTATTATAAATACTCCGACAATATCCCACAACACATAAAAATGTCTTATTGTTGGTAAAATGTCACTGTTTTATCAGGTTGAGTATGAGCATAAAATACAAAAAATATATCCAATGGACACAATTTTTAGCACTTTTAAAATCACATATGAGATACTTACACCTAAACGTAGATAAATAATATTATCGTCGTAAAATATTGATTTAGTACAAGAATACAATAAACTTATAAAATGTAATGTGTATCCCGAATTTTCCAGGCCAGCTCATTGATTTGTTACTATAGACGCCCACGAAATGTCTCACATGTGTTTTCATATACAACGAAGCGGAAGGCAGAGCTTTTTCGACTTTTATATGGAGGCATTACATTGATGTCTCAGCATGCCAGGGTACCTAGGAATTGACGCATAACTTAAAAGCCTTGACGCGCTGTGCTCGACGTGTTAAAAGGGATATTAAAGATAACCAATGTATTTTCGAAAATATACGATAACTTGAAAAAGGCTGAACTGAACGAGATTAAAATTAGTATAATTTCGTGTTTGAAAATGATATTTTTCCTAAAGATTGCTAGTTATACGTTGGTGAATGAATAAATTCAACCTGCAGTTTTTTATCTATAGAAGAGAACCGTTTTATGATGAATCAAGTCATGGGAGTATTTTATTGCCTTGGTATCTTGACTGGTTCTTTATTTACATTTTAATATAGCACTTACAGGAAGGAGTTTATGCCTTTTCAATCAACTATCAAAATATTTTAGTTACAAACGGAGTTCAAAAAAAACCTACTTGCGGCATATTTATTTTTATAATAAAGTAATACAGTGATCCGATCATCATATTTTTCTATCTTTAATATTAAGCAACCAACCTTGTTAATGCAACGACATTAGTTGTCTCCATACAACAAACTTAATTGTTTATTAATTAAATCTTAATTATATTTCAGATATTTGGGGATTTTCAGGCGGTGGAATGGCGTGAAACAACCAATCATGTTTTTTAAAGTAAGTAAATGAAAACTATTTATTAAAATCGGATAATTGATTGAAGAAAAATATTTTATAAGAAAATTAGGATTTGTTTTGATTTTGTAAAAAAAATAAAATAACTTCTCAATTTTTAATTTTTTATCTAAATATTTAATTTCTTAATATTTCTATATGTGTAAAGAAATTCAAATTTTTTTTTTAATTTATGTTGAACGTTATATACTCTAATTAATTCATTAAATACATATAAAATAATAAATATTATACTTAAACATACAGAGCTGATGATGCATGCAAATTTTCGAATGGACTTTATTTTTAGATAATTAGCATGTATCATCAGCTTTAGATGCGTTTTTCTCGGAAACCTTTGCTCCTAGCGATTTCAATAAAGTATACCTTTTTTGAGCAGAAAAGATAGGAGAATAGATTTTTGTAGTCCACAATGACATACAGGATAGCATAAAAAAGTTGCAACGCTTTAAAGGAGTCCAAATCGTTACTGGTGGCTCCCCCTAGAAAATACAGCTAAATTGACCACAAATTTGAATTTCTCATCACAAAATACCCCTGTATACGAAATTTCATAAAATTAGCTCGAAGTAGTCGAAAGTTATTAAAGAAAATGTGATTTATTTTTGAACCTTTGACACCCTGTATCTTGGAAATGAAGCATTTCCGGGCCTATGTTTATATGAGAAAAAAGTCTTATTTTTGGACGTAGAATATTCTGTTAAATTATTGCACACTAATTATGGAACACCCTGTATACCGGGTGTCAACGGAATCACTTTCCGGCCGCCATTTTTTTAATTTTACAGATATTTAAATGACATTTGGTGTGTGTCTTTTATGATATAAATGCCATTTAACAGCCTACTCAACACATTTGTGCAACTTCCGGTTTCACCGGAAATGCATGGAATTTCGGATTTTTAAATAGGACATCCTATATATTTTTGCATATTTGGAATCTGCAGGTCATGTTTAGTATGACTGAGTGGTTTTTTTTT
>JABRWK010000110.1:112290-158671 GCA_013372445.1 Hypothenemus hampei | reverse complement strand
TATACAGGGTGTTATTTAATAAGTGTCCGATAATTCACAGGGTGATTATTCAGGTAATTTTAAGATAGAAAGTTCCTATAAATATGTGTCCTAAATCACTTATTGTTAGTTTTCGAGATACAGGGTGGCAAAGTTGAAAAAAACAGCACAGTTATTAATTTTTAACTTCTAAACGGCTTAAGATTTTTTAACAAAATTTGGTATATGAGTTTAACATATTGATAGGTTTAACCCAAAAAATTACCAACTTTAACCATTCATCAGTGGGGGAGACATAGATGTCATATTTTATTATAATTTTGTATGAAAAAAGACTTCCATATCTTCGCCACTGGTGAATGGTTAAAGTTGGTATTTTTTTAGGTGAAACCTATCAATAAGTTAAACTCATATACCCAATTTGGTTAAAAAATCTTAAGCCGTTTGGAAGTTAAAAATTAATAACTGTGCTGGTTTTTTCAATTTTGCCAACCTGTATCTCGAAAACTAAGCGATTTAGGACACATATTTATAGGAACTTTCTATCTTAAAATTATCTGAATAATCACCCTCTGAATTATCGGACACTTATTAAATAACACCCTGTATACTTGTATGTTTGAAAATTATACTAGAGGAGAATTATAATATGTAGAATTGTAATTTTCAAGCAAATATTGAACTGAGCTGCCCGTTTTTATTCGGGTAATTTCTATGGCAATTCTTTTTGAATTAACCACTGAAAAAACATTTAAGAGCATCATGATACTAAAATATTTCTTAATTATATTGGCTCGTTTTTAAAGCGATTAATCACTGACGATAAAAAAGATGACAGAATACCCAATTAGATGCTAGTCGAGGCTAAGTGAAGATTCCCAGACAGTGGAAAAACCAACATGCCATATATTTCATCAAATTCTTGGGAAATCATTCATAATAAACTACTCCATCCTTATCAAATGACTAACACGTTCGCTGCCTACCTATTATTAAATTTTCGCACCCAGTGGCGAATGATTTTTTTTTGTATATTGTACCACTATTATATCCCTAATCGACAAGACACTATCCATTAGTGTCACAAAATTTCGTTTATAGAACCAGACGGGTTTTGACGGATATGTCCGTCATATGCATATAGGTGCATCACAGCACATAAGTCCGACGTGACGGAAATTTCCGTCAATCAGCAGCGACCGTGTTAATTTCTGATATGTATAACAACTCACGCAACTGAAGTAGAATCCTATGGAAAACAGTCCAGTTTATTAACAGAGATGATACGACAACACTAGATAACATAAGTATATCGAGATAATAGTTCTTTATCCACATTTAAAATTCTTCAATTATTAACTTTGCCCTTAAGATAAGAAGATCTTAATGTATTAGACTGGAAAAAGGTGCAGGTCTGACTATTTATTTGTCAGTGTAGTTATTTGGTTTTAAAGATACCAGAAATAACTAAAACAAAAATTTCAGTTTTTCTCTTCATATTCAATTTGATTGGCATCATCAAATTAAGTTTTACAGTAACCGAGAGAGTTGTAAGCACTATTAAAACCTAACTTGCACCCCATATTTTTTAACAAATTATTATAAGATGATCTTTCTTTTATGAATCAGTGGAATGTCTAGAACCTGTGGAGTCGCTACAAGGCAATTTTCCATTTGATCATAACTATTGGAAATCGTGTTTTATGTATGTTCACTTTGTTCCAAACTCCAGATTATCCTTTGACGTATCAATGGGCCAGGACTCTACGACAAATAATCAGCAATACAAACACCACCCGTTACAACATTCAAAAAAGGAATCCATACAGTGCTATAAACTCTAAAAAGGGAATATTAGTAAAGTTCTAACCTATTAGGATGTAGGTTTATAAACAGTATTACTCTCATGTATATTGAACTGCTGTCTCTATCTTTTTTTTGCTTCATTTATTTGTTTTATATATTTTTTCATTTACAATTTTCGAAAAAACCAATATAATCCAATGAAAATTGCTGACTATGAATTTTTAACATAAGAAATGAAAATAAATTGCTAATTTGAGTTTTATGCATAGAGGACGTCACTTACGTTACTGCTAATACATTTAAAGGCCTGCACCTTTTTCCTCTGCCAGTATATCCTTTGTTTGATTTCAAATTCAGAGCCTTTTAAATAAAATGGTTTAATTTAAAAATTGCACTACGAATCCCCCCTTTCGAGATATTTACATTTGAAATTTTCATTTCATTGAATAAGTTTCTCATAAGTAATATCTGATTGTCCAAGTCTAAGAAATTTACTTTCTTACATAATATAATTCTAGGAACACACTTTATCATTTTTAAATTTTTTTGAAGCTTACAATCAACGTAAAGCTAATGCTGAACAACAATAGAAATGCTCCTTTATTTGCCAAATATTCGAATGTTTTGGAACCTGCTTTACATAGTTCACAAGGTGTAAAAATTTAAAAATAATAATACATGTTCAGAATGAAATTAATTACGTAAATTACATAGACTGGGATTTCTTATAAAATTCTTATTAAATAAAATGAAGATTTCGAATGTAAATATCTCATAAACAGATACTCCAGGTGTAACCTGTAAACTATAGGAAGTACACATTTTTTTAACAAACATAAATTTTCAATTTAAAAAGAAAGGATTTACTGACGGATATGAAAGTTATAGGTTCTTAAACATATTCAAAATATCTTAAGTTGTGCTCTTTATGAATAACAAGCAAGTTAGCAATTTATTTTGATTTTTTCCTTTTACAAAGTACTTTACAGAAAATCGAGAACAACACACTAGAAAAACACTAAAAAAAATACATAAAATTGTTGTTTTGTTGGTCTCATGCGAGGCTTCAACCCTATATGATTATTTAGTTCTGAAACCAACAAGAATTACTACGTTTTCATGTAGTATTGAAACATTTTGAAAACGACATTGGGGTTATTCTCTAATATTAAAATCACATATGTCAAAATTCAAATTCAAAATTGCATTTGATTTTGACATGTGTGATTTGAATGTTAGGGAATAACCCCAATACCGTTTTCGAAACGTTTTCAATACTACAAGCAACGTATCTAGTGAATGTTAAAATTATCATTGAAATTTCCCACTATTTCGTGTAGAAGAAAATACAGCCCCTTCTGATGATATTTGAGTTTTTAAAGAGAGATCTCAAATTTGACATACCATTTTTACAAGAGATGACATTGAGATATATTATTAACACGCAAATATACGAGCATATCCTCATTCTCATTTGGTAGTTTACAAACAACTCAAGATGTATTATATTCAACAACAAACAGTTCTAATATTAAGGCCAAGACCCAGTTCTCGACTAGTTACTGCAAGGTTTTGAATCAATGCCTGCAGGTCTTTTGGTTTTCAAATAGAAATCTTTGATTTGTTTCTTGTAAATTATTAACATTTCCTTCACATGGTGTTTTCTATTATAAAGATATGTACATCCATAACTCTGTTGAGAACAATAGCAAGCCTGAAAAAAAACTTACAATGATGCATTAGAAATTTCTTTTTATACAGCCTGTATATATTTTTTTGACGGGGCTGTCTTAAACAGAATGTAAATCGAACTATACTCAAGGAACTGAAAAGGTATATTAATGATATTTGATGTCCAAGTTTAAGAGGTTTAAATTTGAAAAGGTCAACTTTAACAAGTAAAAGAACCTCAATTTTAGTTTAGGATAAAGAAAGAAGACTTTAAGAGAAAAATCAAGAAAATATAAAGGTTTTTCTTAAATTTGAATCTATATTTATAAATTTTATTTAAATCTTTAGTATTTTGTCTATACTATCCCATTTTTTTAAATCACTTTCTCAGTTTGAAACAAAAGGAATATCGATCTGTCCCAGTTTTTCATTCATCTGGGAAATTTTGCATTCCCCGAATGTTTCGTGTTGTTTTGCAGCAAAATCCTTTCTGGATCAGGGGGAAAGTCACTAAGTAATCCAGAGAGTAAAATGTAAAAGGTGTCCTCTCTATCTCGAAAAGACGTCATTCAACTTTCAGAACGCATTGTAAAAAGGCAAAAGGGCTCGATTAAAATTCAACGTTTGAAGAAATTGTGCAAAAAGTTCAAACAGAACACCCGTTTCCCAAACAACGTGTACGGACAAAATTAAATATTCCGTTATAGAAAACCAATGTTAAATAAACGTAGGTGAGCTTTTAACTTTTGCAGTCTGTACTTGTGAACACGTGGCAAATTTATTTATTTAGAACAAATTTTAATCTCATTTACTGTTACGAATGATATCGTGTCACCGATTCTCTTTCTTTGCCTTTTATTCCGCTTTACGTGTTCTAATCTGTAATTATCCTTAATGGCGTTATGACTATATTTACGTGCTTTATGTGTATCCTAGCCTTATCTTAATCACTTTCAATTAGAATACCTTTTAGGGCGTAATTACGATCAATTACCACTAGGAATTAACCAACGGCATCTACTACGTGTGTAGTTTGTTCCTGTACACTAAAATTACAATTTGGAAATTCTCCATCATCAAATAGGAAATATGGAAAACAGTACATACTTTATACAGGGTGTCCCACGACTTCTTTAACCGAACATATCTCCGTTGTTTCTAAAGATAAAAATAAAATTAAAAAAAGGTTTGAAATGAGAGCTAGTTACCCTTCTAAATATATAATAAAAAACCTCCCCTTGAACATTCAACCCCCAGAAACCACCCCATCTTTTTTTTTTTAAATGGAAACACCTATTTTTCACCTCATTTTTGAATTCTGCTTTAAATTCTGAGTATATTTCATATAACATATTCTATTAATTTCAACAGTTACCGAGAAATTTACCGTTGAAATTATATATAAATGTATCTATATGTATTGATAGCTATATGTTAAACTTAAATTTTTAACTATATTCATATGTAATTTCAATTGTGAATTTCTCGGTAACTGTTGAAGTTAAGTATAGAACATGTTATATGAAATACACTCAGAATTTGGAGCAGAATTCAAAAATGAAGTAAAAAATAGGTGTTTCCATTTGAAAAAAAAAAGATGAGGTAGTTTCTGGGGGTTGAATGTTCAAGAAGAGGTCTTTTATTATATATTTAGAAGGGCAACTAGCTCTCATTTAAAACCTTTTTTAATTTAATTTTTATCTTTAGAAACAACGGAGATATGTTCGGTTAAAGAAGTCGTGGAACACCCTGTATATGGATTTCACTTTTTTCTTTTTGTCTATCATCGTTTAAGATTACAAACACAAATATGATTAATGAAGTGAAGAAATTATGAAAAGGACAATTAATTGAAAAATGTTCAAGACTAACATCAATAAATGGATGTTAATATTTCGTAAAATTAATTAAATATTTTGTGAATATATGCAAAATTATGAAAGTATGACTAACAAAAGAAGAACAAAAGGACTTCTTCTCATTTAAGTTCTCGGATCCTCTAGGAGATCTTGGTCTTTCCAATTGTTAAACAATATCTCAGACCGAAGTTTTTGATTCACCTCAGAATTTATCCAACATTTATCTACCTTATATCTTTCGTATTTAAATCTTCTTTATCCCAGAAGATAGTTCTTCAAGTTTTGGATAGTGACATAAAATATGGTTTACGTATTCTCCTTCTCCTCTTCCTCCTTCTCCTACATAACTGGCAGGTTGTTTGCTCGGTAAGTTCCAATTTCAATAAGTTTGTAATAAGCATCACACTTAGCTTGGGTTACGCATTGTGGGCAGTTGTTTAGTCCTATCTGATAGGATCCGGTCCTTTGGAGGCTTTGTCTGCCTTTATTTGTCCTATTCATTTTTAAAGGTTTTCTATAACAAAGAAAATGGCTTTGGTCTATCTTTTTAGTTCCTCGAAAGCATCCTCTCCAACTATCCAGAAAGTGAAATCACGTCTTCTACTTTAATTTGTTTAATGGGTGTTCGGTGATCACGGAAATTAAGGGTCCATCATGTAATCTTAATATTTATTGATCAATCGCCAATGTTTCAACCCATATTAGAATTTTCATCAGAACTAAAAGAGACACAAAGGATATCAATTTATATGATTAGGTAACACGACACATTTTACAAATAACAGTATAGAGCAGTGATGCATATAAACACAAAATAACATACAACTCACGAGACTGACAAAGACAAGCCAGTCCACCCCCTCAAACCAAACACAATCCTACCTATTAAACTAGAAACTCTCCAACTATCTCATCCACCACTTTGTTGTCATAGATGTAATACCGTGATGCCTGCCAAACTAGGGTAATTTTGTCATTACGTCCTTGCCTGTCCATTTATCTGCATAACCTAACGCACAATAGATGATTTTTGTCTTTGCGATAGGGTTCATTATTACCTCACTCTCCCTACAGGTTATTGTGGACAATGATATCAGCTGTCGGTTTTTCTACACATCGTCTCTGCTTACAATATTGTTGCACACTTGTCTACAGAGATATTCTTACTAGAGTGCCTTGCACGTCCATACATGTCGGCCTCATCATTGATATTTAAAGTTTTATACTTCCTGCTCCAAAAATTTTCTCTGTAAGCTGTTTATCAAGTTTCTGATACTTTAGATTCTAGTATCTTACGAAATCCAACAATATGGTTTTAATGAATTTGGTTTATTTACCGCATGATTATATAAATATGGTATTTTTGTCCCTGTTTACTCTCAAACTTGAAACCTTTCTTATACGAGTAAAGAAACACTCGACTTTCAATTTATAAATATAGATTAAATTTAAAATAATAATTAAATAATAATAATAATAGCCGTAGCATAACGTGATACTAAAAATGTCATTACCATTTTTCTCATAAATGTGCCTGCTTATAAAACGCTTGAAATTCTTTTTTCAACAAAAATTTTCCTTTAAACGATACAGGCAAGATTAGAACTCCATTAAACTCAATTTTTTATTTCCTTAATAGATTTTTGATACAACGATTGGGGGTTTTTCCTAAATTAACATTTAAGAAAGTTTTTAATTGAGTAAACTTCATTTTGTTTTTTCTTTTTTTACGTTGTTATCGTTTATATAAAAATACGAAATAAAGATCACATGAAACATCTTCAAAAAAAATTTTTAGCCAGACAAGGATACTTAAAATCCGTGGATCGAACTCACAAGCGGATATATCCACTTGGTCGTATTAACATTATGACTATACGATAATTAGAAACAGTCCCATTCGAACAATTAGTGAGGTGAATACGTCGAGGTTTGCTTGAAGATGAGGTCACTTTGAGGTTTATTGGACCACAAAGTATTGGAAACTGAATATATGATTCTGTACAGTGTAACCACTCCGACAAGGAAAGACGAGGTGCTATAATTGAAACTCAAAACCAGTTACGATTGCAAGAAGATATCAAAATTTATAGTTTCGCGAAGCTTCGCAATTTTTTTAGAGAAATTACTAATAAAGAAATTTAGTTGTTAAACTTTCAAAAGAAGAAAGGTCGTTTTATTGCACCTTTTCTTCTTATGTATCGACTGAGAGGCATTATTATTGAAATAAACGTGAACCGCAACCTCATACCATGTAGGTGCACTGAGCTGTTAAAAAATACATATAATTGATTCCTTGAAAGATTTTCTGGATGTAAATGAACGACTATGAGAGCCGGAATTAGATCATATTGAAGAAATTCTAGATGTCTGGGAAAATGTGACGTCAGATGGACGTCTAAATGATGACCAAATATCAACATAAATATTTTGTGAGTATGTGACGTACTTCAAACGTCGTTGCGAGCTGTTGATATGACAAGTTTCAAAAATCTCAGAGGGCATCTTCAACTCAACATTAAAAAAGAGATTAATAGACAAATGATAAAGGTATTGTATTTTTTCCTTTAACATATTTTATTTTGATATTCAGAATATCTCCGAATAATGTAGCCAAACTTTAAGAGGTGGTGTTATACATCAAATGCAACCAAAAATGTAAGATGGAATATTTTGAAAAACTTCATTCGTTTTGGGGATATTCGATTTTTTAAATTTTTACGACGCATCATGTTTTTTTAATCTAAACGTCCTCATAACTTACCTTGCATTGTTGTTACGAAATTTCTAATAGCATCGTTGGAAAGTTATTTAAACTTACTCCTTATTAGCGCAATCATTTTCACGACAGATTGTTAAGTTGATTCAGCCCAATTCGTTGGCCTGCGAGAAGTCCCGATCTAACACCTCTCGACTTTTGCATCAGAAGTACATTGAAAACCCTTGTTTACAAGGAATATGTGGACTTAGTTGAAGAATTGGAAAGAAGGATACGTACAGGTTGTGTCCAAATAGGCTAGAGGAAAAGAAAAGTCGGCTGCGTAATACGAACCATTTTTCGTAGGGGTAGATTGTGTTTGCGCCAGCAAGGAGGGCAATTTGAACAATAATTATGACATTAGTGTTTTTTCTTATTTAATTATAGATACCTAATTTTTGCAAATACATTTTCTCCTCTGCACAATTGGTCTTTAATGACTAACTCCTTCTTCGTCCTTTTAGAAATAAGATAAAGTCTAAAAAGGATATTACGGTAGAAAAGTGCAGGTAACCCCCGTATAACACGGGAGTTAGGTTCCAACAAAATGTCGTGTTATGCGAATCCGTGCTATACGAAACAAGGAACTAGTGCGAAAGGGGGGTTACGTTCCAAAAATTAAAAAACATGCTATGATATTATATTTTCATAATTAACACGATAAGCGCCACAATAAGAGATAAAAAACAGATGGAAAATGTTTATTGGTGCATTAAAATAATTTTCGTTTACTTTTAAATGATTTTTTTTATTTTTTAGGACTCCTTAAAATTGAGAAGCACTTATACATCTTGAGATCTCAAAATATTTTTTTAATTTCAAAATAAATACCTATTAGGATTTACCTGGTCACCAAGAAAACAGATCCCATGTAAATATATGAGTAGGGAGAAATACAGCAATACCACAGCTCGCGAAAGACTAGAATGCATGTGATGCAACATTGCTTCTCGAGGCCTCAGAATCAACTGTGTTTGTGGTGCACACTTGCTTCTTACGGCGTTTAACGTGTTAATATAAATATCTTTATTAAAACTTTTTTCTTAAAAGAGTAATATGTAGATATTAATATGAGGTCTCTTTTAATTATTTTTCATGCATTAAATTTACTTCACAAAGAAATACCAGCCGTATCACATATAATACGCAAAAACGAGACACTGCTATTTTTATGCAGTACAATTTTAATTTTGAGGTTAGATTTTAACAGCTACTGTACGGATATTTCTCTAGTTTCAAATTAGATAACGTTCGTTTTTAAACGTTTTTATTACATTTTGTGTTTTACGGGGATTTTATTCAATTTTCGAATCGTGTTAGAGTGAATCTGTGCTGTAGAATTATCATGTTATACGGGGATTGCCTGTAGTTACTTGCCAATGTTTATTATAAAACATCAAATGGTATAAAATGAAGAAACTTCGGGAGCAATGTGCAGTGAAAATCTTAAAAGCTATCTATAAAATAATCTATAAAAGAAATAAAGTAGTTTTACATTTAGGTCTCCGAAAGGCCAGCAAAATGCAAAAAATGAAATCACAACGGTTGTTTTAAATAAGAAATTTAAGAAACTTTGCAATAATACTATTAGAATTTTTGTTGAATTATTTTTGAATTTTTGTTGTAATGCAATGCAAGTTACGAGGGTGTCTAAATTAAAAAACATTATGCGTCGTAAAAAATCGAAAAATCGGAGTTCTCCAAAATGAGTTGAATTTTCCAAAATATTCTACCTTATATTTCTAGTTGCATTTTATGTATAGATCCCGGTTCATGTGCAGTTGTGAATGTTAGTGCACAAAACCATATAACAAATATCAACTTCGTATTTCTAATTCAAGTTAGCAATCAAAGTGGTTATGAATACAGCTTTAACATTAAACAAAAAGTCTCAGTGGTATTATCACTCTGAAACCCATGACATAAAAAGTGTCAAAAATTTAATTGACTTATCTTGGCAACTTTTCAAAAAAACTTTGTTCAACTTTGAAATGTATACAGGATATTTCTTAATGGCATGCCTAAATATCGCTGGACAAGTGCCTGTTTTATTCTAAGAAGAAAAATTCTTGTAAAAATGGAGTCCAAAATATTATATGGATGAGATGCAGGTTTTAAAATTCTCTCGTTCTATTAATTCATTTCTTATATTTTTCCAGGTAAACGATTTAAATTTCGCATGCGGTAATGCAATAACAAACTGTAGAGTGTGTCAAATTATAAGACCTTGCAGGGTCTTGTAATTTTTGGTTACTAATTATATTGACCAGAACTTGAAGGCTGTGAACAACAATTGAAATTAAAGAGTCCATTGATGGTTATTTTCGGAAGTAATTTGAAAAGGGTACCAAATACATACTTACGCATAAAGTGTGTGTAAAAGAGCTAGAATTTATTCTAAAAAGTATAAAGAATTAAAAAAATAATAGATAGGTACTACTAAATATAAGTGGCGCAGTAAAAAAAAACGTGAATAAAACTTTTAGTTAGTGAATTAGTGACTCAAAAAGTTATAACATACTACATATTGTATCAAATTATTAAGGACTGGAAGCAGAAATTGGTATTACCGTACCGCATGCTAAATTTGAATGATCTACCCTAAAAAAAGGTATATTTCAACTTTAACACTCCGTATCTCGTTCACTTAACATTTTGAACCCCCTTTTTATAGGAACTTTTCTTCCTAAAATAAAACAGGGAATGCAACTGAGAAATAACGACATTAAGAAACACCCTATACATTACTTCATCGACACACTGCATTTTAGTAAGGAAACACTGAATTTCAATTTTTCTTAAAAACACAATCATTTGACTCAAAATCAAACGCGAGTTTAAATAAAGTTTCTTGAATCTGGTTGGCCTACTTCTACATATAAATTGAAACTCCTTCCGTTTGTTTGCTTCGGGTTGGTAGTTTGTAATTTGATTTCCACAATGGAACGTTGCATTTTCCGAGTTCGAAACTACGAATTACAACCGCTTGTTTAATTTAGCGCCCTTGAGAAATCAAATACATTTACCTGCGATAGGTCGGAAGTTGATTCGGACATAGAGTGAACTAATTTGATCCTTAAATCTTTTCGATTCTTTGCTATCAATGTTTTGTAATGGGATCTCAGTGGATCTGATGGAAGTTATATCTTTTTGAAGAGTATTTGAAAGGATGATTCCAAAAGTAATTCATGGCGCATTAATTTTGCTACAAAAATTTACTATTTGAAGTTTAAAGTACTGAATAAATGAAGTAGGAGGATATACATATTCCTATAAGACATTGAATGTGTAGGTGTATATGTTACAGGAATTTTTGGAAAACAGCAATCAGTCAGACGTGATATCTGCAAAAAATATCTTCTGACTTATCACTTGCTTGCAATCTTCATGTGATAGTTTTAATAATAATTACTCTTTCCATAGTATCCCTGAAAAAAATGAAGCCATAAATATGTGATTGACATCACGCAATCAGAAATATGATCCAGTCTTAAACTTGAATTGTATAGGTTTGTAGTCCTCCCCCATGATCACTTTGGTTACATTCTATCAATTTCAGACTCAACTTACGAGATTCAGTTTTAAAGCGATCTATTTTTGTTCAAGTTACTTCCAATCCTCGTGCAGCATAATCTTAATAGGAGGGAACAAGTTTATTGTGAAGAACAACAGGTTAAGCACCATGCAAAGACTTTATAAAAACTATTAGGCACACAACTGAGCGAAAATTGGGCGAAAGTTTTAATAGCGTCACCGTAGGATTTGTCTCAGTCTTCTTCTGTTTACAAATATTTCCAGGCCATGCAAAACCGATAACAAAACATTGCGGATAGGCCAGATTTAAGAAATTTTCACAAGCGATCTGTTTAGGATATTTATAAAAGTTTTTGATATTTTGAACGTCTATCTATACAGAGTATCCTATCCAATGTCGAACAATCAAATAATTTTCAAATTAGCAATTGTAGAAAAAAAGTTGCTAATAAAAAATGTTTTATACAAAATTGAAAAAATTTTGCATTATCAACATATCGCTTCAAGATCTTTAAGGATAAGCAATGGTCAGCTTTGTTTTTTAATGACGATATTATTTGGTATTTTTTTTTGTAAGATTTAAATCCTTTATCTAAAAAGAAAGTTTTTGCAAGAATAATTTTTAATCCATTTGATACTTCCGTGAATAATTACAAATTTGAAAACAAAAATTCTGTTAATATAGATTCAGGTTTTTAATTTAATTTAGAACAAGTACGTGGATAATTCTAATATAAACGAGAATTTCTAAAAAAAAGAAATTACTGATGCAAATAAAAGAAAATAATGATATATTATTTTTCTACTAGCCTCTCTCTTTGGTTAGACATTTCTCCCATCGAATTTGGGGCGTCTTGAATCCGTCAGAAAAGAAAGATGAGGAGCGTGTCATCAGCCAATTGCGCACGAACGTTTTTACTTGCAATCGATTCTAAAAACAAAAACAAGAAAAACAGAGAACGGTTAGTGCTGATTACTACTTTACATTAGGGTGGCCCAAAAAAATCGACTATTTTTTGTTTTTTGGTTTCGCATAAAAATATGATAATTTAACTTGTTTTAAGAGCCCTCACGAAAAACCAGCTCAATTAAAACATATTTAGAGGTCGCTCAAGACTTTCGAAAATTTGTAAAATGGTTGAAAATCGATTTTCTTCTCTTTCTCGTTGCATAATTTCTTTTTACATTCGAATGTATAAATTCTCTGAAAATTTTAAATCGATATTTGCAGTTTTGGAGGTCGCTCAACAATTCTTTAATTTTCGAAGAGGTGTACTTTAAATGTTTTCGAACGACCTGTAAATATAAATGTTTCAGATTTTTTTTCTCAAAGTTTACATCGTTATGAAGAGAAATGGAACACGAGACATGAAGAAATAATGCCCATATACCTACCTATTAAAAAAAAAATCTAAAATATTTATATTTACAGGTCGCTCGAAAACATCTAAAGTACACCTCTTCGAAAATTAAAGAATTGTTGAGCGACCTCCAATATCGATTTTGAAATTTGAGAAAGAGAAAAAAATCGATTTTCAACCATTTGACAAATTTTCGAGTCTTGAGCGACCTCTAAAAATTTTTTAATTGAGCTGGTCTTTCCTGAGGGCTCTTAAAACAAGTTAAATTATCATATTTTTAAACAAAAAAATAGTCTATTTTTTTGGGCCATCCTACTATACATATATGCCTTGATCAAGGGAAGAATGGTTTCCGGAACATAACGCGCCGAAAACCCATTAAGAATGTCATTTTGCTTCATGACATTGTTCGATCCCTTATAGTATAATAAATATTCTCGGAAACTTTCGAACACCTTACAGTCTGAATCTTTCCCAATACGATTTCCACATGTTCGGACCGTTAAGAGAAGTTCTGGGAGAAGCATTTCGATGCTAATAAAAAGGTAGAATCATTCGTGCGCAATTGGTTGATGACATGCTCCTCATCTTTCTTCTCTGTCGGAATCAAGGCGCTTCAAATTCGATGAGAGAAACATCTAACCAAACAAGGAGACTGTAGAAAAATAATATATACTGTGTCCGTAAAGTCATGCATAAATTCAATTAAAAATCAACTATTTGTTTTTTAAAAAAATGCTCGAAAACGTCGATTCTTATTTTTGAATGCGATTTTTTAATGGTAAATTCATATATACAGGGTAGCCCAAAAACCAGGTACAATCACCAATTTTATTTTTTGGATTGGAAATACTTATTTTTTATTTCATATTATTTTAAAATTCTAATTGTAAGTATGCTTCATATAACATGTCCTATACCTAAACTCAACAGTTACCGAAATACTGACGATTGAAATTACATATTATGTATTACTACTTCTTTTTATTTGCCTCAGTAATCTTTTTTTTTTTAATTCTCCTTTATATTTGAATTACTCACGTATAAAAAAAAGTACAAAACACAAAGATTTGGAACAATTTTCTATTTAAAATTATCAATTACAGATGTTGCAAATGACGACCTTCTTGCTCAAAGCATTTTTCAATTCTCAATTTAATATAAAATACATGATGGATCTGGTTAGTAACATTTTTACTTTAACAACAAAACAATTTAGACAAAAATAAGTATGAAATGCAAACTTACAAAAAAATTTACACCTTCGAAAAAAATCATTTTATAAAAAGTAAAAAATATTATCTTCTAGCGTTTTAAACAGAAATCTCGATGCAACTAAAGAATTTATGTAAATCATTTTCCACAAAATGTTTTTCGAGTCCGCAATACTATCGATAAGATAGTAAATAATGTTCGTACTATTGGAAACATAAATTCAAAAAAATATAAATGTATAAAATCTGTTACAAAAGAGTATAATCAAATTGGAATTTTAGCTGCTGTTGCTGTAAATCCACGTGTAACAAAGTGAAGTTCTTGGAATTGGTCTGCTGGGTTTTTTGATTTGCCACCTTCAATATTTTTTTCTGGAGTCACTTTGATCAAGAAATTTGTATTGAAGTGTCGAATTCAAAAATGAAAGTAAAGATTTGAAATACTTGTTTAACCATTCGTCCAGGAACACTTTTCAACGTCCAAACATCGCTTAAACTAAGGATTGCAAAATACATTGAGTAAAAAGGGCGCCGTTTTCAATATTTGTGATTTGATATTTTTGAAAAACATTTATCCAAATTTTTCTATTTTGAATTCTTTTTTATTTTTGTTGTAAATGAGATTGAAAATCTAATTTTTTTATCAACCGAATTCTTCTTATGGAATTTGTAATTATTTACTAAAACATCAAATACATAGATCAAAAAATATTTTAGACAAAAAAATTTTCTTTTCTAATGAAAAAATCTAAATCTGTAAAAATACAAGGTTACCATTAAAAAAATTAAGTTTGACCTTAAAAGAAAATACAGGAGGAAAACGGAATAAAACTTTTTCCAGCATTTTTAAGTTTCATTATATCATAATTATTCATTAGTTATCAAAAATATTTATTTCTTCTACATTTTTGAGTTAAGGTAATTAAACCGTAAGGGTCAGGGTCGGAAACGCTTTAGGTAAACCTACAGTTTTGAGAAAAAAAGAAAAAAAAACATATTTTTGGGCTTCTTAGGACATTCTCTAACAAAATAAATATGGATCATTTTCATTTTTTAATTTTTTTTTTCCTTTTTTTTTTATTTTACAATTCTTAACTGTCTTACGGGACCGTGGAGTGAAGAGGGGTGCTGGGTGAGGCAAATTATTATTCCGTATACGCGCCACAGCCAACCTAACCTAACCTAACCTCACCTTACCTTACCTTACCTTACCTTTTTTTTCTGACTAACATATTAGCCTGGCCCCTGCGCAAGGATATTGTTTTTTTAATTTTATTGTTTTTGAAGAACACAGAGTTTAACCTTACCATACCTTACTTAACCAATTACCTATTGTCTTGGTAATTGCGTTTAGTTTGTTTTTCATATTCCTCCTAAGATTAAAATGAATATTTCTTCTGTGGATTTGTATTTTGATTGCAATATATTTGATATTCTTTACTTATCAGATGTTATTTTACCCCACCCAGCACCCCTTTGCACTCTACGGTCCCGTAAGACAGTTAAAAATTGAAAAAAATTAAAAAAACGAAAAAAAACAATGAAAAAATGAAAATGATCCATATTTATTTTGTTAGAGAATGTCCTAAGAAGCCCAAAAATAGGTTTTTTTTTCTTTTTTTCTCAAAACTGTAGGTTTACCTAAAGCGTCCCGTAACCAAAAATATATCCATATTGTGTTTCCATCTGAGATTTTGCGATTAAATTAATTGCGTTATTATGAAAAAAAAAATAGTATTTGAATGTATACATATACATGCATTAATTTGTCGGGAATGTTTATTATATAACTAAATATAATCTACAGGATGGTGAAAATTTCGATGCTCACCATTGGTATCTCGGAAACCGTAAAAGATACGAGGTTGATTAAATTAGAGAAAATATGTGAAACGTCGGGCTTAGTCAATATTTGGAAACAGTGTTGGTAATTTTTTCTTACTTTCAGAGATATTGGGAAAAATCTGAAAAATGGCAAAATTTTATTTTCAAAATAAATCAAAAACTAAAGATTTTTCAAAAAAATGTTTCATAAAAAAATTTTTACAGTTTCTTCGTCTCTTGACGTGTGCAATTTTTAAAGTTTTATAATTAGTCTAATTTTCGACATAATGACCTCAACTTTTTTTTTTCAAATAGGAACCTGTATAAATTTTAGCATATTTTGAAAGTGCCCATTAAGGGCTTTTCAATGATGTATAACATGATCCATTTTCAGGCGTTTTGGTCTACAAGACAGTACCATCAGATTTTTTTGTAAATGTAAACGGAATAAAATGATATTAATTATAACTTTAGAGAGGTTTTTAAATAAAACCCAATCAAATGCATCATGAAAACAGTATTTATCATATTGTTCCGTTTACATTTACAATACAAAAAATCTAATGATACTATTTTGTACATCAAAACGCTTGAAAATGTTGTCATGTGATATATCGTTGAAAAGCCCTTACTGATCACTTTCAAAATAGGGCAAAATATATACAGGGTCCCATTTGAAAAAAAAAGTTGGGGCCATTATCTCGAAAATTAGGCTAATTACAAAATTTAAAAAAATGCACGCGGTAAGAGGCGAAAAAACTACAAAACTTTTACATGAAATATTTTTTTGAAAAATCTTTAGTTTTCGATTTACTTTGAATTTTGCCATTTTTCAGATTTTTCCCAATATCTCTAAAAATAAGAAAAAATTTGCAACACTGTTTCCGAATATTGACTAAGCTTAACGTTTCACACATTTTTTCTAATTTAATCAACCTAGTAATCTTTTACGGGTTCCGAGATACCAATGATGAGCATCGAATTTTTCACAACCCTGTATATTCCTGGAAGAAGATATCGACGGTCTATTTGCAAAAACGCGTATGTCTCAAAAATATAATTTTACAGGAGAAGGAAAAAACGTTTAAAAATCAAAATGTTGCTTTGAATGATGAAATTTTAGTTCTTTCAATATTGGTTGATTATTATATTACTATGTACACTAGGGTGTGCAAAAAAATTGAAGTTATTGTTTTTCACGCGCAGTGTTCAAAATCTCTTTCCTTACATTAAGAGGATAATATCCTGAAAATTTCAGCTAAAAATTTTAAGATTTAGAGGTCTCGCATTGCGTTTTTTTATATTAAGAAAAATATTGTTGCAACTCTCTAAGAAACTATTTAAAAAAATTGGACATGCGACGTTCTGATAGAAAATCAAATTCTCTACAAAAATGGTTCTTAGAAAAAAATCGCCCAGAACAACCGTTTCAGACATATTAATACTCAAACTTAAATTATAAATTTGACGTTTCAAAACCCCATTTTACTTCAATACGTAATACAATCGCCTAAATAATGTGTCATCATATAATTTAAGTTTGAGTACTAATATCTCTGAAACGGTTGTTCTGGGCAATTTTTTTCTAAGAACCATTTTCTATGAGAACGTCGCATGTCCAATTTTTTTAAATAGTTTCTTAGAGAGTTGCAACAATATTTTTCTTAATATAAAAAAACGCAATGCGAGACCTCTAAATCTTAAAATTTTTAGCTGAAATTTTCAGGATATTATCCTCTTAATGTAAGGAAAGAGATTTTGAACAATGCGCGTGAAAAACAATAACTTCAATTTTTTTTGCACACCCTAATGTATACGTTATTCATTGTTGATTTCTTTGTGAAAAATTAAAAAAAGTTTAGAATAATAAAATAAAAATCTATTGGAAAATTGCTCTATTTACTACTAATATTCAATCTTTTACAAGTTCAACTAAATAAATTGGGTAAAGTTTAGATTAACGGAAATCACTTAGAGCGTTAATTTTTTTTTTCGTGATCTACTAGGTTAGTAGAGTACGAATATGTTTATTTTTTGGTGCGGAAATGATGAAACCCTACCTTTTGAAGACTTACTTTAAAATAACTTACCTTAATTTACCCCACCCAGCACCCCTTTTCACTCCACGGTCCCGTAGGACACTTAAGTATTGAGGAAAATTGAAATAAATGTAAAAACGCAAACTTTTGAACGAGGCATTTCCGCACCAAAAAATAAACAGATTCGTACTCTACTAATCTAGTAGATCACGAAAAAAAAAATTAACGCTCTAAGTGATTTCCGTTAATCTAAACTTGAGCCAATAAATTATATTAAAACAACTCATAAATATTCACATAAATAATAATATTTATAAATGACTCTTTGCACTAAGTTCTTAATGTTTCAAATGGTTATAAAAATCATGGTAATCTTTAGGAATAAAATTTTTTATTTTGTTTGTAAAATAATATACATTCTGGGGTGTATTTTATACCTCTTAGTTGGGAAACCGTTGGATCACCAACGTTGTTGCCCGGTCTTATCGAGCTTATGAATTGTAGGTTTGAAAAATTATTGAAAAATGTGTGATCCAAATATTTCACATTGTATGGGCATGGTTTTTTTCGTGATTCTTTAATAATTTGTAAATAGTCTGCTGGCACATAAATGTCTTTATTTTTTAGTTTTCTTTCAATGGCGGCGTGAATTGAATCACACTCCATTTGAGTATGTCCTTTTACAAGGAATTTTTGAATTACTGTTATATTTAGTTTTTTTGTGATGTAAAAAAAAGTATTCGCTTATGTACTGTTTTTGTTTCGATACCCACAGGAATCGCTCCAAAATATTAGTACTTGGTTTTTGGATGGTTTCACTTCATTTTCTATGAAGTATGAAATGATTGATGAAAATTCATTTGCAGTTACTCCTCCTTCTCCTTCGTACCAAATGTAGCAAAATCCATCATGGGTTTTATTATTAAAAATTGTGAAGTTATAAACTGTTAATTTTGTTTTGTAGTACAAAGATGAAGCTTTAAGTTTAGGGCAAAGCATAATTGCTTGCAGATTCATTGTGAACACATAAGATTCATCTTCTTTAAAGTCCATCTCTTTCTCTCTTCTTGCTAGATCCTTGTCGTTGATGTGTTGCTGATATTCGTTGACAGGAATGTTTCCGAATTTAAACGCTACACATAAATCACACTGATCTTTCGTGGACTAAATATTGAGAAATTTGCATTTTCATATTCTATATAAAATGTTTTAACACTTGCAGTTGGTTTGTTTTGTTCTTTACAATAGTTCAAATATAACTCATACACTTCAGTTTTTTTTTTAATATCGGTTCTAAATACAGCTTTTTAGTTTGTTTGCGACAATAATGGGATTCAAGTTTTGGTAGCTGATCAAAAAATATTTTCATATTAATTACTTTGTCACCATTGGTTGAAGTTTTTCTACTTCTACGCGATTTTTTTGAGTTTTCTTGTTGAATTTAAACTATTGGATGCTCTCCAATATTATTGTAATTACCATCAGACTTTATCCATTTAAGAACAATCGATTCAGTTAATCCTAATGTATTTATGAAATTTTTTTTGCAAACTCGTACTCTTTTCTTATTCCAATTTAAAAAAAAAATTGTAAGAATGTAATCTTCTGGATTTATCTCTTTCATGTCGGTTCTTCAAATTTTTTGGAGCTTCAACTTCAACTAAACCACAAACGTAAATTTTTCTTTCTTGCCAACTCATTTTTTCCCAAAAAAAGTGGAAAATTTGAAGACGGTTATGGCCATTAAAAAGTCTACAGTTCAATAATTTACTTATTAAACTTAATTTGCAATTGCAAAAAGGTTTTAGGTGTTTGGCAGGTCTTGACACATTATAATTCCATGTTCCATCCGGTCGCCGTTTTTGACTCACATACTCTGCGCCTTGTTCCCTTTTGTTTTGTTTAAATTTCTTTTCCATTTTGTTATTTGAGGTCTCTTATTCCGTATTCTTTTTGTTTCGTTTATTTCATTCATAATTATTGTACAAAAACTTGATAATTACTACTACTTACAATGACATACTAGCTTTTATACAACTTGACATTCTCTTACGTTTTTTATAAATGGCGCTAGAGGCCGCTACATTTGTCCAACTGATCCGAAAAAGTACCGATACATGCACAAAGTTACTCTGAATCAAAAAATGCATAAAACTCATTTTCTGAAAAATTGAAACATATGCGGTTTTGCAAGTAGAGCATCGATATGTACAACAGAATTTATATTATTCAAATTGCTTGCCTATTTAGTCTATGTTTACGCAAAGTTATCGTTTTTTCTTTACTATTTCTTATTATTTTTTCTCAGAAAATATATTTTTGTACAAGCAACCCTCGATATGGACTATTCGGTAATATTAAGTATCCGAGTAATTTTTAGTAGCTATTCTTGACGTTAAAAAGAGTTAAATCCCATCAGCAGGGTGCTAGAAACAATAACTCTGAATCAACAACTGAATTTTCTATCAAAATTCAGTGGAAAATTTCCAAAGAATATATGAAAAATGAATCTGTACACTTTATTTAAAACTTACGACCATGAACGTTGCGATGTTTATATTAAAGATCGCAAAGAAAGCTTTTTGATATTAATGGCTAATTAATTTTGAACAAAACTTGAAAATAGCACGTCATATTATCCAGCATGTACTACTTGTTTGCTAATTCATTTTTTATGCAGGATGTCGCCAAGTCTTTAGAGGACTCTGCACTGATAGATAAGATAGATCTAAATAAACCGGTTTAACCAATGTTTTTTTAAACCAAAAATGCTTAATTTGGACTTTAGAGAAATCCAAAGTTTCACTTTTTGAATGTTTTTCATTTAATTTTTTTCATTGTTATAAATTTAAAATAGCTTATGCAATGTTGCTAAAATTTGAAATACGAACATAATTTTATGGAACAGAAAACTTAATAAAATTACAGTTGATGTCATTCTGTAGACATAGAATTATTATTTTTCAATATTTAAACATTTCAAATTTCTATGCTTTTGGATAAAATGAATTGTTAGTATAATGTTTTGTTTGGAAAACTTATCTATTGTAAACAAAAAAGGTACTTTGAAAGAGGTAAAACTCGATTACTGTCGTAGTTTCTTCATAATTCGAGTTTTAATAGTTAGCAGTAGGTAATATTTAAAATAATATTAAGTTCAATTAAATATTATTTAGATGGGATTGAAAAACTATTCGTTTTTTTCTTGAAAGTGCTGATTACGGAAGAAATTATCACATAAGGATTTCGGAAATTTAATAGGAGTTTTTAGAACCTGTTAAAGAAGATCAACGGAATTAAGCAAGCAACAAAACAAAGAGTTAGAAAATTAAAAGTTTCAAAAAGTATTGTCCGTAGGTGGTTAAAAGAATAATTGAGTAATAGAAATTAGAAAGGGTGTATCATTTTTCACAAAATTAATTTTTTTACATAGATATGTTTTAAGAACATATCATCTAAGCACGAATGTTGAAATATGAGGTTAAAAGAGCTACTTATACAGGGTATCATCTCGAAATTAAGGGACCATATTTTAGGGACGAATTCTACAACCAAAAATATTGGGAAAAGTTCATATAAACATAGGGCGGCAAACGAACGCTCAGGGCGGTACAGGCCTTTAAAGAGTCGCCCCTGAAGACGGTTTTTCGGTAATATTATCAAAACGGTTTGAGATACACCAATGAAGTTTCGTATGTTTACCAAATATTTTACGTTGAATTCAAAAATCTAAACGAAATTAAAAACAAAACTATTATACAGGATCGGCCTGGAGTATTTTTGCCTCAACTTTTGTAATCTCCTCACTCACATCACTCCACACTCCTTGCAACTGTTTTTGCAATTTGACCAGAGAAATTGAAAATACAATCGAACTTCGATATCTCGAACTTTGATAACTCGAATAAAAAAATTGGCACTACAACATTTAGACGATATAAAATGGTCCAGATATCTCGAACTTCTTTTGTGGCAAGTCATGGTTCGAATTATCGAAGTTTCACTGTATTGAGTTTTTTGCGTAAAAAATGTACTCTTGATTGGTTTCAATAAAATGTACCGTTTTTGAGTAAAATAAATATTACTGGTATACTAAATGCTATAAGGCCTATTGGTTGTTTACATTTTGAAAAAAAAAATGACTATACCCTAAAAAAAAATGTTATAATGTACGTAAAACATACACTTAATAAGCGTTCAGTTAATAAAACTCTTTAATTTATATTCAGTTTTTCTCGATTTACTTAAAATTATTTTTTGTACTTAAGGCCTTTCTAATTTCCACTACTCAATTACTATCTACATACAAAAAAATTAGTTCAAAATCTCTTACCGGTCCTATATGGTCCGTGAATGAAAATTTGGATTTCGTTGGTTTATTATGACGCAAAGAGAAACAGATTTGAACTTTATCAACAATATATTTCTTAGTGTTGAAACTTACTATCCAAGAAAAGGAGTTACTAACTCCCACAATGAGCATACTCATGTAGATGAAAATTCACACTCAGTCAAAATTCAATATTTTCAAAACGAATTTAAAATTAATGTATGAGCTGGAATAATTGGCAATTCTATTATCGATCCTCTTATATTTCAAATCAGATTTGTTAAAGGAATTACCTCTAGAACCCTGAACAGATATGTGCTTTATGCATGATGGAGTTCCACCACATTTCTCATTAAATGTTAGAAATTACATAAATCGGCACTACTCAAACGAATGAATAGATGGAACTAATGATGCCATAGTAAATTGGTCACTAAGTTAACCAGACTTAAATCCATTGGATTATTTTTTATGGAGACATGTTAAGTCCAATGTTTGCATTACCACCATAAATAATAAAAAAGAACTTTTGCAATGTATTCAAGATGCAATACATCACCTTAGAGGCTATATGTAGAAGTTAGGAAGAGAATACATTTTATTTTTCTTCGTCATATAAATTTATTCGTGTAAACGATGAAAATTTTGAACAATTACTTGGATCATCTATGTTTTCATTGTATGTAGGAAAACTACCGCCAAGTATTAAACATCGAATTACGAAGAAACTACGATTATAATCGAGTTTATCCAGACTACTTTTTTTGTAGTGGATACAATTTTCAAAATGCTATACTCACAACCCTTTTCGCTTGGGTTTATAGAAATTTGAACTGTGTAAATATTGAAAACCTACGACTATGGAACACATTCAATTGTAATTTTATTATCAATTTTTTTCTATTAGAAAATTGTGTTCATGAACCAAATTTTAGTAACAAGCCTTTTCAAATTTATAAATTTATAACCAAAAACGAATCATAAAGTGAAACTTTGGAGTTCTCGAAAGGTAACTATAAAAAAAAGTCTTAATAAAAGATGTTTGGTTCAAAGAGCTGAACATTTTAAAAATATTTGCAAGTATATAGGGTAAGTCACAAGTCGGGGGCTGCTACCAACTTTGTTATTTTAAATGGAATCCGTCATTTTTAATGACATTTTCGGATTCATCGTTAAATTTTAAGGCCAGTTTATGTAAAGTGTCTTATGTCTAAAATTTACCATTTCAAAGTTATTTTGGAAAATTCGAAAATTTTGACAGCTGCAAGCTTCCACGGCAATTGGTGTTGTGTCCTAACCGCCGCGAATTTCGGAATCTTTTTTGGGGGGCTAAAAGAGGACTTAATAAGCTATATTTTGACGTATTTAAAATTCACAAAAAGTCTTCCTGAACCCGCGAAATAAGCCTCTGAAGTTGAACAAGTTCAAATGTCAATAACTTGCTTGTTTCAAATGGAATGCCCCAATTTTCTCGACGGAATCGTGTTCAGAACCGAAAAATCTACAACTTTTGTTAACATGACCCTATCCCTAAACCCAGCCGTTTCCAAGTTCCCAAAAATTGGCCCCTTTTTGAGGTTAAATTTGCTTAAACTCAATCTAAATGTTTCAATAGTCGCAAATCTTATGTGACGATCAGTGACATCCAATGCGTTGACAAGGACATTTAGACATTTCTGCAACCATTGAAACGATGAAGAGAGATTTATGCATAGATAATTCATGGCTTTTGCAGAACTACAGGATAAAATTCAATAAACCGCTAGCAATGTACATATACATATTAAAAAAATCAAACTGCCATGTACTTCCCATGCTACAAAATTCCCACTTTTTGACAATAAATAAGCAAACAAACACAATCTTTTTGCAGATATCGAAATACTCCCATAATAAAAGTTGAACTTACATAAAAATCATTTAAGTTATTTGATTGGGTGAGAAGACAGGGCTTGCGTGTTATATCATGATAAAATTGTATTTGCTAACGATAAGACTAGTATTTGATGTGTATTTGTTAAATCAGAAACAGAGCAGTCCATTACTGCAAATAGTCTATTTTCTTGTCGCCAAAAAAAGCACAATGCAATTTATGTTGCTGCCTGCATTGATTAATTTCGCTCGGTAACGAACGTTCCAATGAAAAAGGTGAAAAAAATGTGTCTGCAGCACGAAACGAAAATTCGACTGGTAATTACTGCCCTTTTAACAAACCCATTGTTAGATTCACTACGTTATAAGGCACAAAGTTACATTAAAAACGCATACAGTATTGGTAAAAAGTAAATACACATTCAATTTTTTTTATGAAACAATTTTAAAGCAAGAACAGTTAATTTGAAAATTGCATATTTAATAAAATACGGTAATTATTCAATAGAAGAACATTTACAATTGTTATCTAGCGATTATGCAAAAAGTCTTTATGTGCGCGTTGCTTCTTAGTACTTTGTAAAACTTCGTTGGTTTAAAATGCTATTTTCCTGATGCTTTTACAAATTGTGAATCTCAAAGTTATATTGCGAAACGACAAAAGCTTGACTGAAACTCAAAAGGACAATGTATACATATAAAAAATAAAAACAAATTTGAAAAAACATGAACTTTATTTCTTAAATTTAAAAATTTTTTTAGGATCCTAAATTTTCGTAGAATTTCTCGAAAATAGTTAGCACATTGAAATCTTCGTAAGTTTATTAAATTATAAATCCTGAAAAAGGTGGTTTTGGATTTAAGCCTCTACTAGTTGTAGTTTTCAAATAAATGACTTCCAAGTGACTTGAATTCTTTCGTTTTATTTCAATTATACTAAAAAAATATCTTTGCTGTCTATTCACTTTTGGCCAATGCTGTACATATATCGATTTTCCCAGAGGATTTCCCAGAAAACCTGAACCAATTTGATAATAATGACATAATTGAATTCCCCATATACCTATTAATTTCGATTTTATGCTTCCTATCATCCAATCCCAAAACGGATTTTCCATTTAATTCATTGAACTTTACAATTAGCAAAATGAAAATACCACAACACAGACGGTAGACTTTCACGAACGCGCGCTTTGCTGGTTGTTCACATTGCGGGTGTTAATAAATTTAATTAATATTGCTTTGATTAATAGTCAACTATAAAAATAAAAGTCAAATTTTCCATTTTAACCAAAAGGAAGTCTACACACACTTTTGTATTTGTTTAGGATTAGTTTAGGATAATTTATCCCTGTCACCGACAACTGATTCGTAACGCAACAAAGAGTTACAATGTTTGAGAAGGGTAATGAAGCCCCAACAGACAAATGGGTGAAACGATGGTGTTTGGTTATAGAGGATCACACCGAAACCCACCCCCACAATAATGTAAATTCAGATCTCCAAAAAGGATGATTGAATGAAATTTATATTTTGCCAGAAGGCCATTTCTTTAGTTCACTCCTCAACTTGTTTATGACACATGAGACTTCATGTATTTGATAAAAAATGCGGGTTAAAAAATTTTCCTTTATTAAAAAGGGAAGTATATCTAATCCGTATCTAGAATTAAGTTAGACCTTTTAGTTAAACAGTGATACGGGATTCTCATAATGCCCTAATTTTCTAATAAAGTTAATGTTAATAGAAAATAGTTGCTGAAATTCTTTAACCAAATTCGGGAGAGATAAATTAGGATAGGGACGGGAAATATCTGCCTGAACTGCGGTTTTCCGGTACTCAATTGGCTGCCGGAACATTAAAAACGCTCCGCTAGTTTCTCCGAATTAAGGGGTTAATTAACTTTCAAATAAACTAGCCAAACTAAATCCGATTAAAGCACGTACTTAATTGTAATTATAGCATCATATTATACATTTTTAGTTGTACTCCTCTTCTTAGAATTAAAGCATCTTTTTTCGTCCATGTTTATTTCAATGTTAACATTAAGTCTCGCTGTTTGGGGCATTCAAATTATCTTAAATGGTAATTAAGAGCAAGAAAGGTTTTTGTTTTTTTCGTCTTTTGAGGTCACGATTATTCTTAAACTCCTAAGGATATTATTCGATATAACTCTATAGTGCTAGCGTTTTGGTACGTTGGCCCATATTGATTCAAAATAAAGGGTGACCGATGGGATTCTGACGTTTTTGCAACGGGTAGTACTACCTGTTGTTAGAGGTAGTAGGGAGGCGAATCACCTGGCATTAATTTTGACATTCCATGCCATTTTAGTAGGCATGGAGCATATAAAGCAAATAGGTTGAGCATCACATGTTTGCGTATGACGCATTTGTTCTGAATGGCGAGTCTATTGTGTATTGTTATCAAGAGAGTGACAACCGCGCTGATTCGTAGCCCTGAACATTTTGCGCTTCTTTTTTACAATAGATCTTGTTGTTCGTAAATTTTTAACCCAACTGAGAATGGTATTGCGGCTGGGAACGTTACCGCGAAGCCCACAGTTAAAACGCACACGAAAAAGTGGTTGCATGATAATAACAGACTCGCTATTCTAAAGAAATGCATCATACGCAAGTATCTAAGCGATGCTCAACCATCCACTGGCCCATAGCTACTAAAATGGCATGGAATGCCAAGGTTGATGCCAGGTGATTCGGCTCCCTACTACCCTTCACGACAGAGTACTACCCCTTATAAAAACGCCAAGTTCCCTTCGGTCACCCTTTATAGCATCGTTGATGTTGCATCGTAGCCGTTTTTCGTTACCCTATGGGACTTCACTACACTTTCGAAATTACCCTCAGAAGTTAATTAACTATTTCTAAATCGTCATTGATGCTGTTTAGTCACATTTCAGCGACAGTACAATGTACTCAGATACATAGTTTTGTCGCTACTTTTTACGATAGTTTCTCCTACTTTAAGAGGTATATTTAATACAATTCGCCAGCTTTACTTTAATCTTCTTGATGGCCAGCTCCAGCTTCATATTCGTCAGCATTTCCAACATCTTCTCAAGAGCTTGAATTGCTCTTTCCAGTAAAATTTCAAAGAAAAGTCCTGGGACGATCACCGCCAGGTAATAATCATAGGTCCTGGAAGACTCTTTCCTTCACCCTCAGTTCCATGATCAAAGGTTTTCGTTTTATTTCTCGTCATTGATTGTGACTTTTTCTACTACCCTTTGCTATTTATTCTCCTTTGATATAAATAAAATTGGATTTTGCATAATTTAGAGCTCCTTTAAATTGTATGGTAATTGAACATTTGTTCCGGTTCCCTGAATGAAACCCCATTATACAGCCTGATCCAAACTAAATGTCCACTATTGATAACTTATTTGGAACTGAAGATATGATGCCGATTAAAATTATAAAAGTATTTTTCCTCTGATACAATATGATAAAGCTGCATTCTCTATTTATTTTACAAAACGCACTTTTTAAAATGGGACATATTCATTATTTCCATGGTTATCGACCATCAATTATTTTCAAATCAAAAGGTTTTTTTATGTATTACTGCGCTAAATCGAAAAATAATAGAAATATATTGACTTATTTATTTCTTCTCCATGTTTAACAGGATAGCGCACCTACTTATAAATACACAAATACTTACCAATTTTTAAGTACCATTTTTAATGAATAATGGATCGGAACCAATAGATTTATTAAATGTCTTCCCCAGGCAACAGATCGATGTTCTTTGATGTCTTTTTGTAGCATTAATTAAAAAATGAAATCTACAAGCACGAGTACGCCAACATTGACGATTTAAAAACTGAATTTAGAAAAAAATAAATCAAAGAGAAGTGGTAAAACCGTGATAAATATACCAAATACAATCGATACAAAAATGTGCTATTTACACTTTTAAAACAGGAGTGTTTGAAATTTAACTTTTTTGTTATATTTTATAAAGAGACATGCTAAATAAACTGTATAAATAAGATATTATATCTCAATTATTTTCTGCGTTAAGGTAATAATACATAAGAAAGTTTTTGATCAAAAGATAATTTGCGATTGTATCCGTGGAAATAATGAGTATGTTCCATTTAAATGTTATACGTTTTGTAAAATAAATTAAAATAGCAGATTTCAATGTTTTTTTTCGATTGTACCATATTAATAAAAAAATAAATAAAATATTACTAATTTATTAATTTCACCAAATACACTTTTGGATAAAAAACACCTGGACAACTTAATTTTTTTCATATTCAATTATGAATACTTTCTTTAAGTGTTGCATCGATTTTACTCGTTCTTGCGCCAAATCATTGACATTTTCATCCTAATCATTACCTGTTATAGATTTTGCAAAAAGGTCCAATTGTTTTATCGTTATACAGAAGGTGAAATCAAGGCTTGCATTTTGTCCCGAATTTCTTAATACCCTGTGGAAAAATTTAATGTTATAAAGAGATGTTTTTGTATACCATTTTGAAACTTCATTTTTCCTTAACATTTTTTTTATTCATAACAATATCTCCGTTCTGAAAAAAATCATAAGTTTAAAAAAAATTATGCAATGTTTAATAAAAATTAAAAAGTTTTTAAAATGACTCAACAAATGATCAAAGGTTATTTGACAAACATTATTAATAGTGTATTTCCAATGGCTTTAATTTTTCTGTTGCGAATAAGTCTTCCTGACATGTATCACACATGCTCGATTGGGTTCGGATCAGAACTACGGGAATTTGTTCAGTTGTTTTTATAACTTTTTCATTTTTATTCAACATTATATACCTTTTTTAAACTTATGATTTCGTTTAAAATGAAGATATTGTTATAAGTAAAAAAAAAATGTTAAGATAAGAAGAGGCCTCAAAATGGCATTTAAATATATCTCATTGTGACTTTAAATATTACCACAGGGTATTCATAAATTCGTTACAAAATGCAAGCCTTGATATCACCCTATATGTATAACGATAAAACAATTAGACCTTTTTGCAAAATCGATAACAGGTAATGATTAAGGTGAAAATACCTATGATTTGGCGTAAGAAAGATTCAAATCGATGCAAAACTTAAAAAAAAAATTCATGGTTAAATGTGAAAAAAATTTAAATTGTTCGGGTTTTTTTGTCCAGAGTGTATATAATACTACCTGTGTTCAGAAATGATTGTCCTCTTTGCTATAAGAATTTACACCAAAAACGGACAATCATTTTTAAACAGGTAGTATATTATATCTTCAATATCAAATAAGTTGTAATCAAGCTGTAAACTTGTTACCCTTGGTTTCATGCTAAAATATGTCAGTGTATAGGAACTTACAACTCGAAATTTTAATGGTTCTTAATCAAAATTCACCATACTCACATTAACAATAATTAGTTTAGAAAGGCCAAGATTACTAATATCGGTTGACTGATTTAATTTTAAAGAAGTGCGACAACTGTTTTATTTCAAATGTGTGCAAACTTTGATCTACTTATAATCGATTACCATATGTGTAATCGTCTATGGATTATACTTAGATTTTAATACCAATCGATATGTACGGATTTTCTATAGATTATGTGTATAACATATTTAAGATCCGAAGACAATTAAAAACGTACTTGTGAATTCTACCACAATAATGTGTACGATTAATTGTAAATTTTTAAGCTTCACATCTCTCAGTTGGAATGCACCACATTAATCACTGGGTTGTAAAAACACATGAATTTCTCCATAAATATTTTTTTTTATAATCCTGCTAAATTCCGGGGTAGGAATAACTTGGAACGCTATGGGTTTTGAGTTGTTGCCAAAACACACGCAAAATATTATTTATATGCCCATGGTGGTGGTTAATTCTCAACTTTAACCTTGACCTTTATCTTATTACGACACCCCTCCTATAAATGAAATTAGAAATGTTAATGCATTCATTTTCATTTCTGCAATTAAATATATTAAAAATTTGAAAACATAAAATAAATTTTGAACAACTGGTAATCAGGAAATGCCTTTAATTTGTTAGTTGTTGGTAGTGATTCAAACCTTTACAATTAATAAAAAATTTTTTTGTTTCGAAAAAATCTCCGATCTATATGTATATTAATTATTGCAAATCTGAAAAATGCGTAAATAATTAGTTGTATTTTTATTATTTATCATTTTTGAGTGACAACATTGATTTTAAATACAACTCACGAAAATACGATACACATTTTAGCGCATTAGAACGATAAAAAGTAACGTTATTATCATGATAGATTAACTCCGACAAACTCCGTAAGCCAAGAAAGTTTTTTTGCCACTAATATTGTTAAAGTGGCTTCCTGACGTATTTCTTATGAGACTTCTTCATAGGTTTTTGTGTGTGAACTGGCTTTATAGCAGTTTCTTTCGTTCAGAACATTCATCATACTGTCAAAGTTTCATTAATGACTGTATTCGCCTGTCGGTTGTCCCAGATTTTGTTTAATAAGAAATATTTTGAATTAAAATTTTTCCTAGCTACACGAGTAATTTGTTGCTTAAAATATTGTTCTCTTACATGCCTACATAAGTTTATTAATCAAGGATTACAATACCATATCTGTGAAAAGGCATCAGGATAATCCTTAGTCAAACTTATTTTCCAATTAATTTGAAAGTAAATTAAACTGCCTCTTCAACACCTGATGTATGAGTAAGGTCCATACTATACGTCCTGTTTCAAGGGAGCTTGTCTCGTTGTCCCCAAGGATGGTGTCAGGACTTCAAAATATCCTGTTTTCAAAAACTTAACAATAGATTTTGCAACCGAAAAGGAAGCAGACTTTTTTTTAGGATAGCATTTGTTGCGGGACTTTTTTATAATCGCAATTGTTGTGGAACTCTTTTTCACGAATTGTGTAGATGGAATATTTGTCTCGCAAAAAAAGAATCATGTTATATAAGGGGTTAATGTTATATGCTTTATGACTCCTTAAAATTATACAGGATATTTTTGTTGTTTTTTTTTGTTGGAATGCAGTACACTATAGCTGAAATACGAGAAAATTATATCTCATTGTCAGCTTTAAATTTGTCATCTGAAATCTTCGTTCAGCAAGTCATTTTTCAACTTTCGGAAGTCAAGGAAATTACATTTGCAGTGCTCACTTCATCACGGGATCACTTCAAAGCGTAGCTCGGCTATTGGGGCAAATTGGTTTTTACCATTTTGGGCTCATTTCGAATACCAATCTTAAATAGATCGAGAAGTATGAGATTTTCCTGTGATAATTTTTCTTTTATTCAGATAATCGGTATTCATACCACATGAAATGTGAATTAATCCTTTGAAATGATCAGCATAATTTTTCTTATTGGAGAACTTCATCTGAATTCAATAATTTTTTCTTTCGACTGCCTCTTTATTTCAGATATGAACTTTCGTAAAAATCTCCTAAAGATATAGTGCCAACGGGTAAAAGAACTTTTTCATAGGGCAAATTGGTAGCAAATAGAAATATGATTTACTGACATTGGCTATATAGCAACTCTCTGCATCTTTAACGACTGATCCTTGAGTATTTATTTTTTTCCATCTTCAATTACCATTTTGTCATGTACTCATCATGACAACCACAATTAATTTTTTAATATTCATGCAGTTTGTGAACTACTTTTTGAGTTTCTTTTTTCCTTAATTTTTTCTAATAACGATAATAAATTAAAAACAAAAAAATAATAAACAGACCGTGTAAAATTGCTTGCAATACTTCTTCTAAACTGTTTATCTGTTATAAAGAAAGGAGAAAAATTGTAACGAACCACGCGAATCTTTCCAATGCTCTCTATTCATTTGCTTTTAAGGCGAACGTTAAATAAGACTTGACTGCTTCCCAGTATTTCTCCCGGCCATTTATATGCATTTCACACGTCATAACGAGAAAGAAACTTGATAGATTGAGGGAACACTTTTGTGTTAACTACAAAACAGAAGGTTTATATATTTTCATTTTATTTCCAGTTTCAACGTAAAAGAATATCAATCAGTAGACCCTAAAAAGGGTTTTTTAGAAATTATCATCATGCATCGACTTCGAACAACGTTCAAAAGGTCTCGAACACCCACAGGGGCCGAAATGAAGATGCAAAGCAGTCTTGAAGTACCCAAACAGGTAGGAACTTTTTCAAAATATTTATTCATAAAAAAATATTTTAAAAATTCAGATTCGTTCGGCTTCTTTTGATGAGATCCAGCTGGAAGCTAAACGTTTACAGGAAAACTGTCCGGGAGAGTCACAAGGTTTATTGGGAGTCCCCCAATTAGATCAACGTTCGCGTAGTGTAGACTCAGCAGGTTCGGAAGAATCAGGAAATTTTCTTGAGGTTCCCAGCAGGAGATTTCAAAGACGCCGTTCATCAGGAGGCAAAGGCTCTGTAAGTTGCTTTATAATATAATCGAGTAATACATTTACATTCGGTTATTCATTGCTGAAACAAAAGCTAGAAATCAATTGTCTCTCCTGCAGTAACTGTTTCTTATTATTGATTATGTGTGTATATCGATCCAAGTTACTTGCATTGAGACAGGATTTGAATGCCAATTTATAACATATTTACGTAATAGCCGGTATTTATTATTTCGCAGATATGCGTGCATTGTACGTGTAAAGAAGAATATGACCGGTTGCATCCTCCTGAAGAAGTTCCTCCGGGCCCTCCGGAATGGTTGCCTTATTTGTCAGACTCTTCCAGTGAAGATGATGAAGACGAGTCCGAAGATGATGAAGTCAATAACAGTAGAGACACCACAACAGACTACAGCAGGAATACAACAAACTGTAGCCAAGAGACTACCGATTATAGTGGCACAGACAATAGCAGGGAAAATAGCGTGGATCCTCCTGAGTTCGTATTAACGGTGACTTTACTACCTTCATTACCAGTACCCGTCGTTCAATCGCCGCCTCCAATTCCTTCTTCGCCTGTGATAGAATTTTTTCCACCGGATGCTGATCCTGAAGTACCATTAACACCCACGCAATCTAGGTAAACACTTCCATATAAAGTTACTTTAAATACTAAAGGCAATAATCGTCTCAGACGTAAGTCTATTCATCGTCAAGAAGCCTTTGTCGCGGAACCCACGGGAACTTCCTTGGAAAATGTGTCATATCCGCCTTCGGAGCAGTATTCAGAGGGTACCTCAGAAGGAGCGTTATCAGAAGGTGACGTCGTCCATACGACTATACCAGGCCTGGTAGTTAGTGATATCTACTTGCAAGTGAGTCATCATATAAATTTTATGTCTGTATGCCAAGAGAGTGAGTTCAAAAATAGAGGCTTCTTTAACTCTTATTCACACTCCACTATATTTGTCGAGAATGAATTGTTTTGATCCGATATAAAGCTTGGGATTATAAATTGCCAGAGATTATTGTAAGAAAGGGATACAGGTGTAGGCTATTATACGGAAATTTTTTATGGTTATTGATGATGAATGTAAATCCGATGGAGTTTTGTAAGTAGGTTTTTAAGAAATTTTGTTAATGTAATTGTATTAAATTCCTCCTGATTTCACACAGAGATTTTGTAAAAGCCAATATCTTTCAGGCGACGAAATATTTATTTTAAATAGACTTGTCAACCGGGAAGGCTATCGTTTTTGAATTACAGAGAATTTCCGTTTGTTAGCTAAATTCACAAAAATAAATACGAAGATTTAACTCCGTAAATAAGATTAGATATCCAGACAGAAGAAGTACAATTAAAAAATCCATAAACCATCTGAAATAATATAATAAAACTAGGGTATAATGACAATAATTGCAACATATGTAAAATTTGCTACATAAGTGAAATTAAGGTTGCATTCATTAGCTCGCTACCTCATGTATAATATCTTAGGTATAATATCTTTCTATCATGCGAAAGATTATATACAGAGTGTGCCAGTAAAAACCAAACACCCAAAATAATTTTTTTTTGTGAGATTTACAAAAATTCGGGAAGACACATACATTACAGTTTCGAAGGGAGGCACTTTAAGATACCTATATGATAACTAATCTATTTCATCACTCCTCCTTTCAGAGCTAACCCCTTAAAAAATTTAAATGGAAATGGGATCATGTGGCACTTTATTTGAAAGGTCTTCACATAACCTTTCCAACTGTACTTAACTTTTTACATTTGGCTGAATACTTTTAGAGAGAACACTTCTTAAAAATGGCCTTACACATAACATGATGAATTTTATAGTCTGCAATCAGCTACGTGTCCGTCTTTCTATCTACAGGCATCCTAAAAACAATTAAAAAGCTGCAGATATACATGGAGGAATATTAGAGTTGTTCAATATTCTTATTTGATTGCTTTTTATTGCCATTGTTATAGGCATAGCTTTATAACCAGTCAAAGAAAGTAATAAAAATTTAAGGGAAAAAATAAGGAAAGAACATGGAACACATCATCAAACGGTACTTACTAACTTGTAGAAAAATTTTTAATAACAAACCATATACAGTGTGGCTCATTTAAAACCGAACCACCCCTGTAAAATCTTTATTTATAGTCCGATTTTGATGATTTTTTTTTAAATTGTTGACCATCAAAAACTCTATCCTGGGACAACCTCTTGTCGCGTTTGTTTAAAAACCAAGGCCTATTTTGCCTCTTTTTCATGGCCAAATTTCAAGAAAACCGTTTAGGGATTTTTTTGACTTCGGGGTCGTGTTTAGAATAATTTCAAATAGTTCTACCCCAAATTTCATTAAAAAAGGTTTGTTCTTAAAAAAGTTGCAGGGCAACGAAATATGCCCAATTTAGAGAGGAATATCCCTGTAAAATCTTTATTTGCAGTTCGATTTTGATCATTTTTTTTTAACTTATAGAGCATCTAAAACTCTATCTTGTAACAAGTTCTTAAGAAAAAATGAAAATAAAAAAAAAATTTTTAAAAATGGAAAAACAAAAAATTTTCATTTATTTTTTTATTTTTATTTTTTCTTAAAAACTTGTCCCAAGATAGAGTTTTAGACACTCTACAAGTTAAAAAAAATATATCAAAATCGAACCGCAAAAAAAGGTTTTACAGGGATATTCCTCTCTAAATTGGGCATATTTCCTTGCCCTGTAACTTTTTTAAGAACAAACCTTTTTTAATGAAATTGGGGGTAGAACTATTTGAAATTATTCTAAACACGACCCCGAAGTCAAATTAAGAAAAAAAATCCCTAAACGGTTTTCTTGAAATTTGGCCATGAAAAAGAGGCAAAATAGGCCTTGGTTTTTAAACAAACGCGACAAGAGGTTGTCCCAGGATAGAGTTTTTGATGGTCAACAATTTAAAAAAAATCATCAAAATCGGACTATAAATAAAGATTTTACAGGGTGGTTCGGTTTTAAATGAGCCACACTGTATGTAATGAAATGGAGACAGATTCTAAATAACTAAAATGCTCTTCACAGAATTCGAACTACAAATTGACGTTTACGAAAACATGCCGAAATATAAAGCATGTAAATATATATTCCAAAACGATATTTTCGAATATAGACTTCAAATATTTGTTTTTAAGTAAGACCTGAAATTTGTTAATAATACTTATTGTCTTCTACTGAAATACATTGTTTTCTGCCCTTGTACATTTTTACGTTTCAGTATTACCTTTTTAAGCCTTTCAATTTTTAATGCCACGTTGCCAAAATGTCTTTTTAATTTTACGAGGCATTCCACAACTTTATTTAACGAGAGAAATAATTTAAAATGCAGTGATGCTTAAAAGTTTATAGCAATTATTTTATGAGCAAAAGCCCTTTTTATTCAGGAAATTTTAATTAAACCTTCAAAAAGCACTCATAAAGCGCTGTGTTATTAGGCTTGTTTTTGAAAAATTTAATTATTTCTCAAATACACAGTTTTTTACCGAATACGCATACAGGGCATTGTGTAGTAGCTATCTATACATCGCAGAAATGATATGCCGACATCAACTTAGTTCGTAGAAGACTAGTATAAAATGATTTTGTTATAGCAGTTTATGTGATATTATACAAATAAATTTTATAACTTTCGAATTGCGCCATGAAGCCAAATTTTTCAATATAGCTTCAAGCTTTTCTCAGCAGTCATGGTCCCCTTCATTACCATATTTTATTTTTCAATCTCAGGTCTTATAAGATCAAATAAAAAGGGAAACGTCACATTGGTCGATTTGCCAATAATTTAGAAAATCACCTTTCTTATATTTCAATTTCTAGACAATGACGTGAAGACGTATCAGTATGGGTTCTCTATGTATTTTTGAGATTTTTATATGGCATCCTGAATAACCCTCTACCAGGGGATAGGGAAACAATATTTATGGAAAAGTGATATATGAAAATAAAAAATAACAAACATGCCATTGAATAGAGCCATAAGATGCTCGAAATCTTTGATTAAAAGATTCGTCAGAATAGAGACGGCCATTAAAAAAGAAGGAAAATTCTATAAGTCTTATACAGACAGACAGGGGCCCCAATTAGAGGTGAAAGAGAATTTTCTTAACGTACATCAGCAAAATAAAGGACAAAATAGGAAATTGTTACAAAATATTCGATTGTTTAGGCATCACTTGTAGAGAAGAAGGATTCGCCATCAACTTACGATAGTTTCAAGCCATTACGTAGACTGAGTAAACGAGTTGTCGAGGAGACCTTTGTAGAGTACAATATCTATAGGCAATTTGTCTTGTTAATTCCTCAAGTTATGATTGGAGATGGATCTTTCCTCCATTGTGCCCACCATAATCCCCTTTGGAGATGAAACTTCAGATGTATATATTGAAAGAAATTTATGTAGTTGTTTTTTTTCTACTATTAAAACCCGTAACGTGGAATTAACCTAATTTAAATATAAAATAAGAAAAATATTCCTGCTCCTTATCTTATTTTAAAAAAATTACATTTTAGAATAGAAAAATCTTGTACTTAACAGATATTTACTTGCAGGTTCCCGACTTAAAACGCGATCGTGCCGCTTCGGTGGACTCCTGTTTCTCCAAAGTACCTGAAAAGAAGACTGAAGAATTGCAACATTCCGGAGTGAGCCTGGAAGTACCTGTCGGTCCCAATGTGGCTCTTAGATCGCGTTCAGTTGACATTGTGTTGCCAACTGAAGAACAAGCCCGATATAAGGCATTGGCCATGACGGCTCCTCCTCAAGCTGCCAATTTAAATAGGTACCATAGTTGTTGCATGAGCTTACGTGGTACCTTGTTTCAGTCTCAACAAAGTCTTTTTTTGTCATGTTAATTTAGTTATGGAGCTTATTTTATAAAATATTTATTTAACACTTCATCACTGTATTTTGTTTTTATATATTTACCTACAGGATTTTCAGGATAAAATATGGTTGATTCTACATTATAGTGTGTAAATTAATAAAATCTGAAGTGTTATGAGTTTCTTCAGAACGGATAGTATTAGCGAACTATCACATTATCAAAAGAACCAATTTTCCTTAAACTTGTCCTACTTAATCAGAAAACCTCGCAAGCTTAACCAACATAGCAAATGCAAATGGTCTTTCCGTTCATTTCTCCACGATTTACTTATAAATTTAGTAGAAATTCGAGTTCGATATCGACGTTTTAATGGTAATTGACTTTTTTAAAATAACAATTCAAATTAATACAACGTATCTCAATATCAAAGTTGATTAAAAACGAAAGCAGAATGTCAACGAAATAATATCACAAAATTTTGTATAGAATTTTTAACATTCACAATCAAAATCTGTAGATTTTATTAAATTAGCTCCTTTTGAAATCTTTCTACTTTTGTGTCACTTTAAAGATACATTTTAAGTTACAAACTCCTTTCTCCATTATCTTCTGAAAAAGAAGATTTTCTTTAATAACAGATCTGAAAGAAATGATGTTATAACAATTCTCATAAACTCAAAGAAGTCCTGGATAAGTGATTTTGATAACCACTTCTATATACCTTGTTTCATGTTAATACATGTTAGCAAAGCTCGAGTGTTTTATTTTCTGTTTCGTGTACAATGTAAAACTATAGCAACTAAAAGATAAGGTCCAAAAGTCATTTTTTAATTTAGTTACACATCGATAAAGTTTTAATTCATTTAGAAAAAATGTATGAAAATATCTCTATTCATCTTGTTTTGCTTTATAAATTCAACAGCGTAACACACATTGCAAACAGCGCTGGGATGTGAACAAGAAACATACGGAAAGAAATAAGAACTTTGAATGTTTTCATTCAACCCTAATGTATTAAGCAGTGAATACCGTATGAAGAAACATACATCCCACACTATTTCGCACATTGCACATATTTTAGTTTTTATTCTTTAAAATAGAGGTATCCATAGTTTTTCTTACTCATTTTCATACTAGAGGGTTACTAGTCATATTGACCCTAGTAACCCTCTACAAAATTTTGCGGGCCGGACTATTCAAATAGTTTTCCAATATTAATATGTGTATTAGGTAAGATATGGTAAAATTAAGTTGTTGATGAGCATAACCGATAGAACGAATCCCAATACCTTCTGGTCCGCCGCGGACCGTAGTTTGGCGACCTTTGCTTTGAAGGAACCCATAGACTGAATTTTCGTTAAACTGCGGTGTGCCAACAATAAGTTAGTTTGAACTAAAACGAACATGTAAAGTTTGCATTTTGGTTTAACTACTTTACTCGATGAAGAAGTCATTGAATGTGGGTGGTATCGAAATTTTTACTCATATAAATTTGTCAAACACACGTGAACTGGAACCCAGAAAACTAAATTCGAACTATATAGTAATCAAATATAAAGTTATCAGAAATACGCCACTGCGAAAACCATCGTTTTTTCAAACTATTCGTGGCACACACTTCAGACTTGCTAGCTTATCCAGCAAATCCGACTAAAGATCCGACTTAATCAGACTAAAGTTGCTTTTTTCCATCGGTTTTGCTCAACGGAGAAAAGATTGCTTACAAATGGAGACAACTTCGGCCAGTTTCCGTAAAACAAGTTAAGTTACAACTTTAACACTACAACACTTACAAACTTTAGCAACTTTTACTCGTTTTTCTTTAATTTTCTTAGCTCTTCTTTCTTTAGGAGTACATACATACCCATGTGGTTAAAGTTTACCAGTTAAATTTTGAAACATCCTGTATAATTCGGTCTAAACGCATTTCTACCGAATCTTTCTCAAATATAATTGTTTTCTGTCTCTCTCTCACTTACATACACTTTCTGTTGTCGGGAAATAAACGTACACAATATCCTGGTATATTTTTACGTTTTCACGATTCTCTTGGGGATGTTGCGAAAGTACGGAAAGTAAACTAACGGATCTAGACTTTTATTCGGTCGAGTAGGAAAATAATTGCCACCTAAAGAATAAAAAAATACGACCCGCATTGGCCACAAAAGAACGATGACTATTAAATTATCCAAAAAGAGCAAAGGGCAACCAACGAAAAAAAACCGTTCTGTAAACCCTTTGGGGTTAGAACACGATATATAACCCATCTCGTGCACATTTTGCCAGAGCACGGTTGAATATTTAAAGATCCGACCCTTTTCTTATAGACATATAACAGAGAAAACCTGTTGTCCGCGTTCGTTTTGATAAGCCCTAGACCTGGATAAACGTATACGAGTCTGGAAAAGGTGATCTTGTTGTGAAACTTCTGTGAGTATAAAATAGGCTAACATTTTCAGCTAACAGAGAGGGTACAAAAACATTAGATTTAAGGTCAAAACGAAATTGATTTCTAGTCCTAAAACTTCCTCATGGGATTGTTAAAGGAAATGTCAGCCAACTTTTAATCTTACCAATATCATGTAGTAGAGAATTTTTATTGGAATTTTCTTTTAATAACCATTTGAATTTTATTTATTAGGAAATGGTAACGACGTTTCTAATACACAGTTTTCAACATTTTAAATAAATATTTATACAATTTCAAAGGTAATTATTATTTTTAAAATCATATAAAATGATTCATAAATCGACAGCTTGAAAGTTTCGCCACCTGTTAAGTGTTATTTTAAATGCTATTGTGTTTGAGTCTGATTGTATTTGAAATAATAAATTAAATACGAGGTATGGTCAATTCTAAATCTACATAAAAAAATAGGTGGTTTACTTTTTCTCTTCAGCTGCTTAATACAAAAGTAATTTGCCTTAAAACATTCATTGAAGTCAATTTTTGTGATTTCTTCAATTGTATCTACGTCAGTATGTCTTACTTTCATGGCACTATTTTGATTTTCGCAACTAGCTTTAGGTCATAGTGTGACTAATCATAGAAATATAGCAGTTATAAACAATTCTAGCAACTGAAATAGATTTAAACTGTCAACAAAGCCATAATTCAAAGTTCACAATTAATACGTTGACTGCCAACTACGAGTTAACTCGTAGTTAGCATTCCGGTCTAGCAAGCCAACTGCGAGATAATTGGTAGAAATTTTTTTTTTCAAAAAAAATGAGTTTCACATATTTTTTAATATTTGGCACATATGAGAAATGCAATTTTCAAGAATATTATACAGTCGAATCAAAAAATTTTTTGAGACCAGAATTTTGAAAATAGTTATGTCAGTCAACTTGTTAAGAACATCTCTCATGTTTTACTTAAAGAAAGTGCAATAATCCAAAATTACTATACAATGACCCATTTTCTTTAACTCTATGGAAATTGTTCATTCTTAGAGTACTATCGCGAAATGCATTTTCAAGAGTATTTTTTAATACGTCTAAAAATTTGAACGATGTTCTTTAAACACAAACCCCACTTCGTTATATTCAGAAATATCAAGTCACAGGCCTTTGGATTATGGGACATAAGCAGCTCATAAATGAACCCTATTAATTTTATGAAAAAGATTCAAGATATCCTTTTTTGAGCAGTCAATATTTAGTTTAGTTCTCAGACGGTGTGCTTATGTTCCTAATGGACCAAGCGGAGAAAACGGTAAAGATTATTGCAGGGAAGTTTCATCAGGATATTATATCTATATCCGGACATATATTCACAAATTTTTTCAATGAAATAAAGAACTATATGATCAAAAGAATGGGTATGATGGAAGGCTCACTGACTAAACTTTATATTCTCACTCTGTTTATTAAAAAATATTAATAATGTGAGAAAGAACTACGCTTATCGTTAAGAAGAAAATTAGCTTGCTGTTTTAAAGTTAATCATACCTACTTTTTTACATAAAACATATGACATAAATACTCTACAGATTAATTCTTTAATCATCTATTCCAGTTCATCGAAGAGGGAAAGAAAAATAAGATTTATTTCTTTGATATTATTGTCATAGAAATACAGGGTAGTTAGAGGTGCAATATTAACATTATTGCTTGAGTCCATTATAACTTTTTTATTTACAATTAAACTATTCATAAATTTGTTTTAAAACATCGTTTATAAATTAAAAACATTATTAATTTAAACGCGAAAAAGTATAGTTGGCAAGTGCTAATTATTTGCTTCTTCGCAAGTTTGTGCGCTTTTTCAAACACTTGTAGTTGAAGGTGGATCGCTGGTTTATTGATGTTCACTTTTATTTTCTACTAGCCTCAAAGACAAAGATCAAAGTTGCTCCTGCAGGAAATAATATATCATCCGAAGATCTCCCATTAGAAAGCCATTGTCTCCCTAGCAAAGTAAGCCGTGGTTCTACCTTGTTGAAAGTCCATAGTTTACAAGAACTCGTTCAAAAAATTATTCACATAATGCAGTAATGAACAATATACATAGATAATAACTTCAGCACCAGTTAGTTTGTAAATGATCCGTTCGGACATCGCACTAAACATTACGTACACTTAAGTGAGTATATTGTTGCTGGTGAACCGCTCTTTAATTCTCCGAACTAGGCATATTCGCAATGAAATCCATGCTATGCTATCTGAAATTTTTGCAAAAAGTCATGCAATTTGCGAAGTAGTAAATGACTAACACGTACGAGACATTTATAATCTCTATTTATATACGACATTTTAAATAAATTTATTAACTATTTACTTACAAATAAAAAAGTTATAAAGTACTCAAACCGTAATGTTTATTTTACACCAACCAGTAGAAAATGGAACACATAAACTAATATTAACTATGGGAAAGCAGACATGATTTATGACCTAGAATTGAAAGGAAAAGCTTCGTTAGCCAAGAGCTGCTGTCGGTATTCTAGTCACCTGGTAGCACGCAAAAGGTTTTGGTGGCACAAAAAATAATTAATGGATTCTAAAAAAAGGAATTATAACTTAAAATATAGATGGCACACTACTAAATCTAAATGGATTTTTCTTGAAAAAGTAGTACACTTTCATGAACTCTATATCAATCGTTGGACTCCAAAGTATAGACCAAGAACGTCAAACTCGCAGTTACAATAAAAAAAATATTCAAAATTGGAAAGACCAATGAAATTCATTGTTACAAGTAAAATTTGATTGCGTACCAAACAATTTCTTTTAGATCTACTCGTATATAGGAACAACTAAAACTAATTAAACTAATCCTACAATAGCATATTTTCCAATCGAGGCAATATAAGAAATCATGACTGATTGAACCATATCAAAGTTTAAGCAGTGCACAACATTTTATTACAAAATACACACATTATCGAATGAGAAATGTGTCGTGAATTCGTGGTTGGCGACAGAAATCATTTGGCAAATTTAATGTCATTGAATTCTTCACAGGATGTTGCATACACATTATTTGTAACTATAGAATGACACCAAAAGAAGAAAAAGAAGAAAAACCACTCTTTCGAATTTCATATACGATTAAATGTTGAACGTAAATTTTCTATTTTCTTTTTTACTTACATATACTATGGTGTATACTTTCAAGTTCCTCGAACGTATCATTTTTCGATGTACTGTCTTTATATAAAAAATTCTTGATATAGTATCATCTATAAAAACTAAATTTTTTAATATTTCATTCCAAATCCAAGATATAAGGGACTTTCGAATGATAAGCAGCATTATAACATGCTGTAATGAGACATGTACAAGTCGACTTTTATTGTTTCAGTTCAAAAATTATGTGCTGTTATTCAAATGTTGCTTTAGTGGAATTACTCCTTTAAAAAAAACAAGAAAAATCGCGGTTTAACGTAGCTCATCTACTTTTAGATCTAATATCTCTATCAACACAGTTGCTACACTCCATAGTACAATAAAGACATATTTTTTCATATCATAATTTTTAAAGAAGCAATCGAAATACGGAAAAGTTAACATTAATCTTAGGCCGAAGCAATTGTTTATTATTTCAGTCAATATTGATCACTTTACTCCCTATTTTATCATCTTATCCTTAAAATTACTTCTAATAACCATCAATAAACACTTGATTTGGGCCTAATTATGAATTAACTTTTGGCAGTTTAGTTTGAAAAATGGTCCCAATTTTAGTAGCACTCGTTGCTTAAGCACTACTTTTATTAGGCAATTTTAAAATTCACTTCTGCCCATTTTGAAAGTTAAATGGGTATTTCATATTTTCTATTTTGTTTTATAAATTACTTAAGGGCACCCGTAGGTCAAAAAACTTTGAAAAAATGGATTTTTAGATTTTTATATAAAAAAATACTACATTTATTGCTGAAAATTTTGGTATATTTTGTAAAAAAATTTGAAGTTTATAACTCGTTAAAAAAAAATGTCAAAGATGGAGAGTCCTCTCATAGTTAGTGCGCTCCTCTCGCATATGCCGGGTCGTCGCCTTCTGCATCAGTAAATTTACTTTCGAGCCTTTTTCTCTTCAAAGTTCTATTCTGTCTTGCTATTTTCGTCATATTTGCGGTATCTGTATTAGCCTTTTTTATTCTTTTGATATCTATATTTTTCAATCCTTTCACTGTGAAAACACCTGGACTAATCCCTAATTTTTCCAAAACTTTACATTTCACCACGTTCCCTGAATTATAAGTCGCGACTGCATCATAAACCCCATATTTTAGGCGTTCAATACCCACAAACACTCTTTTTGGAACCCGCGACCAAATCACATTGTTCAAGCTTTCACACATATTCTGGGTTTTCCCGTGTAAACATTTTTTCAATAAATCGGGGTGAGCTAAATCATGAAACACCGGCTTTATGTAATTCATTACAATAGGGTCAATATGAAAGTGCTCTCGATGGCTATATTTATTTTTGGAAATTTGAGCGTGATTATATTTACACCATGTACTATCACCCTGAGGGCACAAACCGTGACTAGGATGTTCGTCAGAAGAAATTACATGAAAGAAGAGTGCCCATACTGCTTTTTTCATGTCGTCAAGATTGTTTCTGTTGTTTCGGATTGCTTGACCATAATAGTTTTGGAATTTATCAATGACAAGGTTCGTTAGTCTGCGTTGAAGAGTTTTCCCATCAGGTAAGACTTCTCCTTTTTTTCTCAACGTTCTGAGTCTAGTGCCCATCCTTTTCTGAATATGACCAATACATTCAAGCTTTTCAATTTTTACGTCTGGACCATAAGGCTGGGCTTCTAAAACTGATTTGAACGCTTTAGAATCTCCATCTCCCAAATACTTTGTGAAGCGAACATTGAACGAATTAGAACGATTAAAAATTTGTTTGACCCCAGCGACTTCCATGCCACCAGACGTTCCATGATAGTTTGTAGAGCATTTTTCATCATGTTTATTCAATAGCCTGCCTTGGCAGTGACAGAACTTCGAAAGTATAGCAATGTCAATGACTTTGCCTGTATCAACACTGCATGCACTAACTATACCATTCTGTGACGAAAATCCTCTTTTTTGCCATGACCCATCTAACGCCACAGATAAATCTCGGCAGCCTTCATTTTCCGCAACTGCCTCGTCAAGTGCCTTCCTCATTTCTTCTTCACACACATCCTTTACAGCTTCTGCTACATATTTTTGTTGGTCGGTAAAACGCTTTGGTGGAGGTGGTAAATTCATCAATGTACAAAAAGTCTCAGCCCCAGCTTCTCCCTTTCCTATTGATCTCATAGCGTAAACCAACCGCAAATTTATTTCGTAAATGCGATTACTGGAATTCATCTCACAAACAGGCTTTTTTGAAGTTATATAAACACGTTCCAGGTCGCAATTCGTACAAATTATTACAGCTTGTGTTGCAAGACCAGTTCTTCGTCCATAACTGAACGAAATTTTACCCCCGCATTTACAATAAAGGAACTCGCTCAAAAATTCTACAAACTCTCTAAGGTTTACAATGTCGTACAAACTGTTACCAGTGAAATAGGCATATTTATTCAATTCGGAAATCAACTTTTTCTCTGAAACAGAATTTATTGGAGTACCAGAAGGATTATCGCTGTTAGACAATACTATACTAGTCGGAGGAGTAGCAACTGTGTCGTCACGGATAGGACGCAGTTTTGATCGTAATTGGGGAGGAACAGCCTTAGATTTTTTATAAGCATGCTTGAATCGAGGCATGGGTAATTTAAAATTTCGAAATAAAAGAAAAAAAATCACGAAAGGCTTTGACACTAACCAACGAATATAAAACGAAACACCTACATATAAGGTAACCAACACATGAACTGCAAAACAAAGTGATACGAAATCTCCAAAAAAATGCGAAAGTTTTATCAGTGATTTTATTCAGAATTGATTAAATAGTTTAGCTGACGTCTGACAAAGAGAAAAGATAATAGAACATTGAAGAAATAGACTTGAAATGAGGTCGATTCCTACTTTTTACAAAAATCGTGTTTTTCTCGAAACCCTGATTTTGAAATTTCGGTACATGCTGCAGGAATACTATTCGTCCTATGAAGATGATTTTTTTTTTAAATATTCAGTAAGACTAAGAGAATGTTGACACCGGACGGTTTCTAGAAATTTTTCTTAGAAATATTATTTCTGAGCTACAAACATCAAAATAATTAACAAGAATTTTAGACACGAATAAAATTTATATTTATTCATTAATCAAAAAATGCTCCGGCATTAGCAAAGATCAACATCTTCTTTAATCCCTGTAAAAATTTCAATGAGATAAATTGAAGAACAAACTCAGGGCATGTACCGAAATATAGCGCGTACTCCCATTTGATTCAATGTGTTGAGCGGGAAACCTACGGGTGCCCTTAA
>JABRWK010000110.1:95293-108074 GCA_013372445.1 Hypothenemus hampei | reverse complement strand
ACCCAGTAAAAATAATAATTAGATCTTGTAATTTTGGCAAAATAATGCTTCAAAATAGAATATCAATTGATCAGAATGTAAGCAAAAACTCTTTTTTATTGAAACTCTGATCAATTGATACTCTATTTTGAAGCATTATTCTGCCAAAATTACAAGATCTAATTATTATTTTTACTGGGTGGTGCATTTCATATGAAAGTGAGTGTATTTAAAAACATGAAATATCTCTAACTTGATTCGTTGTAATGGAAGCATACATATAGTACATATTTTTGTTACAGGGAAATTAGTAACGGGTGTACGATTAAATTCCTATTCAAGTAGGCTATGGAACAATGGAGAAACGAAAGACGTATGGCGATTCTTACTTCGTACGGCGAAGTGAAAAAAATTTGTTTTGATTTTCACTTCGCCGTACGAAGTAAGAATCGCCATACGTCTTTCGTTTCTCAATTGTTCTATAGCCTACTTGAATAGCAATTTAATCGTACACCCGTTACCTATACGTCATCTTATTATATTACTTGGTCGGTATTTTTTTAATCGCTCAGTTTTATTCTGGATTGAGAGTATTCCTTCCCAGATAAGTATCATTTTTCGATGAAGTAACTTTCCCTTAATACTGGGAAAACTGTTTTCTCTCAATACCGGACAGTGCAAATCTCAATCCTGTATTTTAACTTTGTTTTTAATAAATTTTGAGATTAATTATCTCATTTTCAGTAATTATTAGAAAATAAATAACCAATAACATAGTCAAGAAAGGGGGATGATGGAACAAAATAAATTTTAAATCTAGAATAAAGTTTTAGCAGAAAACATCAGTTTAACAGAAACGACTTTAAAATATGGTGTACCAAAAAGTACCTTATCAGGTAAATTAAATTCTTTAAAATCTGGAAATGAAGTTATGTTAAAGCCTAAATTAGGTAGATTTGAAAAACATTTTCATGCAAAATAACAAACATATTGTTATTCTTGTTATCTTATTAAGAAAACCTTAAGTATTCATTATTAAAAGCATTCCTCCTACTTTGTCCGATATTGGGCACTTTAGGATCTCTTAAAATCATATACCAACATTTCCTGTTAATTTAAGTTAATTAGTACCGTAATTTGGATTACTTTTGGGATTTACTTTAATATCTGGTATTGTTAACCTACAAATAATGTTGATTAGGACGATGAAAATGTTATATTTTTTATTTATTTTAAATAAGCATTAAGTGTCTGGTTCTGGGAGAACTCCACCTTACTATTTTTTAAGATGAGTTAATTTTTTTTAAGTTTTCAGTTCATAATTACCTGTAAGAAACTATGGTTGCATTACGTATTGTGTAATAAATTCATAGAAAGAACATTTAAATTTATATTTTTAACAATAATGGAAAGTAATTGGCCCTTGCGACATATTTCGGTGTGCCATTTATTCCGCAAGAATTTTAAAGTAAGATATTTATTGACAAATGTGGAAATATAGTATATAAAGTTTCATCAAATTTTATTGCTACATGTGGCAAGTCAATTTTCGAAATTTTTCCCCATTTCTCCGTTGTATATTGAAATATATTTAAGCAAACATGGACCCCGCTACCTAATGGAATGAGATCCATCATTTAAACCCACTGGCAAAATTCTCTCATAAATTTGGTATAATATTGCACAAGCTGAAATCAACTTACGTTAGATGCGAATGGGTTAATGTTGACTTTTATTGTTATTTAAGGTCTATCAAAAATTACACTTACTTTTTGATTGAGAAGTGTAGATCTTCTTTATGATAATAATCGTTTTAATACTGTTCACCCCACTAAAAACATCTTGAAAAAGTTGCATTGGCAAAAACTTCTCTATCTCTCCTATAATCCTAATTTATCCCAATGAGCCTTACCTTGCTTTTCCATTTATTTGGACGACAGAAAGAAGCTTTAGAAACCATCAGATTTGCGGATCATCATTTGTGCACAACTGCCTGAACGGACAGCCAATACCGTTCTATAAAAACGGACTTATTGTACTTGTAGGACTTTTACCACTGGAAAAATACTACATACTTGTAAACCACAATTGGGAATATCCTCCTAAGATACGGCATGCAATGAGAACCTAATATTTCGTGGATGTATTGTATGTATTGTATTGTATCGTGTATGTATTGTAGAATTGTATTCCATTCCTGATCCCATCCAATCGGCAAGAAAAAGACTAAAACTTATCATACACTTGTAAACACTGGGTGTCCAGCTGTCTATATGGCGGAATTTATTTCTTGTGTCAAATTTCTTTAAAGATTAATAAATTTCTGACTTAAATTTCAATATATTTCATACAGATAGAGTAAATATTAAGAAAACAGCTTTAATTTTATTCTAACATATTTACTTATATTTTTTTTGCATTCAGAAAGAACACAATGAGTCCTTATGATTAACGTATATTATGTATAAAAATACACAATACGTACTTGAATTGAGTTACTTATTAAACAGCCCTCGTACTGAAATGTATCTGAAAAGAGCAAAATTGGTACATCTACCTTTCGTACCAATTCAATCATTTTTCTTATTTGCCGTTCTAGTTTTCAAAGAAACATTCAAATTCAATGCAATTGAATATTTCAAGTTGCAACGAGTTGCCTGATAAATAATTTTCTCTACGAATGAAAACTAAAGATTTTATTCAGAGGAGTTGGAACATTTTTCACTTCAGATTTTGGAAATCTATATGAGCTCTAATAAATCTAGGATTTACCTGGGGCGCTTCACCTTAAACCAAAAGTAATATCCGAGTCTATTTTCGAGAACTGCTATTGAGACAGATTCCATTGTCAATAATGCGAGTCCCCTTTTTCCATTTCCTTATACTTCCCATGTTAATATGGGTTGAAAAATCACAAGGCAATATTTTTGGGATAGATCAATGTATCAAAGGATTTTCCAGACTTACTGCGAAACTCATTTAATAGATGTTTAACAGACATCTGCGGGCTCGTAGATGTCTACATTGTTATTCCGTCAACGATTATCCTTAAGAAAACGTATACGTTATGTATGCAAATTTATAAAATGTGAACATAAAATAAATATTTAAATCAACTCCTGAAGTATATGTACTATAACTGGGGGGCATAGCGAGAAAGAATGTTACAAAGAAATTCTCCTTTTTGGCTTGTTGATAAGTATATGTAAGTCAGCGATAGCGGGTTTTAGATCGTTAGGGAGCTTCTTTATGTATCGACGTTTGCGGGATATTTTCCTTAGTAAAGTCGAAAATAGGGTAGGTAAACTCGATAAAATCTGAACAAATTATCGTAAGAATATCATCCTATCGAAAATATAAAAGTTAATAGAGAATCAAAAGTTTCTGTTTTTACAACAACACTTCAACGGTTATTTGTCAAAAAAATAAAAATCTCATATGGGTCCACCTATGAGTTTCAAAAATTTGGAGATGTTTTGCGACATAACTCAACTGGTCATCCATACAAGTTAAAAATAATACATTTCAATTAAAAATAATACTTATACATTTCTTTTATGGCATAAATTTTTTCAAATATAGCTTTTACTTACCATAAAATCCTCACAGATATAAAGAACATAATTTTGCCCTGAAAACATTCCGAATTTTTATGCTATATACAACACAAAAGTTTCCTATGTCTTTAAAAAAAATAACTGAAATTGTAACGTTTGTCATCCGAAGACAAAAATGTTACGATGTAATAAAACAAAAAAACTGGAGCTGAAAAAGGGTGCCTTTTACATTAAACACCTAAGGCAGCAAAATGTTTTAAAACGAAGAGCTAAAAAGATATAATACGATACATGGTACATACGTGGATGTTAGCGTGCCCGCGTCTGACACTTAAAATTGACATCGTGATTGTATGTATGTATGTCTGTATGTATGTATGTATGTATGTATGTTTGTATGTATGTATATTTGGAATTCAGAAAGGGTCTATATTTAAAACAAATCGTTTCCGTATTATTTTCCAGTACTTTTAAAATATATATTTACTTTTCGTCTTTTATTTAACTACGTACCTAAGAGATTTCCGAGGAGCGAATTAAACGTCGATTTTCTTCGTGAAAATGGAAATTAACGCTGAATAACTCCTTAATGAATCTGATTCGGGATAGTTCCAATATTCCTTACAGTCTGATTGTTCAACTTTCCACAGGAAAGTTGGGGAAACAATAATTATTCTGGCAAGATGCAGCATTGAAAGGCGAAGTAGACTTGGTAATTTAGCAGCTGGCGAAGCCACGTTCCAAATAATTCTTTTAATAAAAATTGTTGTGCAAAAGATGAAATTGAAAAAGTTTAGTCGTTCCCTGACTTTTTATCGTCATATCGCTTTCCATTTTCGATTTATCATATCGATTATGAATGTTATTCCAAAGTTTCGGAAACAATCCGTGTCACAGCAGTAATTCAGCTTCGTTTTTCAATTGATCGATTCCTGCAGGAGCAATTTATCTAAAGTGATACCATCAACATTCCTGTCAAAATATAATTGGCCGATTACACGACTCCCCCATCGCGGCTTTGCAAGTTTATCATTTTCACCGTTTATTCATTACTGTGCATTTTTTGATAAACATTTATATTCATAGTAGACAAACAAAACGAGAACTTTTCCCCAAGGAAATCAATGTTGCGGTCGACTTTTTAATTGAACTCCAATTTTCACTTAACTGTTTCAGTTACAGACTTTTATTCCGAATGGAAAATTACTTTCCAATAGTCACAATTCAATTTCCTCCAACTTTAAAAAGCATACTTCCATCATTATTCTTAGATCAGACCAACTTTTAATTTATAATTTTATGGTGGGTTTGTCTTTTAATGATAATTACTCTTTTTTTTTTAACTAACCGACTAATAAGAGCAGACATTTTCCAGCACAAATACTTGCAGAAAATAATAAGATTTATGTTTCTAATTAATGATATCATTGTCCTCCTAAGGAATGAGACCTCCATTTCAGTCTATAAATAAAATTTCTTCCTTTCCATGATCTGGCGGTTTACGTTTAACTTCAATATTTCAGTTTGATATTTTTCGCCTTTAGGATTCCGTCAAAATGTGCGGAATGATTCTTTAATGTTGAGAAATAGCATGTTCCCATAACGACTATTATTTTCCAGATCATATCACCGAGTCTTTTAGAGTGTGTTTTTAAACTACGATGGGAAATTGATGTGGGTAACAGATCATCGTAAAATAAATATCTACAGTTTGTTTAAGAAACAACCGTGTTTTACTAAAGATAACCTTCTAAAGCAAAATTAACTGGCCTTTAATAGTAACTAGTACCTATTATAAGGTTCTAAACCCTAATTAATCCTATTGAATTTACCGCTTTTCAAGACACAAGAATACCATTTTTCATTTCAAAATTCAAAGTAGTTTTGATATATTTTTAGACTACCAACAAAAAAAATTAAATTTAAAATATTATATCTCAGAAGTGACGCGCTTAGGACAATTTTATTATTTTCAAAAATACATATATTATAAGAAACGATTTGATAATATAGCGTAAAAATATCCTGTAAATTTATGATAAATCCATTTTGCACCACTTTACGAATTCAATCTTGTCTTATAAGGGAACCGCCCGAGGTGTCCCCCCGCGATTTTGATGAAATTTTGCACATAAGTAGTTGAGACTAAAATAATGGACACGTATTTTTTTTGCGGCCATCTTCAAGGTTTAAGGGGTGAAAGCCACCCCCAAAATTTCGTCAATTTTTGTTTTTTGGCGGTAACTTTTGATCCAAAAAGTGATATTGTTTCCGGACGTTTATATGTCGATGGAGAATTGAAAGACGAACATTTTGTTTTTTTTTTACATTGTTCTACGTCATCTGATTCAAAGGTTATCATCAAAAAACGAAAAATGGTCGAAATTTTGGAGATGGCTTTCACCCCTTAAACCTTGAAGATGGCCGTTAAAAAATAATACCTGTCCATTATTTTAGTATCAACTACTTATGTGCAAAATTTCATCAAAATCGGGGAGGGGACACCTCGAGCGGTTCCCTTGTTGCTGCTATTTTATAAAATTTCTATGCTTCCATGTGACATAATTTTACGAAACATTCTGCTTCGTAAAATTGTATCGTGAAATTATGTGACACCATGTATGTATACACGGTGTCCCATATGTAAGGAAACGGTTGGCTATTTCCTAAGTTAAAATACTTATTAATAAAATGTTAAGACAAAAGTTCTGTGGAATGTAAAAATCTATTGAAATATAGAAAAATAAAATATACAGTAGGGTATGCAACAAAAACTAAGTTTTTGATTCTCATACAGCTTGGTGAAAATCTTTTTTCTTATGTCAAAAGAAAAATATTTCTAAATTTTTAGCTGTTATATTAAGATTTTCATCGCGTTTTTCTATATTAAAAAATATTTTATTGTAACTCTCTAAAAAATGTTTTAATAAAATTAAGCAAATGATATTCTAATAGAAAGTCAAATTCCCTACAAAAAAGGTCTTTACAAAAAATTCGCTGGGAATGATACTTTCAGAGACATTAGTACTTAAATTAAAAATTTAATGTTTGAATGAAATGTTAAAGCGCGATAAAATCGTCAAAAAAAGTAAATAATACTAGTAAATAATTATATAAATTCACTGTTGGTGACAAATTATTTGGGCGACTTTATTGCACATTGACATAATGCGGGAGTCTTAAACATCAAATTTTTAATTTAAGATTAAGTATTAATATCACTAAAACGATAGTTCTGAGCGAATTTTTTTATAAGGATCTTTTTTGTAGGGAATGTGATTTTCTATTAGAATATCATTTGCCCAATTTTCTGCAAAAGTTTCTTGGAGAGTTACAATAAGATATTTGTAAAAATGTTTTACGAAAAACGGGATGAGCGACCTCTAAATCTTAATATTAATAGCTAAAAATTTAAAGATATTATTCTCTTTATGTAAGAAAAGATATTTTGGCCAAGCTGATTGTGAGTGGAAAACAAAAACTACATTTTTTTGAACACCTTAATATACAGGTTTGGTCATAAAGGCATAATGAAACTGCACTTTTTTAAATTGAATATCGTATATATTTTTTATCATTTGGATTTCTTATTGAATTCTAAACAAATTTTATTTAGAACACTTTTTTCTAACTTTAATCGTTTTCAAAACATTAAGTTTTCAAATAGCTTAAAATATAAACCATTTTAAGCTATTTTAAGTTCTTAAGAAGCAAAAGTTATAAAATTAGATGTCAAAAATTTCAAAGTGTCATTTATAAGTCGTATTATTGCATTAATCGCCGTGATAATTATGTAAATATTTGAAATTAAGAGGCTATTTGAGAACTTAATATTTTGAAAACGGTTAAAGTTAGAAAAAAGTGTTCCAAATAAAATTTATTTAGAATTCAATAAAGAATCGAAATATTGAAAAATATATAGGGTATACAATTCAAAAAAGTTCTAGTTTAGTTCGTCATGACTCTATGACCCATTCTGTATATTTAATATTTTTAGTTCAATAGATTTTGTTATACCCTAAAACTTTTGTTTTTATATTTTTTTAATAAATGTTTTATTTTAGGAAATAATCGACCGTTTCCGTAAACATGTTTCCTGTTAAGCCGTTTTGTTCACAAATTACAGAGACAACAATCTGTAGAATAAATGGTATAGTAATTCATGGTAAAAGTTTATCAAAATCAAAAACGTTTTATTCTTCGTAAAATGTTGTTATTTCATTATCAATTTAACGTCAAAAACATCAACATAGCCATCTCGTTATAATACTTGCATTCTCTAATTGTACTTTAGCATGTCCAAACAATATTCTCAAGTTTTCATGCGATTCCGCACCGTAGATAATTTTCTCGTATATATTTTTATGCGTTCAATTAAAATTTGATTTATGTTTTACTTTAATGATTTCATATTTAAAAAAGAATCTACATCAACAGTTCTAATGGAGTTCAATTACCAAAACCAAACTAATCGACACATCTGAACTGAATTTTAGCTCAGGGATATATAAATGTTAAGTAAAGCGACTTTTAGCATTTCAGAATCTAATAGAATTAGCCGATTACCGCGCTTTATTTTAAACGCGCGATTTAGATTGTATTCGCTTAGCTGACGCTAGAGTCATGTTAAAAACGACGCTCGTTATTAGAGGCACATTGTTAAATTTCCCTTGGGGCTAGTGGTTATGAACCATGGACGATAATTAAACGGTTCTGTGGTTGTGGCTTTATGCAAATAATTTTCTAGAGGAAAATAGTAGTAAACCTGAGTCATGACCTTCACCTTCGCTATGTTATAGATACTGAAATTGTTACTAGAGAAATACAAGTAACATAGTTGAGTAACATAGTGTTACCATCATTAAAACTTATTAATTCTTAATTTGTTACCATGTGACATTTATATCTTTGAAACACTAAATTATATACTAAGAAACCAGCAATTTCAAGCAAAAAAAATCAGTTTACGCTTATATTTTTGATACACCTTATATATAATATAGTATTATAGAAGCTTTTGTCCTATATTATAGCTGTCATATTGCTGGGTGCAAAGAGATGTTTTAGGGTTTGGGTCAAGCCACATTTTACCTTTCTGTAAATCGAACATTAATTTCTGAACAATCGCAAACTGATGTATATTAAACATGACATAATTACATTAAAGGGCTAAAATTAATATTTCAATCAGTTTGATTCAATTTTCCTACTGGAAAATTTAGGTCTGGATAATTTTATTTCACCTCCAAAACCCCATCACACTAATAATCTCCCATTTAATATACTACTTTCCGGTTATAATTCAGAGTTGATTTAAAACAAGTCCTTAAAATAGGTATTTTATTAAATCCCATAATTCTCCTCGAGTTAATGGCATTTTTATGTTGCAACGCAGTTGTTCAGATCGCAATTTATGAGCGATAGTTAGGTTTTACGAATATTAATGCAATTTTCATCGAATTTTAATTAAATTAATCATAAGCTACGCCTCTTTTTAACTAATATTCCTGTTCAATCATCTGTTCAAATCTCAATCTTCGTTATTTAGTCACAGAAAAATTCATTTAAGGATCATGTTATATAAAATAACATATACAGGGCTGTTGATAAGTCTAGTAATAGCTTAATATCTCACAAACCATACTGTTTATCGAAAAACCTTTAAAGTAAAAGTTGTAGTGCTTTTAAAAATCTATCCAATGAATATAATGTGTGTCATACAGGGTCCGCCAAAAACAAATGGTTAAATAAAGTTACTTTTTTAAATGGAAACTCCTGTATATTATTGTATTTTTGGATTCCTTGTATAATTCTAAACACATTTTATGTAGAACTCCTTATTTCTATTTGCCACCATTTCCGAAATATTAACCATTTAATTTGTTTTTTTCTTTTTTACGGCTTAATACATATCTCGAAAACCGTTAGAGTTTTCAAAAAACTCTAAAGGCAAAAATTGTAGTGTTTTTAAATTGTCAACCCTTTATAATATCTTTTCCTCTGTTGGATGGATTTTTTGTAATGCTCAAGCTAGCCGTTGACATGTCTCAAGTACGGGTGTCATATATGAAGTTTTTATTAATTTTGTAATATTTTGTGTTGTACCATATTAGACTGTAGGATAATATGGATCGAGACTATCAAGAGGACCTTGAAGAATTTTTAGAGTTTGTAGAGTAAAAAGTATAACACACCTGAAAACTTGCTATAGCGTAATAATGCAAACAAGTTAATAAAGCAATGAACGGAGGAATCGGTAAACCCCGATTATTTAACTTTGTAAGCCTTGGTTGTACCAAAGGTAACAAAATATTATGTACAATTTCTTTGCTAAATCTATAACGCCGTTTAAATTGTTCGTTATTATAGATTTCAAATGGATTGGCGGCGTCACATATATATCTTTTTGGCGCTCGCCTGTTTACATTTTGCACATCATCCACTAACTCTAAATATAATTCAGACATAGACTACCTAATTTTAACACAAAACTACTATTTTATACCCATTCACTGCACCATAAATCGGTATTAAGTATCTAATATGGTCATTTTTGTTTCCCCTGTATTGTTTAAATAGTTAGATATTTCAAAAAACTTTTTATACAAAACTTGTTTAGAATGCATCGACATTCACATTTTTGAGAAAAAAAAGGTATGTTTCTGGAAAAACACATAGCGCCTGCGTCGCGACACCGAGCGTCGTTTTCCAAATTAGAACGTTTTTAGCGTTTTTTGTAGCTTACACACTCTTCTTTAATGTGGTGAAAAAATCATATTGCTAAACTCAACCGTTTTCGTAAAATATGGATGGGGTGTCGAGTTTGAATGACCCTGTACATATGTACATACATAACTCGAAATACAAGTCCATCATTACTGCAACGAGTGGTTTACGTATGTATTCAGAATTACTTAGTATTCTATTGTGTTACAGAAGCACGGTGGAAGATACAAATGTTCAGCTTGCAATATCGTTTGTCACGAAGATTGTATAGGAATCCTGATGGACAGGCAAAGGTTCACTTGCAAACCAAGTTTCCGGGACGTAGGCGTGCGACAGTATCGTGAACAAACGACAATTCAACATCATTGGGTTCATCGTAGATCCGAAAAAGGCAAATGCCAGCAATGCGCCAAAGTAAGTTTTTATAATAAATAGATTTTTTTAAGGCAATAGGGACGTTTTGGACTTATTAAATTGAGTTGCAACCATTTATCAGTGTCATCATTCACAAGAAAGATAAATAACATCAACGTCTAAGGATAGATTCGGTCAAAAGAAAATCCTTGGGCGACTAAACGTTATTATTTTATGGTTAGTCGAGTTCAGGGACTGAATTTTTCTGAAACAATTTTTTGACGTCAATGAATTCTTAGAGCTTTTGGGGTTGTTGGTTCAACCGAACGGTTATAAAGAGGTTTTTTTCATTTCAATTTTAAGAACGTCCCAATTCTATTTAAAATACGAACTTAAAATGAAGGAAACGACTGAAAAAATATTATTCTTTCCTTTTAAAAACAGGCTTCAAAGAATATTAACTTTCTACTCCTTTCCAATCAAGCAAATGAAATTAGGCATACAACTGAAAGCATCGGGGCGAATAAAATGATTTCTTTTCTGCGTTAGTGAATGTCTCTTGAACCCTAAATGTACACAAAGTGACTGTTTTTTTCTATCGATAGAATTAATAATCTCTTGTTTTTACCCTTCAGCTTAAAGTTTGTTGAAGTGAAAATTTCCATAAAAAATCCAATTTATAACTCTACCACATATAATTATAACTCTAAAAATAGAAAAGAAAATCAACAGAGTTTAGTTTTAAATTGAATCTTCTCAACTGAAAATCTCAGTTGAATCAATACGAAGGTTGCATGATAAGTACTCCTGTTTAAACAAATCAAATTTTCATGCCGTTTAAACGCCTACGATGACTAACATAAGATATTGGTTCAATAGATTCAAAAGTTGCGCGCATCTCAGGTCCGCCCAGGTCTTTCGATTGACGTAATTCCAAATAATATGATCGAATGATGAAATAATCTCTAATTGCAATTCCGAGAATTACATGTATTTAATTATGAATTGATGGCTTAAATTAGAATATACCTCTACCTAAATGAGATAAGACTTTATAAAGTTCAGTTAAAATTATGTCATCTTCGTTGTGACCACTTCACCCTCCTCCAGGTTAGTTTCTTAACTACCCTTTGTTTGGTTAAAAGCGTTCCTTTTGGCAGGGCCCGGGGCTATTTTTTCTCCCATGGATGAGAAAATTCCCTACTGAATTAAAAATAAGATCTTGTTGATAGCAGCGTTACCGACCAAAATTGGGAAAAATTCCTTGTAAGCTCTCTCTCCCTAGATTTAAATTCGGCGAATTTTAAGAATATAGGAGTAGGAATGGCGAACGTAAGTTTTAAGATACATCGATACTTTTATAGCGAGGTATTTTATATGTATATATACAGGGTGAGCATTTAGTGCGGTCTCGGAAGATTATGGCTAAAGTATTAGATATTTTGAAAAAAAATTTTTTCCATCGTATAGAGGGCAATTAAAGGTACATTCTAAAATTATTTTCCTTTTATACAGGGTATTCTAAAGTAGTGAAAAATATCAAAGTTATGTTTTTTTAAACGGAATACCCCAATTTTTTTTGCATTTTTGGATTCCGCGACAATAATAAATGCTAGTTTGATTAAGGTTTACCTATCCTAAACCTTAAGGATTTTGAAATTATTAAGATTTTGTAAAAATGTAGTGCAATTTTAAAAACCTTGTTTCTAACCAAATTTAAAACGAAATAAGCTGAAGTTCACAACAAGCCTTACGAATGATACATATTTTATGCTACAATCATGAAATTGTAATTATCTTATACAAAGTGTCTCAAAAATAACTTCAAATATGTATTCACTTTGAAGTGTAATAACTTGCTTAATTTAAATGGAACACCCTATATTTAATTTCTTAAATAAATAGACAGATTTATTGCCAATCGAAAACTATTATACTTTCCTATACCTAAATGTACAGGTTCTCTTCGAAAATTAAGATTTAAAAAAAAGTTCCAAATTCTATTAGTTTTTCTATCAGTTACCATAGTTACTTCTAAGATATCGCCATATTGCTAATTTTTTTACCTAGACGTCATTAAATATGACATTTACCTATTTATTTCTCATGTTTAAAGATTCACATTTATACCTCAAATTCATTATTATTAACGGTAATATCAATTG
>JABRWK010000110.1:41367-76182 GCA_013372445.1 Hypothenemus hampei | reverse complement strand
ATATGGGAGCTATGTATTGAGAACTATAAGCTGTAATATCTTCTAAAGTAGACGATGAATCAAAATTTTACAAGAATGAAAAATTGAAGTTAAGGAAACAGTTAATTTAAAAAACTAAGCGGATTGGCGTGCGCTAAAAAAGTTAGGGGAACATGCGCATAACCCCTTATTTTCTCCACCCCTGTTTCAAATTTTTTTACCAAAATTATGGGAAAAGAGCACCTAATCATACTGAGCACTACTGTAAAATTTCAAGAAAATATGTTAAGAAACACCGGAGTTATTAATAAAAATAATATTTTTTTACCAACTTTAGCATTCTGTATACTAACTATAAAACGCCTAGGGAAAAAGTGGCATAAGGAAAATCTACTTATTTTCATTCCAGGAATCTGCGGTTAACGAATTGGCCTACTAATTTGTAACACCCTATATAAGGTTCAAATACACCAGAAAAGACGGAACAGTTGGACTAAAAATATACAGGAAAAATGGAATTATTTGTGAAGAATTAATTATTTAGGTACAATATTTTTTAAATGTTTTTGATCGGCAGTGTATATGCGAAAGGAAAATATTTCCTAACATTGAAAGACCGAAGAGTCTAGAATTTTATATGTATAAAAACCTATCTTCTTAGCATTTTTTTAACCTCAATTACTTTAAGCTCTCTGAAGAAACTGTGACATCAGTTTTCAGAGATGTTTTTTTCATGTTTTCTTACGATTGACATGTGATACAATCGACGGGAAAGCTCTCTTTCAGACGACAAATTCCATTTATTTTTGGCCTGGGGGATTTTTATACAACCAATAGCATGTATTTTAAGTTTTTCAAAACAAGCACACGAACAGAAAGCTGTAAATTTTTCTTCATCAGTAAAAAACCATTTAGCGTTACAAAGGAACATTTTTTTTCTATGAAACACTATAAAGTTTATGTAACAAAAAAAACCATGTTGAGTGAATTTCTTAACCTGAACTTTATTTCCTTCAAACTCAAGGAACAACATGAACAAAATGAAAAAAAGTCGTAAATTTAATAACCGTGAAACTATCAACCTCAGCAGCCGCCAGTCAGTCACGAAAACCAATAAAAGGTTTCACATTAAAATATTAAATAGTAGTACATCAAAAATAAGCGGAAAACGAGGGCAAAATTAATTTTTAATGGCAATAAATATTCGTTTCTAGAAGAGAAGACAGAAAGCAGTATCGTCCCATTTTATTGTCCGATAATCTGTGACTTTATAGCGAAAATTCCTACCAGAGGTCTGGTCTGCAGGAAGTCTCCCATTTCGTTTAACTGTATCCTTCTTAACTTTTAATGCATTATGCATAAAGGGATCTCCTAAAGTATTCTCATGGCGATGCTGCTTTACATGCACATACTTAATAAGATAAAGTCCTTTGGGAAAGTCTTTTTTTAGACCATAATTAAATGTTAATTATTATTTTTCAGGTGTACATAACAATATAATCGTGCCTCCCTCTTGGATTGTAAAACTGCCCAGAAAAGGGAGCTTTAAGTCAAGCCTAAGAAAAGTGCCTAAAGAAAAAGGGATCAAATAAAAGAAGAGTTAGTAATAAGGTAATTAAGTCAACGGAGACTCGTATCTTAATGAATTATGAAAATTTCTGATGTTTAATTAATAAAGATTGATTAAAAGAACGCCACGAAAATGTCAAAAGGCCAAAAGATGGTCCCAAAACTGCGTAACTTCTAATTATATTTATAATTCGATTTCTACGTGGGTTCCCCACGGTCATTACGCTTGGTTATGGAATAGAAATTAGTAATTCCACACCGTCGCGTCCCCATTGAAATAATTAATATTAAATTTTCCGGACGAACGAATTCTATTAACAAAAGATCAATCCAAAGGGCATGTGTCATGGACACAAAACTGTTCTCATTGTTTCATATTAATTAGATTTAATGAATAATTTTCAGGATAAAGAATACAAAACGTTCGTGATCAAGCCCATTCCATCGACCACTGTAACTCCTGTGATTGTGTTTATTAATCCAAAATCAGGTGGCAATCAGGGCCTAAAACTTATGCAGAAATTCCAGTGGCTGTTGAATCCTAGACAGGTAAAATATCAATTTTTTCTATGTACTGACCTGTAACCTATTCCAAAAAAGTCGCATACAGAAGTTGGTTTAGTTCTAATTAGAAATTGAAACGTAAGCCTCAAGTGGGCCGCAGTTGCAGAAAATAATATTAAAAAATCAACGAAAGCCATGTGCAAATTGTTCATCCGTCTTTACTCTTTTAAAAGAAACTGGAAGTTCAAAAGAAAAGTTGCTCTGATAAAAAAATAACATGTATAATACTAAATATTAGGCTAATACAACAGAAATGCAAGAGGTTGTTTATCAAACCAAAAGACAGTGCTTTTTGTGAAATCAATCTATAAAATAATAAAAAGTAGCTCACTTTTACCAGTATCGCAAAATATAGTGGTATTTAATATAACCAATCATGTATGTACATATAGTTTTTCGATACAGGATATTTCAGGTAGCTCTTCAAAAAATAAACGTGTAAAATCATAAGATTCTGATTGGTCGGTTAATGTATAAGTATAATACATACATAGAATTTGTGAGATCCATCCCATAAAAATCTAAATACCTTCTAAAATAGTTCATTATTTTCAGGTTTTTGATCTCACACAAGGCGGTCCGAAGTTCGGTCTGGAACTATTCAGAAAAGTTCCTAATCTTCGAGTTCTTGCCTGTGGGGGTGACGGCACTGTTGGTTGGGTTCTAAGCATCATTGACCAAATTAAAATGAAACCCGCACCTCCGGTCGGAGTTCTTCCGCTGGGAACTGGAAACGACCTTGCTAGGGCCCTAGGTTGGGGCGGAGTGAGTTTAGAAACATTAAGAATTTATTGATATTGAATTATTTGTCGATAGGGTTACACTGACGAGCCTATATCGAAAATCTTGACTAACATTAGCCATAGTGATACGGTTCTTCTGGACCGTTGGTGTCTGGACGTAGAGACGAATAACAACGCTGAACAACCGAGCGACGGCAAAGATACATTACCTCTAAGTGTGGTGAATAACTACTATTCTTTAGGGGTCGATGCGCATATCGCTTTGGAATTCCATGAGGCTAGAGGTGGGTTTATACTAAACTTTTCCATTAAAATATGTACATCTTATATACTTTCGATTGACGTCAAAGTAATAAATTATTGATCTTCCCGGTGAATGAGCCGTAATACAAACAAGAAAGTTTAAACGCCCACTCGTTATGTCGATGTCGACCCCGAACGAAAGTTTTCCTCGCAGAGAGATAAAATTTTCGTTGGGGTCCAAAGAAATTTCAAAAATTTCATTTCGAGCGGTTCACAACAACATGTGGCCCGAGGTATAAGAATTTTAATGTAGTAACCGCCAATCAGTAAGAAGTTTATTATCTTTTAACAAAAAAGATTATTTAAAACTTGAAAATTGAAGATGAGTTATGCAAATTGCAAGTTTTAAGAGTTTACAAATGCTTTGTACAAGTCTTAATTCAATTTGTTGTTTCAATTTCAATTCAATTTACACAACTTTAAAACGACTTTTAAACAATTTAAGGACAATACACTATCATAAATTCAAAAAAAAGTTTCGCAAATCTAGCACATGATAGGCGATCTCAAACAACCGTCATTGATGTGCACTTTTCAGTTGATGAGCTTCTTCGTCTTTCAGAAAAGTGAAAGTCGTTCTGTCAGCTGAAAAGGTTATATATCTCAATATATATACAGGGTGTCCCACGACTTCTTTAACAGAACATATCGCCGTTGTTTGTAAAGATAAAAATAAAATTAAAAAAGGTTTTAAGTGAGAGCTAATTACCCTTCTAAATATATAATAAAAAACCTCCCTTGAACATTCAACCCCCAGAAACCACCCCATCTTTTTTTTTCAAACGGAAACACCTATTTTTTACTTCATTTTTGAATTCTGCTTTAAATTCTGAATATATTTCATATAACATGTTCTACACTTAACTTCAACAGTTACCGAGAAATTCACAATTGAAATTATATACCTATAAATACATACATATGTATTTATAGATATATATCTATATGTATTGATAACTATATGGTAAACTTAAATATTTAACTATATTCATATGTAATTTCAATTGTGAATTTCTCGGTAACTGTTGAAGTTAAGTATAGAACATGTTATATGAAATGTACTCAGAAGTTGAAGCAGAATTCAAAAATGAAGTAAAAAATAGGTGTTTCCATTTGAGAAAAAAAAGATGGGGTGGTTTCTGAGGGTTGAATGTTCAAGAAGAGTTTTTTTATTATATATTTAGAAGGGTAATTAGCTCTCATTTAAAACCTTTTTTTAATTTTATTTTTATCTTTAGAAACAACGGAGATATATTCTGTTAAAGAAGTCGTGGGACACCCTATATACACTACTCAAAAAGATTAAGGGAACAAAAATTTCCGGGCAATTTTTTAGTGTTTTTTGAAGAGCTGTATCTCTATAAAAAATGATCGTATCGAGATGAGAAAAAAAATATTTTAAAACTTCAAGTCTCTAGTTTTCAGATCTTTATGCAAAATTTTTTTTTGAGCTACGATTATCGCTCAATCGCACGAAATAAAGCGACACAAAAATTTGACAAAATTTTCTTCTTCTTTTGAAGGCTCTACAGGCTCAGGAATTTTTTTTTAAGCTAAGCCAGTGCATTGGTCAGATAACTTGTTTATTCAGCTTCAATTTGCTTTTTTCTTGGCCTTCGTAAGTCACTTCCTTGCCAAGATATTCGACTTTGAATGAAAGAGAATCCTTTTGTCTTCGATCATCGATATCTCAGCAACCAATTGTCGCACAGGAATTCCAAGGATGGTTTCAGAATTTTGAACAAATTTCCTACAAAACCCTGTGATGACTTTTTAAAAAAGATTTTTTTTTTACCTTTGCCATTTGCTCGAAAAAAGTGCAAAATAAGATTTATTACAGTTGTTTAGTAAATCGATCACTAGTTTGCAAATATTGATGGGAAGACTAATGTTGCCAGGCAGTTTTACAGCCTAATGTACCCCCAATAGTACTCTAAATTTTCAAAGTGATCCATCGAACCGTTTTTCCAGACCGATTGATCAAAGTTTTACAAATCAATTAAAGGAACAAATTTATGGTTCTTAGACATTGTGTCAACAAAATCAAAGAAGAAACGATTTTTTTTCGAAAAATTTTGGAATTTTGATTTTTTTTGAAAAATTTTAGAATTTATGTTTCTTTTAAAGAATTTTTGTAATTTTAGTTGCTTTAAAGAATTTTTGGAATTTTGTTTTTTTTGAAAATGTGAAAATTTAACGAGTAACTAATGCAAAACTATGCAAATAGTCGAAAAAAAATCGTTTCCTCTTTGACTTAGTTTTTAACATAATAATTAAAATGTCAGAAACCAATCGGACCTACTCGATGAAAAAAGCAACATGTATTACTTTATTATTTTGCAAATAACTGAAAAACAGTAAGAGATACTAAAATGGTTAAAACACATAAAAGTTTCTAAAATGAACAGGCAATTTAACACTCTAAAATTGAACACTACATGGTGCACCACAAAAAAGTTCTGGCCGATAAAATGGATCTCAACTGCAAAAAATATCACCCCATAGATTTTCACGACCATCCAGTATTACCTAATCATGCAGACCCTAAAGAGTAACTTATACTCAAAATTTGAACTCAATATCTCAAAAACTGTGGAAGCTACAAAGGATAAATTGAAAAAAATATGAAACTTCAGCATCCCGTATTTCCTTAATAAAGCATTTATACAATATAGTTTATATAGCAAACTAATATTGCTTTTATGCGTAGAATACATGGTAAAATTTATTCTACAAAATCCCCGAACACCCTGTATACATATATAGGTGCCATTTTGGCTGATTTTTCAACCAACAAAATTTTTAATAAAAAATCTTGACAAATATGATGTGCCTTTAATATTGTTACAGAGGCACACCCAGAAAAGTTCAATTCCAGACTGCGGAATAAAATGTTTTATGGACAAATGGGAGGTAAGGACTTGTTAAGAAGGAAATGGAAGGGGCTGGCCGATTATGTTACCCTAGAGTGTGACGGTAATGACATCACGCCAAAGCTCAAAGAGTTAAGGGTGCATGCCATAGTATTTTTAAATATTGCTAGGTGAGTGTTAATTTAACAAAAGTATTTTTTTTTAAACTATTGAGAAAGTACATTTGAATTTTTATTTTTTTAATATAGTATAATAAAGAAACTCGATTTCAAAACTCTTTCCAACATAATTTTTTCTCTTTTGTGAATAATATAAAATAAGCAACTTTGCAGTTCTCCTTACTAAAAAAATTTTGTAAAAATTAAAAATTCTAAATTTAATAGTACGAGTAGTAGAAAAATACAAATCCGAAAGTGTAGCGGTTATGGATATTGGCAATATGATATATGAATCCTCTAAGGACTTATAGTAATCTTTTAATGACCGGATTTCCGAGTTCATCTTAGAAGTCATCTTAACTCTATTTCCTTTAAATTTTCAAGATGTAAAGCGTCTTATCTTAAGATTTTCCATCCCTAAAGTAATAAAGTTTGAGCAGCGACACTCGACATGGTCTGTACGTTTTTATCAGAAGTAAGCCGATAGGTGCACTGCTAAATAAATATACAGGGTGTTTCATAAACTTTACACCATATTTCAGGAAAAGATTGTCCATCGAAAAATAATGGTAGTTCCGCATATTAACTATATTGGAATTTCTTCGTTACAACATTAGAGGGTGTTAAAATTTTATTAAAGAATTCAAATTTTATTAATAGCATCAAAACAATTTCGGATATTTAAACGAAATTTTACACATTTCGACAGTTAGCGCAAATGTTTTTTTTATGTAAAAATATTGTTATTAATTTCATCAATGGCGTGCGTACTGACATATCTCGGCACAATTTTAATGATAAAAATGATGCGCCACGGGTTTTTCTCAAAATAAAAATTATTTTTGGAATTCCCTTTCAATTTAAAAATGATAAGCTCATTTAACATTTTTTCGTCCGACGTCCCATTTTCGAGTAAAAAAGTAAAAACCGTGTGCATGCACGATACTTTATGCCAATCTTAATTGAAAAGGTAAATTACACTTCATGAATTTATTCGAAAATTGTGTTATGTACCGAAAAAATTCATTTTTTTTCCCTTCAAGGAAGTATCATTATTTTTTGATGGACAATCAACTTGTGAAATATGGTGCAATGTTTTATGTTTAATTTAATATACAGGGTGTTTCTGAAACAAAACTCGTGGGGGTGATTAATTTCTAGTAAATCATAAACATTTTTATTATTACTGAACAATTGTTGCTTCTTTCGTGCACCATCAAGTGTAGAAAAAAAATTGCATTTGCGATGGATGATACGTCTACATGTAGTTTTTAATTTCATGGTTTTTCCTTTTTTTACAAATCCATATTTTATATTTAACTAATTATAACTTCTAGTTACGGAGGAGGAACAAAACCGTGGAGCAAAACAATGGGAACCTCAGATCCGAGCACTGAAGATGGTTTAATTGAAGTACTGGGTTTAACAACCTATCAACTCGTAAGTAGTTCAGATTTTATTCAAAAATAAGCATTTAAATACATTATATTTACAATTTAGCAATGCAAGCTTCTATTTCTTTAATTATACTCATGAAGCCTTCAATATATACAGTAAAATCAATATTAATGTCATTAAGTAGTGTTGGTAACTCTACCGAGATATAGTTATTGATTACTTGTGGTATAGATACAAGAAGTGGTCCTACGTTGTCAAAATAATCAAGAATTTCTTGTTCAATTTTGTCGGCACAGGTTTCAGTTTTGCATTGGTTTACCGCTGTCGTTATATTAGTAGCTTCACTGACTGCGTGATCTAATTCTTTGTTGCCATTGACTAGCAAATTAGTAGCTGTCGTATTATAACTTTTTATTAAAGTAATAGCCGGAAGCAAAACAGTTGCATTTAGTTTGTAAACTTTCTGGTTTCCAGCATCGATGCATGCACTAATGTTTTTACCTAAAATGAAAACGTTATTATAAAGTTTTGATATTCGAAAAGATAGGATTTTACCAGAGTTTTTTGGGTCATTTTCGAGATTAGATATTAGGACCCAGTAGTTGTTAGCAACTAATTCTAGATTTGTATTGACTCGATATTCAGCTTGTTGGATTACATTTGTCAAATTTAACTCAGCATTTTTTATAACGGTATTAGCGTCATGTTCCCTATTTACCATTATCGTGTCTACTATACTCCATAGAACATCCAACTCGTCGGGTGTTATTGCCTAATTGAAGAAAAAAATAGTATTTTATATAAAAATAGTTACATTACTTACATTAAGGGCGCTGGAAACGGCCAAAATAATCACAATATGTCGTAACATCGTAGCTTCTGATGTGAAAATGATTTCCCTTTCATCATACTTTATACTTTTCGATAATGTTATCTAAAAACTAAAAGTACTCAAAATGGTCGAGTGTTGTTGCTGATTAATTCCCCAATAATAGAATTATCGTTTTTAGCCACTTCTTCAAGCTGGAGGGCATGGCACTTGCATCACTCAATGTAAATCTGCAAAAATTGTAACTACGAAAACTATTCCGATGCAGGTGACTTTTCCATTACAGACTATCCTGACCTACAATAATGATTTCATCATCTTTAGGTCGATGGCGAGGCCTGCAAATTGAAACCTTCCGTTATCACAATAAGTCATTTAAACAAAGCGACAATGCTGGCCAAAAGGAAATCAGGCAAAGTTATACCGCCCCAAGCAGAACTCCAGAATCTTCCCTATACGATCCACAAAATCTCGATGCCCGATTATGAGCAACATCACTATGATAAAGATAAACTAGCGGAAGCAGGTAATATCTCGTTTTCGATTAGGAGCTTGTTTGTTTCTTGCGATTCGCATATATATGATTGTTTGTATTAAACTCGTTCTAAACTCTCAAAAAAAAAAGCGATTAAAGTTTTCGTCACTGCAACGTCTTTCGAAAGTTTTCCAACTAAACAAGGTCCTTAACTTTGGCGTTGGATTCACGTTTTGTGAGATTTTACATTTATTTTTCCAGTGGGTGTTCAGACTTTATTCCAGATATTTCGAAAGAGAGTTTTAAGTTAGATGCGACGATTGTTAAACAATGTAGCATTAAAAATAGTTCCAAACGTGTGAAGTTTCTAGTTTTTAGTTAAAATGAACGTTAGGATTTTTTAGATGTTTGTTGAATTTTACATTTTATCTGTCCATAAAATCCGCTAATATGTAGGTACATTACTTAGAGATGATCTAATTGAAATTTTTTTAGAAGCTTTCCTCATCTCACACAATTAATAGTATCTTTTTATTTCAATTTGTCCATTCTTACTGGTTTAAAAGACAATCAAATTGCACTTCTAGTAGTTTAAATTATTTCAATCTAGTCCAAAAGAGTTCCGTTTCCACTCATCACTCTAATTCTTAAAAAAAAATTAAGTGTTAATATTTATAACTAAAACGTGTTACATAAGGTATTATAAAAACTTAACCAGCGTATTAGTCAGATCATTTCAATGTTCTTTATATCTTATGAATAACTTCTTGTAATAAGGGTATATTCAGATCGCAATAGTTACAGTTACTGTGGGAACCACTTTAGAGATTACTACGTTAAAGGAATCAACGACCAACCAATGATTGAGGAATTTCCAGACAGTTGAGGATACTTCAAAAATGCCTTTTCAATTTTTTAATTGATAACAACTCGTAGTCAATTAAAAATTAAAATCAAATCAATCAAATTGTAATAAAAAATTGAAGATTAAACCTAGACGGTACATTTAAAATCCGTCGTCAGTAAAATAAGAAGCATGAAAGGTTGAATGCAGTGAGGTTGATTGCTGCAGGGAGTGATCTTTACAATCGTATCCTCACGGGAAGTGAGATTTGGTTTTACGAAATTGATATGGAACTCATGTCTCAAAGGAATGAAAATAAAAAAATCAAGGAAATCGAGCTCAAAGACAAGTTGAATTGTTTTTTTCCATTCTCAGTTCACTATTCAGTAAACATTCTGCCCTCCTGAATAAACCGTTACCGTCAAAACTGTACGTAGAATTCCCCAAACGTCTACAAGCTCGAATAGCCCACATCCACTACTAAAATGTCTTTGTTCACACATCACTTGTGTGCAAATTTTTAAACCAAAATCCGATTACCGTCAATGAACACCTCGCTTAGCCCCCTAATTTAGCCCTTTGGAATCTCTTCCTTCTCCAAAGTGAAAGACGATGCTTTGAAGGCGGGATTTAGCGAACGTGAAGGACATTAAACCAGCAAGGAAGCGGTAGCTTAAGGACGCAGGACTTCCAAGTATCCTTCCGGCAATGAAAACGGGGATGGAATAAATATATGTACTATTTTATCTTAGAAAGAGATTATATTTATTATACATGGTGTCCAGTTATTACTAAGTAACCGTAAAGATAAGGGAGGTCATAAGCTATCAAATAGGTTTAATATTATTATATTGAAATATGCACGGTTATCGACTTATTGGCAGTATTGTGGTTTTTCAAAAAAATTTCACGTTATTTCCTCGCCATGTGGTGTTGTTCCAAAAAAAGAAATTATACTTTCTATGTTATGTTTAATGCTGCCAAATATATCTTTTATTGGGGTTTATCCTTTGTTTTTCACTAGCGTTTACAGTCATTATAAAATTGTTTGGTTTTTTTAATAAAAAGGATTCGTTTAATAATTTAATAACATGCTTTAAGAACTTTGAAATTTTAGCATCATTCAAATGGCCAAATATTAAAAAAACTCCCCATTTAATGCAAGTTCTATTAGAGTGTAAAACATGTAAATTTAACCATATGGGATCTAGATATTGGTATTAAAATAAGAAGGAATAAATAGTTATTTTTTTATCATTTAATATTGTTAAATTAAAAATTAAAAATTCAATACAATTGTAAAACACATATATATTTATAAACAAATCAACAATAAATGCTCAAATTGAGCATTTTTTATTCTAATACAATCTATATTTTCAAATAAGAGCTATTTTAAGTAAACGCAAGTACCTCCATTCACTGATTTCTCTAGCAGGTGCTTCAACTCGTTCACATATATTTTCTATAGAGGTAATTAGTATACTATAAAGTTTATAGTATAAACTTTATCTTTGCAACAATCCCAATAATAGAAATCTAATGGATTTAGATCGGGTGAGCATGGAGACCTTAAAATAGGATCTAACTGAATAATTCATCTTTGTGGATAAGTTTCATTTAAAAAAAATTGTCATACTTGTAATATATGTATAATGTGCTGGAGAGCAATCTTGTCTTTCTTAATACGCGAGGTACTTGTTTCTAATAAAATCAGCAGATATGTTTGTAATAAATGTAAGTAATTCTAATCTGTTAAAATCTTTGATATCTGAAATTGTTCTATTATTGTTCTCTCTAAACTACTTGTATAATAATATATTTTAAATTAATGATGTGACCTATCTTCTTGCATCAAAATTAGAACTTTCTAGTTTTAACTATGTAAATTATGACAATTAGAATACCTACCCGACTTTCTACAAGACATTTCATTGCTTCATAGAATCTTGTTATTAAAATTTAGATTTTCTATATTTTTTTAACATGTACTGGCAAAAAAACATTCTTGATGAATAATTCCTCGGCAAGAGAGTTTATACACGTTGGAAGTGTTACGAATGATATCGGTTCCGTTTTAAAATGCTGTGTATAGATTTTGCTATTCATGTTTGTCTGGATAGATCTCGACAAAAAGTAGACGGAACTTTCTAAATTTACATGAGTTTTGTCATAATATAAACTGCATTAATTGAGCAATGCTTTAAGATACTTGGTCATTCGAACAATGCTAAAATTTCAAAGTTCTTAAGGAACGTTATTAAACGAGATTAAGTAAAAATTGCTTTTATTTAAAAAACAAACAATTTTATAAAACTTGTAAGCGCTAGTGAAACACATAGGCTAAACTCTAATAAAAGAAGTATTTTGCGATATTAAATACGACACAGAAAGTACAACTTGTTTTATAATGTTGTGGGTGTAAATGGAAAAACAGGTCAATACAAACTTCGAGAACTAGTTGTTCATTGTTTAATTGCCAACGTTTCAAGACTGCATCGTTTTCATCTTCAGGACTTTTGCCAGTCTCTTGATGTATTCAAGGCAACTATGATCAACACAGGGTGACCAGCTTGAAGGAATGGATCAAACACACAAGGGACTGGCAAGAGCCCTGAAGATGAGAACGATGCATTCTCGAAATGTTGGCAATTAAACAATGAACAACTAGTTCTCGAAGTTTGTATTGACCTGTTTTCCATTTACACCCACAACATTACAATAACCCTTGAAGGTCGAGAACAGTATTTTCAAATAACTTCTTTTGTTTGTGTCATCACCAAAGCGAGGAAATAACGTGTAATTTTTTCGAAAAAGCAAGTCGAAAACCGTACATATTTCAATACAAAAATATCTAACCCCTTTGATAACCATCAATTAATTAATTACCGGACACTCTATACATATATACATATAAAACCTAGCAATTAAGTTAGTTTTGCTCTGTTTTTATTGTAATTTTAATTAAACACTTTTTTAATATTTAAGCTTGTATTCTAAATTTTGCCAAATTACAATTCAATTGATCATGAACTACTTTTTAGCAAAAGACTTGAAAACAATAACAATAAGTTTTTAGACTATTTTTTTTCAATTTTTCGCAAAAACATTCTACCAAAAATACTTTTAAACTCAATATTTTATCAGTTTTCCAAATAACAATAACATTAGGAAATGTTTAAAGTTCATTAATTAATTCGTTTCTACTATTCTCATTATAAACATAAGCACATTGTGTTTAACCACAGCATGTAGCCGAATTCATCAATAATTAAACGTCGCACATAATTGTGTTCGAAATTACAATTTCCATATTATTTCAGCAATTAACATCGGTCAGTTGGAGATGATTATAACGTCAGACCTGGAACAGGCTCGTGGACTGATCAATAGGCTGTTGGAGGAGAAAAAAGATTCAGCAAGCAGCTCTGAATGGTGTTTTGTAGACTGTAAGTAAAATAAAACTAAATTAAATTTCTCATATCAGTGTCGTACATCGGGATTGTATAAAATTACCAGTACACGACGACTGACGTGGTTCTGTAATAAAAGATGTAAAACTATAACTCTACCTCCGAAATTAAGGAAATTATTATTTTGTCTTATTATAGGCATTTTGATAAGAGAGGAAGGACCAAACATTGCTTTATAGTTTTAATAACTGAAACGGCATAATGTTTGACGTAGATAGGAATCAGACAATTGTGTAGCTTCTAGAAATTCTGATTCAAAAACATAAACCTAGAAAACGAACCTCGTCCTGAGAGGTCTATAGAATTTAACAAAGATCCTAGCAATGCAAAATCCTTGTATAAGAAATTTTTTGAATAATTGTTAAATTTAAGAATTGAATCTATGAAGTATGTCAATCAGAGAAGTCAACAAATTTTTCTTTTATTTTTCTTTATTGCAATGTCTCAGAAATAAACCATTTTTGTATTGAACAGTTACTGGTGATTGTAATAATTCTCTATAATAAGGACAAACGTCAATATACAAAATAAGGAAAAGAGGCATCTCGGCTTAAGGAGATCGTCACCCACGTAAAATGTTGTTTTATTTAATGAAATATGAAAAGTTGGGTCCACTTCGAAGTTTCCACTCTACGTCAAACGATAACAAAATAAATTTACTCAGAATAACTTGAGTAAATTAAGAGATAAATAGAGGAAAAAAGTCGACCTTTAGTTTCAAGTTGAACTAATAAACCGGTCAAGGTGTTCTTTTATTAGAATAAGAGTTAGGCACAAGCGATAGAGATGATATTGTAGAAGTTGCAAAAGTTGAAATGGGATAAGATATCTATTTTAAACCAACGTATTGGCCAGACACTGCCTTATTTGATCAATTTTTCTTTTGTAACATCCAAAATCAATTAAACAAAAAGTCCATAGACAGAATAGAAACAATAATGAACGAGTATTTTGTGTAACAGAGAAGTGAATTTGAGAAGGTGACCTCTAAAGACCTTTGATCAGATGGATGGAAGAACGTTGTAAAATATTATAATTTAGTTTTTGATAACAAGAAAAACTTTTTATTCATTGCTAAGTAATGTTCTCAAAGATAACTATAAATTTTTCTCATTTTTCGTTTAAATAAAGATATTGACATAATTTTTTATATTTTCTTCTCTCCACATGTAGCCTGTACGGCGGAACGATTTTTCCGCATTGACCGTGCCCAGGAAAACCTCCATTACGTTATGGACATCGCCTCGGAAAATTTATACATTCTTGAATGCGGAGGTGGTACTGTACCGCAGACACCTGAAGACGAGACTGCAAATCCGTCGCCAAGTTCGAACCACAAAACGTCTTTGGTTATTCCAGAAATGAGAATAAGGTCAGTACAATTATTAATTGTTAAAATCAACTTAAATATTATAATATTCTGAACATAACGTAAAAGTTATTGATATTTATTTAACATAAAATACCTCTCAAGGAAAAGTAAAGTCCCTTCTAGATATGCTCGTATAGTTGAAAAAATGTGATTCATTGAAACGATATGTTATCAATTGTTTCAAGTTTTCATTATTAGTTTCTCCGTAGACTTATCAATAATGAGATATTTATCGATAAGTCTATTAAATAGGAAATATGTTTATAATTTGTCTGCGCTAGAATTAACAACATATGCGGACTGAGACTCAAAAAACTAGGTTAATTTTTATAATTTCCAGGTACTGTTGAAACAAGAATTTGTCTTTAATCAGTATATAAAAATCTGGATTCCCCCGATGACATCACATTATTCCATTTCTTCCGCTATTAGCTTCAATGTAACAAACATCAAAACTGATAGCAAGAACTTTATTCACTGCAATATTGATTACCTCTTGCTAATGATAAAGCACTATTAGAATTAACGTTGGTAGCTCTTCCATTGATATAAAAAGGTTTAAAAAGAAGAAAAGAACGAATATCAGAATCGAACAAAAAATATACATTTTTATTTTGTGAATGACATTGTTTTGTTTGCAAACAGTGATAAGGAAATACGAAAACTAAAATACTGATTTGACGTTGTTGCATTATCTGTACACCTTGCACTATAAATTACAAAAATAACGTAAGGAGATTAATAGATAAGAAACAAACAGAGAGAAAAAAGATCTACGCCATTGAAATGTCAGGTTACAGAAGAATGCTCCACATCCACTAGACCGCCCACAGTACCAGCAATTCCATCCTTGAAAATTGATAATTGACTCACTGGCAAAATTCATCTACAACAATTGAAATAAAATATCTTGAAAACGTGATGAGGAAAAGTTCTACCCACATGGCAGGGCTCATAATCTAAGAATAGGTGGAAATGTCAGGACTCAGAGTTATTCGACTCGTTAAATTGACCAGATCACCGGTATGTACAATAAAAAAATGCACGACATTATGGAAATGAACAGACATAGAACCTAGGAAAGAGACATAATATTTTGTTAATAAAATGAATGAAGTTAATTATTCAAATGAAGTTATTACAAATTTATTTATTCTACATGGACTGTGTGATGAAATTGTAACCTGGTCACGTAAAAAATTTAACGAAAAACATACTGATTTACTAAAAATAAATATTCATTGCAAAATAGAAATGGATAAAAAATATTATTATAAAAATTGTTGAAAATGTTGACCATTATATTCGGAGCACTTTAAAATTGTAATATTTACACAGATTGTAATGACCATGTAAATACGCAATGGAATTCAGAATTTCTATACATTTCACCACAAGTTCACGCAGTTTGCTTTTTTTTATTTAGAAGTTTTGCATACATTTTTGCTTTAGAGTACCCCATAGACTCTTATAAACTAATCGCACGACCCTAAGCGACGAAACCATCGATCATACGACGTTTAGAAAAGTAGTTAAGATACTGCCTCAGTACAGTAAGTTTAAGCTCCATTTAACTGACCAGTTTATTTACTTTTTTAGATTCAAATTTCCTAGAAAACAACTTATTTCTCTATCTCACTTGTTTCTCTCTTTTTCTCTCATTGTATGTGTATTTTGATTTATTCAGATATGGTTATTTTTACGGTTAAAAATAACTACCTTTGAAAATTTTGCTTTGTCAGTTTAGGTAATATGCAACCGTAGGTAATGCCTCACAAAAAGCAACCCTGCGTGTAAAATCATCAGATTTTAAGGCTGATGCCTTTAGCTTTGATCCATAGGCTATAAAATTGTTCTGAAAGCGTTAGATTTTTTTTATCTGTTGTAAATCAGAATATGTTTTGTTAAATTTCCTTCATGTCTAGGGTACGATTTGATCACACTGTCCACGTAAAATAACTAAAACAATAATAACTTCGTTTGAATAATTAATTTCATTCATTTTATCAATAAAATATTAAAAACGATATTTTCTATTAACGAGTACCTGTCAAACAATAGAATCGAACACACTGGCACTCATACATCATGAATTATCATGGGCACCATCTGGAAAAACAATATTTAGCATAAAAGTGCCTTTATTTCCAAAAACTAAATTTATTTGTAGAAATATTGTACATCATTTCAAATTAATTGGGCTTTACAATTTTTTAAGAAAATACAGGGTATTCTATTTAAAAAAATCCACATCTGATTAATTATAGATAAAACAAGTGTAATATCAATTTGTATCCACCCTGTATAAAACGCTGATTTTCCCATTTAAATGGAATGTATTAGGATCCATTAAAAAGTCGCCAAAAATTTAATAGACTCGTCTATTTACCTTAAAAAAACAAGACCTTATAGAATATAAAAAATTACTTGATTTTTTATTTTTTTCACTAAATAAAAGATAGTTATTGAGTAAAAAAATAAAAACCGTCGAAGAATTGGTTTTTGACATCTTAAGATTAACCAATCATTTGATACAGTATTATTTAACGAAAATTAGAAGCTAGGAACGTTGAAAATGGAAACACTATCAACTATAGACGTATGAGAATATCTCTCTTAAAGAAATGGAAAAAGAATCTATAACGGTAAATTTCAATTCAAAGAAAAGTCCTTATATGAGCAGGCAACTTTTTCAGTATCTTTCAATCTTATCACACTTTGGAGCTGAATATCGAATGAAAATTCCAGTACAATGTAATCAGTCTATAAATCGATGAAATGAAAGACCAACTCAATTTCTCCGCAATGTTGCCATATTGTGTTCATGAAATTCCGGTTTAACAATTTTGTCCAATCAGCTATCATGGATCTTAATGCGTAACAAATTATATTTTTCAATTTTATCATAAAAACTCAGCGATGCGATTTCGAATATATTTTATGTTTATATTTATTGTATTTCATATAAAAAGTATTTTAAATCCATAAGCATCTTGCAATTCGTTTGAGATGTAGTACAGGCTCATTGTTTATGGATTTAAAGTAAGTAATTACATGGTTTTTACATTGTTTTGCAAATAAAAATTAAGAAATTACTGATTATCTCAAAAATCTTTAAGTATAGGCATAGAAAGATATCAACAAAAAATATCAGAAAATTTATAATAAATTTATTTATTGCGGCGTTTGCAAATAAGAGTATCATCAAAATTTTTATCAAAAATGGCACTGGATCATTTCCCTGTGAAAAATTGGCTTACTGCACTGTAACAATAGTGTTAATATAATGTCAATGGTGTTAATGTTAATATGTATTACTGTGTACTGATTCCTTTCATGCTTGTTGTTCGTTGTAACAATGACAAAAAAGTACGTCTATAATTTGATTTTTTGGTAATATTCCTATTGTAACGAAAGACGAAAATATTAATTTAAAACATTTATTTGAGAAAAGGAGAATGGGATTTATCCCAAACTATTGATGATAGGTGGTAGGCCTTTGAGTTAGTATTCCTATAGTTTGTGGCGTGTAGATTTATATCCTACTAGTAAAAGACCTCACCAAAATCCGTGAACCTGAAACAATTTAGGTGAAACTAAGTATTTAGCTAGGCTACCAAACTAATTCTTAACCTCTACGTTCAATACAATACTACGTTCAATACTACGTTCGTAACAATCTACGTTCTTAATTCTTCTCATCAGCTCTCCGGTTAAGTTCATCGGGTTTACTGACTTAACTAGTTCTCAGACTAATCGAACATCGGGTAAGGGACAATGGGCTCTCTAGACTCACCGGGTTTGCCATTATTCAATGACCGTCCAGTTCTCCGCGAAGTACGGATTTTCTGGGGCCATGAGACTGAAGGTAACACCAAGCATCATACAAACAATTCTAATTTTACCTGAATACCCGTAAGTGACATCTCGCTTACCTAAATATCTAATTAATATCAGCCTCGTGCGCAAAGACCTGTACAAAATATCCAAATATGAATTTCCTTTAACGGGTATATACAGTATGCACAGTTGAAAAAGGGCCAATTTTTAGAAAAGGATGCACAGAGAGAGATAGCAAAATGGGAAGGGGAGTGGTTTAATCGGAAACGTCAGTCAGTAATAGTGATAAGCAATATCTATCAATAATCACATGAATTTTTACTTTTATTAAAGAAAAAAATCCATAATGTGTTTTCGTGAATTTTGGCCATAAAAAAGCGGCAAAGTGGACCTTGGTTTTTAAGAGAATTTTCCAAAAACATGACCTAAGATAGGGTTTGTGATACTCTACAATTAAAAAAAAAAAACATCAAAATCCGACCATAAATAAAGATTTCACAGTGGTGATCCGGTTCAAAGTGAGACACATTGTATATTCGCACATTCGGGGAAACCAATAACTATCCGTTATACGACACAAAGTCCTTTCCAATGCAAAATACTCATTTTCTTCATGTGCGACCTGAACTACCTGTTGTCTCATGCCTTGAGGCACCACCCACTGGATTCCTCTAGCGGTGATTCAATACACTCGACCTTTTCTCAAAGCATAATTTCGATAGACCTTTTGCTCGTACTCCGTTTGTGGTGTTTTAGACAGAATTTCTTTCAATTCTCATATTTTAGGGTCCGTAAGTTGCATAGCTAACACCTAATCAGCTTTCGCCAATTGTAGAACTTCTTGTATTGATAGATTTCTGCTCAAGACGTCTGCATGCTTCATTTGAGTACCTGGTCTATACTTCACAGTAAATTGAAACTCCAATAATTGTAGCCACCAGCGCGCGATTCTTGAGATAAGCTGTGCTTTATTACTGGTCGATCTTAGTACATTACAGTCTGTAACAATTGTAAAGTGTATGTCCAACAAATAAGGTCTAAACTTCTTGACACCGTCTACCACCGCAAGGGTTTCCAGTTCGAAGGAGTGGTATTTCTTTTCACAGTCATTAGTCTGTTGGCTATAGTAAGTGACGGAGTGGAGCTTGCCATCCTTCTGGAATTGTAGCAGGATTTCGGCAACACGAAGGAAACTGGCATCAGTATGTAATTTTGTAATGGCAGTTGGGTCAAAAAGTACCAACACTGTTCTTGATACTAATATTTCTTTAAGTTTAATGAAAGCATTCTCTTGCTGTTCTTCCCAAATCCAAATAACTCCTTTTCGTGTAAGCTGAGTCTTTGGTTCAATAATTCTCGCATAATCCTTAACAAATTGACGGAAATATCCGGTTAATCCAATAAATTAACGAACTTGTAATATACTTTTTGGTGTTGGAAACTTTTCGACAGCTTCAGTTTTGCCTTTTCCGGGTTTAACGATACAGTCCGAAACTTCCCAACCCAAATAAGTAATAGATTGTTTGAAAAAGGCGCATTTACCGAAGTTCAACATAAGACCTTCTCGGCGAAGGATTATTAAAACTCTCCAATGCTATAAGCCCTTGTTCCTCGGTTCATGAATGAAGGAGCACATCATCTAGATAAACGGCGGTGATGTCGATTACGGGTTTTAGTAAGTGGTTCATAAAACGTAGGAAAACTCGAGGTGCGTGGGTCAGTCCAAACGAGACACGTAGAAATTCATATTAACCATTGGAAAAAAGCTGTAAGATATCGGGAATCTTCTTTAATTTTAATTTGGTGGTATCCCGATTTTAAATCAAGACTGGTGAAATACTTGCCATCCTGAAGTCTGTCGATCTGATCTGATATCCTTGGTAATGGGGTAATGGGGGCTGTCCTTCACCGTTATTGAATTTAGCTTCCGATAGTCGATGCATAAACGCTTTTCTCCGTTTTTCTTCCCGACAAGTAAAACTGGGGATACATAATTCGAATTCAATTCTCGGATAATATCAGGTCGTTGTGACTCATCAACCATTCTTTGGATACACTGCGCTTCGCTTGGAGCCATTCTATACGAACAATAGGTGAATGGGACTTCCGTTAATAGTTTTATTTCCATTTCGGTTCCTGATGCATAGCCTAATTCCGTCAAGTTTAGTGCAAAACAATCTCGATAATTCTGGAGTATTTTTATTAACTTTTCCTTAGTTTCGTTGGTTACATCTCTGATTATGAATTTTTCCCATGGTAAATCAGAAATCGGATGATGCGTTATTTTAAACACAGTTACCGTTTGTGATTCTAATTCTTCTTGACAAATCCATCCTCTTGCAATGATTGAATTGATTTTCAACCGAATTGTATCTGTTGATAAATTGATTATTTAACTAGACTACCAAACTAATTATTAAGCTCAAGCAATCTACGTTCTTAATTCTTCTCATCAGCTCTCCGGTTAAGTTCATCGGGTTTACTGACTTGACTAGTTCTCAGTTTTCCGAGCTATTAGGATTTGCTGGCTTCGGGTAAGAAAAAAAGGGTTCTCCAGACTCACCGGGTTTGCCATTATTCAATGACCGTCCAGTTCTCCGCGAAGTACGGATTTTCTGGGGCCATGAGACTGAAGGTAACACCAAGCATCATACAAACAATTCCAATTTTACCTGAATACCCGTAAGTGACATCTCGCTTACCTAAATATCTAATTAATATCAGCCTCGTGCGCAAAGACCTTTACAAAATATCCAAATATGAATTTCCTTTAACGGGTATATACAGTATGCACAGTTGAAAAAGGGCCAATTTTTAGAAAAGGATGCACAGAGAGAGATAGCAAAATGAAAAGGGGAGTGGTTTAATCGGAAACGTCAGTTAGTCTGTCGTAGTGATGAGCAATATCGTGATTCTGCAATCACGTTATAAATTGTTACTGTTATCTTTTAATATCAGTGATTAAATCACAGTTCTTGCAATATCTTTCATCACAACTTATTGTCAGTACTCAACAATCTCTAGAGGAGAGTGTAAACGTTTATTCAATAGCTCTCGTCGAAAATCGTAAAAAAAGATACAATTTGCATGAGTTTTACGAATTTCAACGCGTGCTATTTAATAAATGTAAAAATTCATAATGTGATTATTGATAGATATTGCCCATCACTATTACTGACTAACGTTTCCGATTAAACCAGTCCCCTTCCCATTTCGCTATCTCTCTCTGTGCATCCTTTTCTAAAAATTGGCCCTTTTTCAATTGTGCATACCATAGACTTATAAGAGATAGACCGCGTGAGTTATAGGACGGCCTGTAAGTGGCTGTGGGATAGTCATTGAAAAGAGAACGCTGCTATATGGGCCCTCTCTATCCTTTTTTTATCTTTATTTAATTTAGGTTATATTCGAATAAAGGAACGTATGTCAAAAATAAACTAACTGCGCATGCACGGTTGTGCACAAATAGAAAAGGATAGAGAGTGCCCATATAGCAGCGTTCTCTTTTCAATGACTGTCACCGGTATTTGGCTTGTTAGCGTGGTCTATCTCTTATAAGTCTAAGGTGCATACTGTATATTTGACATTAAGTGCACGACAGTTGACTTACAATTAGTCGGATCAGAGGGCGTTCCGAAACTACGTTCGGGATCGTGTTGTAAAATAGATTTAGTAAAATAAAAATATGACATAAAAATGGAAAGGGTTTTTTTTTTTTAATTCTGTAATAATAGTAATAATTGTTACACTGTGTTAGATCAAATTTCAGGCGTACTGTTTTCTATCATTGTTGTTAGGATTTATGGAAAGGCAGGAAAACTCGTATGTTGCAAAACGATATTTGAATTTATTAAATCGGACTTTACACTTAGCGAGTATCACACAAATAACAAAATATTGGAGAGAACAAAACTAACGTGGAATATTCAACATTCAACAACTATCGGGTGATTAAAAAATTTTTCATCAAGTTGGCTTTGGAATGAATTGACAGCGAGAACGTATGTCTTTGATACATTCTTCTACGTAATCTCGAACATTAACAAATAAAATTAACCTCACTTAAATACGACTCTGTTAATAAATATAAGACATACGTTCTCGCTGTCAATTCATTCCAAAACCAACTCGATGAAAAAATTTTTAAATCACCCGGTACTAAAAAAACCTTAGATTCCTTTTTTTTGTATAACGAACTTGCTTACTAAAAAAAGAAGAACCGTACAGTGTTGCCACTTGGATACATGAAATGTTTTACTCGTTACTTTCTAACAATTGTTACAACGAAAAACAAGCATGAAATAAATCAGCACCATTAATATTAACCTTACCTTTGACAGTAACATTAACACTATTGTGACAGAACACCTACAATGTTTTCAATAATGATTGTAAGCCACGTGACTGGAAGTTCGGCGACACTACTAGGGATTCCCTAGTAGTGTCGCCTACTAGATTTTAGTAATTTTTATGTTAAAATATCAGTGGAGTGATGTTCGTGTCATTTATTTTCTGTTTGTTTACAAATTTTGACTTGAAAAGTTCGAAGTTGTGCGTGGTTTCAAGTGATATTAATGGAGTAGTAGACTTTTTTGTGAACGTAGTATCATTTTATATTAATAAATACATTATAGCTACACTATCAATATCATAAATTGAGGTTATAAAATTTTTCGTAGTTTCGCAAATGGTGTATTGCGGGTTGCTGACTTTCAGAAAGTCACATGATTTACAATCAATATTGAAAGCACTGTATAACAGCACCTGCTCTGTGTCGGTTGCGTTACGATACACCCTGTATATGTATATCGACGTTTGAAAGGAAAAACGGCGTAAACGACATTATGGGAGAATTTGACTTATTATACCGTGTGATCATTTAAATGTTCTATCTAGCCAGCTGTGAGATTTTACACAAGAGAGATAGAAAATAAAAAGTAGGTCGTAATTTGATCATATGCTGCAAGATGACATTGAAATTAATTTTGAGTAAAAAATTAACCACTATTTAAAAATGGTGGAGGTTACTGTGACAACCAAATATTCACAAACGATAATCGACATACGTTCTTTTCCTCAACAAATTTCACAACAGATAGAAAATTTAAATGATCAGACGGTATTTATTTTAATATTTTTTTAATGTGTGTTTTATTTCTCTTTAAGTAAAACACATTTCAAATGTTATAAAAAAAACGATTAAAATAAAAATAACATGTCCAATTCTCGTAAAATGTCCCTTACCTTTTTCCTTTTAAGCATCGATATGAATATTAAGCCGGAACCAGACACATCGCGAATATTGACGAGTAAAGGCTTTTGGTATGTGTGTGAGTGGTATATTCGTACTCGTAGGGCTGTCATTGCCGATCATTCGACTGCCTGTCGGTAAATTTGTCCAAGTCAAAGAAAATCCAATTAAACGGAATAATATGCGTAGAAGCGACTACACGACCCGTGTATATTTGCCATAAAAGAAAATTTTAATTCTAGTTCGCCTTAGAGTACCGCAACAGCCGCCATTTTCACTGCTATTGATGATGCTATTTATGTTTAAACTCAGCTCTATATTTTGGAGTGAAAATGGCGGCTGTTGCGGTACTCTGTATATATAGTAACTTTAGTTCGCTTGTTCATTTGTGTTGTGTGGCAAAATGGAATTATCATGCTAAGAAATTTTTGAATTTTTAGATTTGTATAAAACTTAATATCCATCAACGTCGTTTACGACGCTCTATTTTTTTTAAGTAAATAGGCGGAAGATATAACGACATATGCATTAACAATTAAGATTTTTTCAGAATCTCCGTTCATATTTTAGGTCTCTACGTATTGAACAATTTAAACTAACTGAATTCAACTGAATAACTGTAATAGCGCTCAGTGGATAATCAACATTTGGTTTCGTCATAACTTGCAAATATTTGTACTTGACTTTTATTCGCGATGTGTCTAGTAGCTCATATTTTTACTCGCTTTTACTCGTCAATACTTTTACTCGCAAATATTCACGATGTGTCTGGTTCCGGCTTTAGTTAAACCCACATTTTTTTAAGAAGACATCTTTCACTAGAAAAATTCCAGAAAATGAATATGTAGATATAATAAAGTTTTTATATAAAAATAATAGAATGTTATTGAGTAGTATGAATAAAACGAAGCAATTAAAAAAATTATTGTAAATTAGTCAGTTACGACTTTACTCCCCTTTTTAAATGACCAAAACTTGGTTTAAAGGGTGTAAAATAAATAATTTTTTAAAAGATAATAACAATCAACATTCTACTTTTTAATAATAATTTACTGTTATCATAAACAAATTTGACCTCACATCTTGTTGACTCTTTTTTCCACTGACTCCTCCAATATAGCAAATAGCTGCTGCGTTAAACACTCGAACGGTGTTGGTAAGTTTGTCAGTATTCCTTAACCCGTAGACAAAGTTTTTTTTTTGACAAAAATTGAGATAAGATATTTTCATTTGCAAGTGTCAGCAAAAAATATATATTTTCCTCCATATATAGCATCCTATTTAAAATAACAAAATTATTCCTATTTTTAAGTAGAAGTGGCAGCACTGAATTATTCAAAATAATTTAGATGAATGGAGCAAATCTGCTTACCAAAGTTGCCAAATCATTTCGAAACGTCTAAGGTGCCATCGATCGTGAATCACCCTATCTCATAACCTTTTATATTTAGCTACAGGGTTATTAAAAAAACTAATCATTGTCTGTAATCTTTTAATTGTCATTATTATTCAATAATTCATTCATTGATTTAATTTTTTATAATTATTAAATCAATTGTATGTTATTTCAAGAAATCGTGAATACCGGACTGGATATTCTTTAGAATTTGGTCATAAATGATAACGATTTGAAGAAGCAATCGAATATTGGAATTTACGTAGACAAAACATCTTTCTCATATGTGACTGAAAAAGATGGTCGAAGTTTATCATTTGCAATTCAAGCTCATCAGATTCAAAGAAATTTGAACAGGTGTTTACTTTTTCAACTCAAGCGATTGTCCGATTACCCATCTCAAATACTCGATCTATAAGGTCAAAAATTAACTTGTAAAAAGTTCGGTTATAAGCAGATATTAGATCTAATGCCGGTTTCAAAGTGGCAATACGTAGTTCGTTGCCAGAAATCAGACATTTTGTAACATTTTTACCTGAAAGTGATTTTTATAAAATATTTTTGCTTTAAAAAAATAATTAACAGTAATGTTTGGTTGGTCTTAAAAATCCATTATTGCATTCCAATAGTTTTCAGAATACAACGTTAGAATCTTTATTTTGTTTTCAATAAAACTGTTCAAAGCTTTTATTTAATACTAGGTTCAATCTTCTACTCGGTAACTAAAACTATGGATGCAATAGTATGTAGAGTACATACCGCTAGGATTACTATAAACTCTAAGCAAATAAGCACTTGTCGCAACATGATAGTTTGTACACAATTATTTTGAAATATCGTTAAGATGCTATTTCCATAGATTTTATCATCACATATGTTTATTAAAGGCGATTTGATCATTATTTCTACAGGAATTCTTCAAAATTTTTAATGGATTATATTGTTGGTCACAGTATATTGTGGATCAAGGCATATTTATACAAAATTGGATCAAGTGAAAACTGGTTTTTTACTCACTAGAGCAATTTTTCGCGCATGCCTAATTTTGAGCGTATGTACAATGTACAAAAGTGTTTTTTTTTTTAATTTTTTGTTTTTCATGGTTCTTGGACAAAATCTGTTTTCTTATATTAAAAGGGAAATATTCTCAAAATTTCAGCTCAAAATATTAAGATTTAAAGGTCGCTCATAGCGCTTTTCTATATTTAAAGAAATATTGTTGTAATTCTTTAAGAAACTATTTTAGAAAATTGGACCAACGATATTCTGACAGAGAATCAAATTCCCTACAATAATGGTTATGAGAAATTATTCGCTCAGAACGACCATTTCAGAGATATTAATACTCAAACTTAAATTCAAAATTTTATGTTTGAAACTTCCGCCTTCCTTCAATGTGCGATAAAATCGGCCAAATAATTTATCACCATTACATTGTTTGCCATTACGTCAATGACATTGTAAAATTGATTATTAGTATTGTTTTGTATTACTATTTAATATTTTTCTACATAATAATATGTTGTTGGAAAAAGGCTTTATAGATTTATTTCTTTTGAAATAAAAGTCAATTTCTATTCTTTTAATTTTACAGCACTCCTAACACAGTCAAAGTATCAAAGGTATGTATTATACATATATATATATATATATATATATATATATATAAAACAATACTAATAATCAATTTTACAATGTCATTGACGTAATGGCAAACAATGTAATGGTGATAAATTATTTGGCCGAAAAAAAAACATCGAAAAAGTGTTTTTATGTTATATGTTATATACTATATATATATTAGGGTGTTTCATTTGAAATCAACTTTTTTTTTTCTCTCCGGTTCCAAAATGTATGTACATTGTACATACATACATACATACATACATTCGTACGTATGAACTTTAACGTTTCTGACAAATTCTGTTCGTGTGCGTAAAACTGTTCTCAAACCACTCGCTAAAGCAACATTGAGTCAATTCGAATTGGTCTAACGATACGTCAAAATGCTACCAAACATAGTCGTTGCGAATGCAGTTTTCATATTGTTTTTTGAGCACAATTTTTTTTTCAATCCAGGAAAAATGACATTCATCTTTTATGTTCCAAAATATGGATTTACCCATACTTATCAATTTCAATATCATTTCATTATTCCATTCCATATTTATAAAATGTTGTACAGCCTTCTGCTTTCGCAGATATCTCTTAACTGAACGTCTTTTAGCATGCAAATCCTTTTATGAACCAACACCGTTTGGATCGTGTTCATGCGTATTTAAGAAAAATGAATGTGCGCGACGTACTGACTGAGCAATTTTGCGCACAAAGTGCGTGCCTGTAAAAATATTCTAGTCAGGACGAAGCTTTAAAAGACAAGTATTTTCAGGTGATTAAAAATGGCTGAATTCGAAGTTAATCTAGGAGCGATTTCATAACATAAAAAGGTTGTATGCATTATTAATACCATTTCAATGGTTTTTATTTAAATTTTGTATCTTTGTATAAAAATGTTGATAATGTTGAAATTTTTGTACGACAATTTGAAAAATCGAATGTTAAGAGAGGTGTAAACAATTTCATAAAGACAGAGAGAGCATTGCAAATTTAACATGTGATGGACCACCACAAACATCCGTCAATGATATTCCGGTTTCAGTTGATAACCTTATTTGTCTTATGATGCCCACAGCGGATTAATGTAAATATTCGGCGAACAATGTTTTGGATGAGCAAAAAATGCCAAGCATCGGTTGAATAAACCAATCATCTACGAGAATCTTTAATGGGCGCATTTTTGTGCTTGACTTATAGAAAATTGCTAACAGTTCATATACAGTATGGAATGCTGAGACAGGGCCAATTTCTAGAAAAGTCTGCATCAAGAGAGATGCAGCATATGTATAGTCATATATAGAAATTTCTATACACTGCATCTCTCTCGGTGCATCCTTTTCTAGAAATTGGCCCTGTCTCAGCTTTCCATACTATATGTAGATAGTAATAAAAATACGATCTATTAAAGATTATTAGTAATATATGGAACAGATGTAGAAACATTCCTATGCAACTTGCTTATTTTTAATGAAAATTTTGTTCGAAAAAGCAAGCAATGCAGTTTAGGGCAGAAACACAAAACAGCTCCTATAAGAGAAAATTGTTCCTTTAGCTGGAAAGATTATGGCTACAGTGTTTCGAGAAGCAGAAGGTGTCATATTGAGAATTATAAATTTTAATATACCTCGAATATCCTCACAGCTTTATTCATTAAACCACCTTATCATAAATTCAGATAATCTAACATCCATGCCAGACACTATTCTCGTGAGCTTAATACACCTAGTTTTGATAATGTTGACGATTTACGCGCCAATTTTCAGGTTCACTCCCACAAACTGTTTAGTCTAATTAATTTAATTAATTACCTGTCATGTTACGGTGCGTATATGCAACCCGATTGTCAACTACAAGTGGCTTGTCATGTCTATCTGTAGTAATTACCGGCAAATTCCGTTAACTAGGAAAAATTTCGTTTTTGTTGTTATAGTGACGAAGGCAGTCTGGATTCACCCAGCGACCATCCACCAGTCGGTACTGACCAACAACAGGCGGACACTCCCGAAGAGACGGGTTCACCGGATAATAGTGTATGTCCAAAAAGTGAAATTCGTAGGTAAGAAAGTGAAATTATTTGTTATTTTTTTCGTTTTTCTATTAAAAGCTTAAAAAAATTATTTGTGCATGCAGCTTTGCAGAACGATTGTTCAGTTTAAATCAACAAACTTGTAGTGCCTTTAGGTAAGGATTTTTTGCCTTTGATTTTTTGGTTTTTGAATTGTGAATATTCTTGCAGCATTATAGAGGAAAGACCAAATGAGGAACTTATTGTTGCTGCCAAAACTGGAAATTTAACAAAGGTAACTGAAAAATTTGCCTCATTTAAGATGACAGGATATCCTTATACACAAAAAATCTTCAAAGTTAAAATTCAAGAATTGATAAGAGCCAATTTATCGGATGGCAAAAGAATAACGGAAATTCGTAATATTACATAACCTAAAACAATTTTTTATTAGAATTAGTATTGCGAGCTAGCAAATTTTTAAAGTATAGGGTTCATTAACTACTGAATAAAGGCACTCAACAATGTATATCAGCTTAAAAACTGCATGTATCGGATCTACACTATATTTTAAAGGGGTGTCTTGAAGTATTTTAGGTGATGAGCTTTAATTAGCTAATCCATGATGTTCCTTAAGCATATTGCCTCAAATTTTCCATTTTCTGGTATTACGACGAAAGAAGACATCGAAGTAAACGTGATGAGTGAAGGGTTTCAATTTCAAACTCTAAAAATGAATTTTGTTAAACGTTTAAAAAGTAAACCTTCATTTTTAGAACTTTTTAGACGAGAATTCATCTCTTTTGAACTCCAGTCCTACTAATACTTGTATTCTCTTCTATGGAAGCAAATCAACCCTTTGTGGATAAAATGGCGTGTTGGCCGTCTTTTGAAACTATGAATTAATGCAATTTTTTGTATCGAATTCGAGTATCAGCTTACAATATTTACAGCACCTTCAGACTCTGAAAAAGAAATCAACTTCTCCATAAGAAGATTCGTTTTTGTACAGTCAAAACCTCATCCTCTTTAATTTATACTTATTTTTAAATTAGGGCCTTTTTTAGAGTGCCCTTGCAATTCGTATCCTTCATAATACCTGATATTGTATGTTTTACATTAAGAAAATTTTAATTCCAACACCTTATGCCTGCTCCCTATACCTTTTAGCTCTTATTACGTAACAATATATTTGATATTTTTAGCTTCGCGAATTGCATACCCAAGGATATTCTTTGAGAACCCGGGATGATACTGGTCAAATTCCTTTGCATTATGCAGCTAGATATGGTCACAAAGATATCGTAAAATACATCATTAATAACGCGCCAAACATTATTAACGACAAAGATATTAATTTGTAAGTTTACTATTTGTTAAAATAATAATATTATGTAAAATCCTATTCCTAGAGGACAGACTGCTCTTCATAAAGCGGCCGCTTACAGATGGCGAGATATTTCTTGCATGCTGGTAGCTGGTGGTGCTAAATTGGATGTACCTGACCATAGAGGCAACACACCGAGAATGTTAGCGTTGCAATGTGAGGATACCGACTTGGCATCTTATTTATTAAGTATGATATTTTTTAATATTTGGGATAGCTAATATCTAACTAAAAAAAATTAATTAAATCGTTTTAAATAGCTCGTGGCAAAAGTATAAGTGCATATCGTAAAATAAATAATAAAATAATGCGAATTCTCTTTATGCCTACATGTGCAATTTCATCTCTTACGATTAGTTACTTGGACAACAATTTTTAATGTAACTAAGTTTTCTTGAATTTGGATTGCATTTACATTCGTTTTTATATTTCATAAAAAATACACTTATTTACTAACCATAGAAAAAAATATAAAATATTTAACATGTTAAGTCTTGGCTTTAAAAATATTTTTTGGTCTTATCGAACCGAACTTTTTTTTTCATTTTTATGTTTTCAAAAATTCAAAATTCCATATTTATTTGTTTTTATGTTTATTTTTTTGTTATGATTTGGAAAAAAATTGAGGCATTACATTGATGCCTCGCTATCCACAATGGGTACAATTTCTAAATAGACCAAGTGGCATCAATTGCCTTTTTTGCTGTCCGTAAAGCTTACGTGGAAGCGTGAATATTTGCGATATACACGCCGTCCAAAGCATATTCAGACACCGTGACATCACATCAATACCACGTTGTCCCACTGATACATAGTGTGAGGCATTACATTGATGCCTCCTGGGGTTTAACGCGTTAATATTCAAAACTACTAAATCTGCCTCTAGTACAGAAATGGACAGTTCTATTTATTGGAAAGCCAAATGCAATTTTTGTATCGTGACGTGAGTTAGAACAGATTCAAAGATGGCTGACAAACTAAAATATTTTTTCGTGTTTTTTCCAATTGTCATTATGATGAGCAAAAAAATGAGAAATAAGTGGACGACCTTTTTAACAGAGCAGGTTTTATCAATTCTTCTTCTAATATAATATTGAAATCTTCTTGAATGCTCTTAATGTCGCTAGATGATCTCATTTTATCGCGGTTCCATATCTTGCTCATATTCATTGAAATTAAATCCGTGTAATTTGTACAACATTTTTACATAAACAATCTTGATCTTTGATATTAAATATAATCTAAATAGATGTATGTTTCGAAAGACAAAAAATATTAATTTAACGTTCTAACAATAAATTAACTTATCTGCTTTATGTTAAAACATACCTCGGTGCCCAACATAAAACAAATTTTGAAGCCAATTAAGGAGATATCATCTCAAAATATTTAAAACAGCATCACCACGAAATCTCAGTTCTGGTTATTATCAAAGATTTGAAAATTTCTGCAATCTGAACTGCCGATCATTTCAATTACCATTTTCTTCATGTCAGGTTTCTTACTGTAAACCTTCAACGTTCCAATAGAATACGTCTAAAACTTGGTTTACTAGTAATATTTTGTCATCATTCTTGTATTGAATATTTTACAATACCCAAATGAGATTTGGAAATTTCTCAAAAAAACTGATGAAATAGAGCTTTGTGTACAGGTTTTTCTAGTGAGGACTAAAGGCCCCCTTATTTTCGTAGAGGATATTTTGTATTTAAATTCAGAAAGTTTACATTTTTTACCCATATTCTAATCTTAATTTTAATTCAACATTAACTGCACTAATTATAATAAATTAATTTAGTTTCATCTCTAAAACAGATTATTTCTCTCGTAATAATATGGTTAATATAGATCATTCTCACACCTTCGTCAATGTCAAAAAGTTAAAGGAGTATTTCATATAATATAATAATTATACATTTGAGGGGCTGCAGAGAGGAGTAGTCTAAGTGCATTTTTGTCAATTTTAAGAAATTCACTTATAAAATTTAAAGTATATACAAAGCCTGTTTGCTTCAATTTAAAATGGCAAAGTTATGATTGAAGTGATACGATTGAAAACATGTTTATACGTGAGTTTGAAAAGACTATTGATTTTTTTCCTATTTTCTGCACATAAGCCGTTTTGACAATACAAGTTGATGAGACGAAAAGTGGTGCATTTTTAGGATTTTCATTGTTAAAAATGCAAAAGAAAATTACGCATGCACATTATCTGTTATCTTGCTATCACTATCCATGTTACCTACATTATTACCAGAAAGGTAATTTGTTTCAGAAATGGAAATTGGAATATGCGTAGGGATTGCCAACTTTCCATATATTAAATAAGACTACAAGTTACCTTATTCCATAAAAAAACGTCATGTTTACCTCGTATTTCCTTTGTTTTAATTTCAACTCTGAAGTATCATTTTCAGATTTTATGGAGAAAATAACATAGGATGGCTATCTTTGTTTTTTGAAAAATATTCTGACAAGTTCATGCTTCCCCGTTTGAAAGGTGTTTTAATTCCCTATGCAAAAATACCATGATTTTAAAATTTACTGTTCAAATCAGCGTTATGAGGTATATCCCTTACCTCGACTTAATATTTCAAACAGTGGTGACGGACTCGTTAGAATGGCCAACAGGATCGTCATCTAATATTAAGTCATTAGACTTTTTTTAAGGGTTTATGTGAAAAGTATAATACACAAAAAACTAAACTACGCAATCCAATTGACTTAAGAGAATGAATAATGAACATACATTGAAATTGGTTTAATTATTATTTTATTATGTTAAGAACATAACGCTATTAATTATTAAATTTTTCTCTTATTATAGTATTTCGTTAATTTTTACCATAAATTTCAAAATTTATGATAAAAATTAATATTTCGGGGTATATTACGGGGTAGTACAAGCCAATTCCAATTTCAAAATTTGAGGTTTTGTTACTGTCTTTTACAGGCGATATGAAATTTTTCTGTTATAGGAAATCATTTCAAAATCGATGTGTTTCGCGATTTCCAATGAATATATACAATAATTTAGATCTCGTATAAAATAGACAGGAAAAATATAAACGAATAGCGTAAATAAGATAATAAGTATTCATATTAAACGTCCAAAGGCTTCTCAAACTTATAAACAACAAATGTCAGCATTTGAAAAAGCATATTTTTCTATAAATACAGGGTGTTTCCGAACTACTCATTTTATTTTTAAGAGATGATTAACCACCTTAAAAGAAGTCGAGTAAACTCTAAACACCTTAACGAAAGTTGTCTAGTAACAGCGATATGTTTGTTTTAACAATTTAAGAATTAACAATTTTTTTGAAGGAATGATTAACCATTTTAAAAGAAGCTGATTAGACCCAAAATATTTTAACTAAAGTTGTATAATAACAGAGATATGTTTTTTTATTTACAATAATTATGATTTACTTTAAAATAGATTGTTTAAAAAATCATATCTCTCTTATTATACATCTTTCGTTAAAATATTCTAAAATCTCTAAAATCAACTTCTTTTAAGATGGTTAATAACCCTTCAAAAAAAATTTTTCAGTAACAAAAATTTGGTAAATTGTAAATTGTTTAAATAATCATATTTTTATTACTATGCAACTTTCGTTAAAATGTTTTAAGTTTAATCGGTTTCTTTTAAGATGGTTAATCATCCCTTAAAAATGAAATAAGTAGTTCGGAAACACCTCGTATAACAATTTTTACGAATTGATGACTTCTTCCATTTTAAACGCATAGATGGAGATACAAGCTGTTTTAGGTCTCTATCTACATAGATAAGATAGGACTTTCTAAAATTAAATGGTAGTTGTCACCGTCGCGCCTTTCCGGTGACCACTTAGCTCCTCTTGTAGGATTCAGGTTTTCCTAATCTAACCATGGTTATGTTTAAGGATTTCTTTTGGCAAGTTTCAGAAATGTCTTTTCTCTCCCTGATGAGAAAATTCCACATCGAATTAAAAATAAAATCCTTTAGGTGTTCTCTAGTGACTATAGCTAACAACAGATTACCAGGCATTATTTAACACGATTCACGCAAACTGAATTTTCAAGTTCAACTGTGCTCCAAACCAGCAATTAGACAATATTTTCAAAATATGCAGCACTGAGAGTTTGTTCCCTAGACCAGTAAAAAATTATTTGCGTCGAAACGTTGCCTATAAAATTTATTGGTAATACCCACACCATTGCAATTAGTGGAATCATCATTTCCGACATTCCCGATTGGATTTCATGATCAATTTTTTTCGACACCGAGGCCAGTTTTTCGTACTGGTCTCGAGAACTTTTTAAACTACTCCTGCCGTAAACAAATGTATACAGTATAACCATAAACACTAGTGATATGAAGGAGTGTCTGTTTCCGCGCATCTACATTTATAGTATACAAACAACGAAATAAACATGGTGGGGATCAGTTGCCGAACTGCAGTCGTACCTCCGAAGTCAGGCCGAGCTCTGCGATGTTGCCGATTTGCATGGCGCTCACAAAATACGCTATAATAAACTGTCAGGCTACCATTAATATGATTGTTATTTAAAGTTTGCTATAAAAATTAATTGATATAATTTTTTTTCTATTAAATAAGAAAATAAATAAAACTCTCAAAAATGAAAGAAAATAAAATTCTAGAAATAAATAAAAAATCAATAAAAACTATGGAAATGAAGGAAACTTAAATTAAATGCTCAAATCGGCTCCCTTCCTGCGCAGAACAGTAGCC